>OW388299.1:31718905-32178251 GCA_936450465.1 Gibbula magus | reverse complement strand
GTCGAAGAATAACTTTAATTAGAATAAGCCCTGTCAATTCAAAGTACTGGAAGAATAGAAGGAATACATAGATGATGTAGGTGTTGTAAGATTTGTGAAGATAATGTAATTGAAGATGAACTGCACCTTTTACTCAAATGTCCGGCAATGTATAATGAATTAAGACGGACATATGTCCCCCATTTACTTGATCATGTTGATTTATATTACTTGCAAACTGTTTCACAACGTCAAAACCTAGACATTATTTTATCCTATTCATGTTTCATAAGAGATGCACTTGTCCTAGGCTCTAAGGTTTTACTATCAAATTAACTTAGAATGTAAACTTTACTTAGTCTTCTCTCTGATGTTTTTCTGTTTTTGTATATAATAGTACGTTTTTTTTTTATTAAACGTCATTATTTAAACTCACCGTTGATATCTCACTCCTATATATGGGATAGCAAGAGTCTAATAACAAGAAACACCCACAAAGAGAATAAATAGACATCGGTCGAGGGTAATTTAATGAATATCCACAAAGGAAAGAATAACGTCACTGGGTAAGCCACCTAGCGGGGAGCAAGGGTGGGGGAGGTAACTCTCTTTTATTCTTCAGTGTTATATCTGGTCGAGTGATTAATTGAGAGGAACTTAATTGGCTACGGTGAGTTATCAACTAGAGTCTGTAAATAATGTGTTTTTGTAAAATAAACGAATTGAATTGTTATTCATTATGTGCGTAAAATATTTATTTATTTGAAGTCAAATAATATCTGAATTTCTAATATTTTTATGAGTTTCGGAATATGGTGGTAATGTTTATCAATAAAAAATATTCAATGTATTAATTTATCTGTTTACTTCAAACACAAACATATTCGCCGGTGAAAGTAATAAACTATTTTATGCATGAATCATTTCAGGACTGACGTATATGTACATATCTATATATATGCAGCGTAGTTTAGCTGACGAGTTTCTAATATGTACATGTGTTTCCTGTATTTGTGTCATAACATGACACATGTACATGTACATAAACGTTTTATGCGGGCTTTCATATAGTTGAGTCTAGCAATCAAATTAATTTTCTGTTCATTTTCTTTTAAACTCTACAATGGATAGAAGGCAAACGTTCATGGTGAACATTGGTTACTTAAACTGGTAAACGTCTACATGTATCTACTACTTAGGAGGTTTGGACATTTGGCCTACATTGGGTATATTATAGATCGATAATTTCAAAGTTAGTATCAATTCGTATCTACATATTATATACAGAATGGACATTTCTACTGAGTGAAACAATTTATGAACAATATTCATATTTGAATCATGTTGAACTATTAAATAGTTATCTTTTCATTATGAGACAAGAAATTAATTATTATTTCATATTTGATTAAACAGTTATAAAGGACAGTGTCAAAATGGACACAATTGCACTGTATCTCTATAAACTATTTGTAAAACGTTTATTCCTCCTCACTTAAGTAAATACTAATAGTATTTATAGTCCTTTTAAATCAAGTCAAGTAGTGAATGGCTACTTCATTTGGTTTATATTTCTGATTTCCGTTTAATATATACTGAACAAAACAATTTAGGGATATTAGAATTTTTATGATTGGCATGTTATCATTGTGCCGATGAAGTTTTAAAAAATGTGTCTGTTCTATTCTGTGTAATATATATCATTACTCGCCCGTGTAAGATACTGCAGTGTAATATTTATACGGCAATATTAAACTATAGTGAAATACCGCAGCACGTATGACGTCACAATAGTTTGCGGTTATGACGTCACCATGGGAGTAACGTCGTCACAATGGTATCATGGTTTCAGAGCCATGTCGACTATTTCGCTGGATAATAGGTGGGCGAGTAATAAACAGAATACTAAACTTCCTTTCGCTCCTTTTATACAAAATCATTAACTCGTTTAATAAAAATGGTATTAAATAGAAGGTCGTTTAGTATTTTCTATTTGCAGCTATGACATTATAATATTTGTGATATCCATATCAATACCATTGTCATAATTGTACTATTATTTGAAATCTTAGTTGGCACTCGTGTACAGTACCTGGTAGGATATCAATTCATTAACTTGAATAATACAGTTGGCATTAAACAAAACGGCTCATTAATAAATCATTTTTTAAAATGCTACTATTTACCAGAAAATATAAGTGACAATAACCCCTGTGTGTCCCTATCGCAACCATTAATCATATACATCCACTGATGTAAGAACTATGCTCTTTTAACTGAACTTAACACAACACAATTCATTAGTATTAGCTCATAACGATGGATTATTAATGATAATGTCTATTGTGTCGATATAACGTCACATAAGGGAACATAAGATAACGTCTTCTTTAGTTTAAAGTCATTAACATTCACATCTATTTTATTTACAATACTTCAGTTTTACAAAGTCACTTTCGATCTTAAAATATTTCTTAAGTAACTATTTGACAGAAATCTCCGATAAAGAAAGTCAATATTCGTTCAGGTTAAGGATCAATGGGTATTTAGATCAACATTCTCAGAATAACTTTTTCAGTCAGAGCTATGTATACTCAATATTTAGCCACAAAGCCTGAAAATCAGCCCAATGATATTTGATTAGGAATCCTTTTCATCACAGTTGATCTATCGCATCACAACGTAATGACACATTACTGCTCAACGTATTCCCAAGAGATCCATATTTGTGTGTGTCGATAGGTTCACTTACTACGGAGCGTTTGATGCTTTGGATGGAGTAGTGTTTTGAAATGGTTGCCATAAATGCACAAATATCACAAAATGAACATTTTCTAGCTACTTTTATTACCCATATGGTTGAAAATAACCGAGTTAATATTATTGATTGAGCACATGTGCACATATCACGTTTGCCTAGCAACCATTGTTTCAACGCGGCTTGCCGTATTTCGTAGTCTGTGACGTCATAAAACGATGGTCTGGACGTAACTGTAGCTTGCCGTCGCAAAGGAAGTGGGCCATATCCTGGCTAATTTTTACGAGAATCAAATGGGTAATAAAGAAATTATTGCACTTGAAAGTGTGCCATATGACGGTTACGAAACTCGTGCAAATTTATGTATAACCCTCGCTCTCATGATCACTCGGGCAATACAAAAAATCACACTCGTTTCGTAAAAGTCATATGGAACACTTCCTCGGGTAATAATCTCTATATATCTTTAACTTTTCTCATCATGACTCATCTTGGGACCCGCGAAAGCCACAAATCCAAGCCAGCCGTTTCATTTTCCTCCTGTGCGGTCTTGCAGTAATTCGAAGCCTTTTTGGTGCCTTCATGATTGAATTTATAATAGTAATAGTAACTTCGGCCTGTAAAATTGGCAAATTCACCCCAGTTACCGTTTCCTTAAAGGTTGCCCTACCAATTTCTATTCTATCCTAAATTCCAGTGCAAAATTCAAATCTTGGATCGAAATATAGACTAAAATTTAGTCAATGGAAGTTATAATTTACAGGTTATTATTAGTGTACCTGCATCCTTATCATTATATATTTAGTACTTTCTGTTCCATTGTGTAGTCAGATTATCTAGACTAGACTTGCTGAATAAGGATCTAGACTGTAATAAACGGTCTTATGTTTTACACAGTCATGGGGCAGGACTAATCGAAATAGTGATATCTTAAACATAGGATTGATAAAGACAAAGCAAGCAGAAACTGCAATTAACGTTTTGAGAGACGCTAACAGAGTTGATGCAAAACTATCGGTTACATCTTGACTTTGGGAAAGGACTAAATTAAAACCCAAACAAATTTGTAAATTATGTCGACAAGAGGAACCTCAAAATCGCCTGTAATTAAGGCAACAGTTGTATGCCCAAGAAAAAGCACCAAACTTCCGCAAGGCAGAAACTTGAGCTTGTCATACGATCAGCACAGTTTTCGTTATGTGTTGGATGAAGGTGGTGTTTATGATCTATCCTTACTAGCATAGTTCCACGGATGGACATTAAATACATGTACCGTATTCGCCGTAATAGAAGCCCTGGGCGTTTAAAAAATTGGAAAAAGGGGGCGTTTATTAAAATGACTTTAAAAAATCGTAAAAAGGGGGCGTTTATTTTAAAAATGTCTGTTGATGTCAAAAAGAAAAAGAAACATCGATTTTTTTTCAGAGTTTTAATCAAAATAAGTGTATCAAATAAATGTAAAGAAGAGTTAAATGTCGCAGTTCATTATTTGTATCGAATGTCAACCAGTACTGATACACAATTTGCAATGGCAATTGAAACTAATTAAAACTCACGAAGATACATTGAGTAATTGAATCCGCCATCTTGTCGCGTCATTACACTTATCCAATGAAACTTTAGTTCGCTAGGAATCTAAATATAACCAACAATGAACAGCAGCATAAACACAATCAGCTGATAAGCACATGGTACAGAACGATTATGTAAATACTATTTCCGGGTCGTGATATTCTTTATTTATATCACATTGACAACTACACGTGAACAAAATAACGTTCATGACAAATTCGCGGTCAGTGTGCTAGTGTCATCTGTAGTTGTTGGACATCTTCCAAGAGAGTTGAGCAAGACATTTTCCTGTTTCTAAAAACATGGCGTTTGCATAAAATGTGTAGTGACTGATAGATACAGACATTCGACAGTCGCCGGGGGACTGAAAATACCACGTACCTCACACTTTACTGGACATAAGAGGTTGATAGCAAGATTGAAAACTCTTCTTCAATGAAACATCGGTAAGATAAGTCGAGAGGGGCGTTTATAAGGGGTCATTTTCCGCGAGTCAAAAATAGCTTAGGGGGCGTTTATTAGGAGAGGGCGTTTATTAGGATGAATACGGTAGTACTTTTCTGAAAGAAAAACAATACATACAAACATGACAATTTTAACAATTGAACTCGTTTTCTTCAGTTTTGGTTTCGTGAATAATTAAAACAATTTGCATTGGTAATAAGTATTGAAATAACATTGTAAAGGCGATTTTGATATCTTATTTTTGTATAACTGATTGAAGTATGTATACATGAATACATTCTTTGTCATTTTCTCTGATGTTTTGATATTTATTGTTTGGTATGTTGTTGTTTGCAGTTGAAATTAAATTTAAAGATGGAATTCAATTATTGAATAAATTGTACTTAATGTCAAGGCTATTTGGTGACATTTTGTTTATATATAGAGAAAGGTGTTGAACAAAAGCATAACATAAACTTAAAAACAAAATGCATGGAGTAAAGTATTGGCACGTAACATATATTTGATGGAACACTCACGCATTTAAGTGCATTGTTTCCGTGTATTGTTTAAGTGCATTGTTTCCGTGTATTGTTTAAGTGCATTGTTTCCGTGTATTGTTTAAGTGCATTGTTTCCGTGTATTGTTTAAGTGCATTGTTTCCGTGTATTGTTTACGCATATTGTTTCCGTGTATTGTGTCCGTGTATTGTTTACATGTAGTGTTTCCCTGTATTGTTTACGTGTATTGATTATATTTTCTGAAAATAACTACCGGGTAATGAAAATCAGAGATTCTGGGTTCATAGCTGCAACATTTAAGACTATTGTCCAATTTATAAAATAAAACTTGTTTCGGGTTATCATGAATGTGAATGAAGATTACATACGCTTATAGAGACATGTATTGGGATTCGATATATCAAGAATTCATTGCACCCACTAGTCAGCAAATACAAGAGTTATTGATTTTACCTTGATTTGAATTGCTTCTAAGTGTGACAGATCTTAGATTAAAAGTCAATATGAATATCTATCTCATACAAGGCTATATGCTCAGCGGCATGCAAATATTGATGTTTGAAGAAGCTATATAGTGTAAAAATGATTGAAGCCTTTGACTCGTTATCTTCATTGTGATCTCTCTCTTGCTGATATATTCTTACTTACAGAAGTTAGAGGGTTAGATTACAATCTTTACCCACACATTAGATACGAGTTAAGGTCACAGTGACCTCTGATGATTCACCCTTACTGTGCTACAAACATCGATCTGTCCTAATGAATACAGAGCACAGTGAAGTAAGACTGGAAATATAATATTGCATTGTAACCGTTTAATTAAACTGCTTATATTACATACATTTAAAAAGGTGCAAATGTATAATTAGATGTACTCATACTTCCCGAGGTGTGTTACACATTATTCCTCCTCAAATCGCGGGGCCTCCGAGTGCTGTGGAAGTTGCTGTCTCATATTGAACTCACTCGGGACATTTTGGCAAAGTACGATCATTCAACTATTTTAATTATCGTAGATTTTAAAAACTATTTACATAATTAAAACCAATGTCAAACTATCAATTGATGAAACATATAAAGTAATTATGTTTGATTCTTAAGACTTGTAAGTGTCATTTGTCATACGTTTTCTATTCCCAGGTAACTTCAATTATATCTACATTATTTTTGGGCAACAAAGCTGCCGATCGATCTCTACATTGAACACACACGTCACAGTAGAATTGTCCAACATAAACAGAGATGACTAACCTACGATTCGAATATCTCTGTTGAGAGGGAACGTATACCAACCAACACGAGACACCGCAGGAACACGAACAAGTGTATTATGTCGACATTATATTGTAATCGACGAGTGGGGTTTCGTATTAAAAGTCGTCTATTGTCGTTTTATCTCTTGTGCACATTACCTCACGCACGTTTATATGTAAGAGATATATTTTGACACTAAAAAACTAAAGTTCTTTAAAAAAAAGTTTAGGTTAATCACCAAATTGTAGGTGTATCTGAAACGTGTAGGGGTTAACGTCAGGTGTTTTATATACATGAGTAACTAATTTTAACATTTGCATTCTTAGTTCTTGTGGCTATATTTATGGGTAGTGTCCAATTTTAAAATGAGAACTTGTAATGACTATCATGGCAGTGAATGAGGATTAGGTATCCAATGAGTCCTGTTTGAATTAAATCCACATAGAACTCACGCCTTCAGCTAGACGTGTCCAGTAGCAAATAAAGGTGCCTGGGATATTGCCCGGACGTGAATGGCTTCTAATATTGTCAGATATTTATAACAGTAGTGACTGTGGATATAGGTCTCAGACATATGCCCAGCCGCGTGTAAATACGAATGTTTGAAGAAGCGAGCTTATACATGTATAGCGTGGACCGATTAAAACTTTTAAGTCGATATTAACGTTGTGGTCTGCGTCTAACTGATACGAGCTTAAAGGTGCAAATTTTATTTGTTCAAATTTCCCATTTATTATTGTAGTTTATGTCATCTATATTTACTTTAGAGGGTAAAACATCTTATTACACAAACCAATTATGCGTAGTGGTGATAACGGTGTTGCGTATAAAGCAAAAATTGCATGGCGGCCATTTTATTGTGAACACATTTTATTTTTTTGAATGACAAAAACAATTCCCATGTACATTCATTTTTTAACTTGATTTTCCTAAGTATTAAGGATGTTTTATCATTGGTGACATTATTTTTCAAATCCATTTCATCGACTTATTTGAGCGAAAAAACGTGCTACTGCCCCTTTAAGGAGACTAACGTAAACGTCACCTGTTCAGAGAGTTAGATTAGAGCGCTGATCCATATATTAGATAGGAGATTAGTTGTCTAAAGGTGCACTCATACTGCGTTATAACCTCTGTAATAAAACAGTTTATTATGAACACAGAACATGCGTATTTTGGAAGTAAGAATGGCAACATAGTTAATATATCATAATATCATGTAATAACAGTTGCAAGGTGTAACGTTTGTTCATATTATCATCACTATTATTATAAAGAAAAATGTATATACCTTCAAACGGTATTAAGCAACTATACTACCATTCTCTTCCTACAGAGGTTATACTCCCTTCAGATTTCCGACCCGAACCTCTGTTCTAATATATATTCATGGACTGTATTCACCGACAGAAAAGGGAGAATCTGATTGGTTTGCATTTGAACATTTTGTCCTTAATGTGTTTTCCTCGAAGTATTATTTTGATTTTGTAAAAACAATTGATCATAAACATGCTGATACCGAAAATAGTTCCTTTGTGTCATTTAAATCAGAAAATGTTAATTAGCAAGAGCCTTTAGAGTCGAATGCCAAGATCTTTGAAGTCACAGGTCGACTAGGCGCTAAAAGATGAGTTTCATTGGTGAAGAAGCAGGGATACAATATGAGGTTTCCCCATGAAGTCCAACCCTATTAGAACAGAGGTTAGGATCGGAAATCTGAAGGGAGTAACATCTGTGGGAAGAGAATGCTATAAACTCATATCTCTGACGAATTTCTAGAAAAATAAGGCAGATATTGTCTGATCTTTGTACATGCTGAAGAAGTCAAATGCAACGATTTCCAACTATTCAAAAAGTTGCATTTACATTATCGTGAAAACCAAAACAAAGCAAGAGCTCTAATATCTCTATACACCAAGGAGGATGCAAATTGGGTCAGTTGTTAGGTGCGGGAAGCGTTACACCGTTTCCATGTACGTGCATATTAATTGTCGTGACATTATCCTGTCTCTCGACCCACGAAATGCAATTTCATTTGTTCTCTCATGGGTGTTGCACTTTATAGGTTGTTAGTGGTACATGCAGATGGACGGGTTTACAGGACGGGCATTTATCAGCCTTACTTTAAACATATTCGTGTAATCAACTATGCTTGCACTGTATCCGATAAGGTTGTGACACGACGTCAAGTGTATGCACACATTAGCATTTTGCAATGTCAAAGTAAAAATGTTTTACTTACATTAATATTAATTAATATTTGTATCACCTTATCAATAAGTGAATTATGTATGGTTAACACTTAAAACACGATCCCTTGTATGGACTGAATTTAAGGGATTGTAATTTTAGCAACTTCTTCCCAAAATGTCACCAAAACAGGATCTTGTCTCAACACATTTAATAAGTTATTTATATATAATACGAATTTATGTATTTTATAAATTTATTTTTAGGATATAACCAAGAGCAGAGCAAACTTCAGGAATTAAACTTTATAATTGGGTTTTATGCATTCAATTTGACATTTTACGTTAAACGATTTTCGTGTTTTTCAATCTGTTTCAGAAAATTCCTCTTTACTCAATTGATTGCAAGTACATTTGTACAGGCTGTATTTGTCTTATGACAATCAAGTATGTAATATATTCATATTTGCAGCGAGTCATTGTGTATATTTGCTCCAAATCGGTATATTGATTCGGATAATGCAATTATGCAATTCGTCAATAACTGAATAATGTTTTTTGATATTCGGTAACAACTGCTGTTGGTTTGGTTCCAATTCAATGAGACGTGTTGCACAGTTTTTATTTCCAGTAAGTTATGAATATGTTTTGTTTTGAATGTGTTGGTGAACTGTGAACTTTGAAGTATTCTCTCATTTCAAAGCATTTTAGTTCCAGAGTTTTCCAGTCTGTTATTTGATAACAACTATTTTAATGAACTTCCTTATTGCCACTTTTACTAATACCTCTGTTCAATATCTTAAACTAACATTACAATATGTTACAACTATCATGTCAATATGTGACAACTGACATTTCAATAGGTTACAAGTAACATTACAATATGTTACACGTAACATTACAATATGTTACAACTACATGTAATATGTCAAAATGATATCACTAATACGCCGATATGTTACAACTAACATTACGATATGTTACAACTAATATGTCAATATGTTTCAACTAAAATTTCAGTATGTGAAATTCACATGTCAATATTTTACAACTAATATGTCAATATGTTACAACTATCATGTGAATATGTGACAACAAATATTAAAATATGTTATAACTAACATTATGATATGTTACAACTAATATGTCAATATGTTACAACTACCATGTCAATATGTTACAACCAATATGTCAATATGTTACAACTAATATGTCAATATGTTACAACTAATATGTCAATATGTTACAACTAATATGTCAATATGTAACAACTACCATTTAAGTATGTGACAACTAACATGTCAATATGTTACAACTAATATGTCAATATGTTACAACTAACATGTCAATATGTTACAACTAATATGTCAATATGTTACAACTAATATGTCAATATGTTACAACTAACATGTCAATATGTTACAACTAACATGTCAATATGTTACAACTAACATTTCAGTATGTGACAACAAACATGTCAATATGTTACAACTAATATGTCAATATGTTACAACTAACATTACAATATGTTACAACAAACATGTCAATATGTTACAACTGACAGGTTTAACAAACATTCGTATTTTGTGTGAGAAAGCATGTGAATAAAACAATAACTTTACTAAAAACGATGCATACTTGTTCAAATGAGGGCAGCGTTACAAAGCAAACTCGATAAGTATTGATTTCTTAGCCAAATGATAAATAGACATTAGATGTAGTCGGCTCCAATTGACCTTACATGGCCAGACCAATAAAGATTGTTGGTTCCGAGTGTTCAAAGTTGCACCTTAGCTATGATTGATTCCACGAACGCTGTTGATTATTCAATCAATAATATATAATCCTGACATTAGGCATGTACATTAATGTTACGTCTTTAATACATCGTTATTTTACAATGAATATAAATAC
Organism: Gibbula magus; assembly: GCA_936450465.1. Taxonomy (NCBI): domain Eukaryota; kingdom Metazoa; phylum Mollusca; class Gastropoda; order Trochida; family Trochidae; genus Gibbula; species Gibbula magus. Next base: position 32,167,620 of record OW388299.1, on the reverse strand, counting down.
TAGACCCTTGAACATGATGTACCGAACAATGTACAATAATACACAATGTGTACTTTTGCCTTTTTCAGAATAAAGTCTACAAACTGTAACCAGTGTTCGTCGTTACCCAAATGTATTTAAGCAGTATAAATGTGTCGTTCTCATCATAAGAAATAAAGTACACGAACGGTAATTATAAGTTTATCGCATACGGAACGTAGTGGGAACAGAACAAAAAAGAAATGCTACGACTATAAACTATCACTCTGTTATGAAAATAGAGCCATTTGCTCTGCAGCTCATCAGTTTTTTTTAATTTTGGGGCTACAGTAATGTTTGAAATGTCACTAAAAAAATATGACATATGATTACCTTTTAACATTTCAACATTTGATCATATGGATGTTAAGGATTTAATGAACAAACTTTGATCCCCTAGGTGCACTGTACAGACCTACAAAATGACAGCTATGGGGGGGGGGGGGGGGGGGGGGGGGGGGGGGGTAGCGGTTCTGGAGGAAAATCGAAAATCTGAAATGTTTACCGACGGACGACGCGTCATGCCATTAGCCTATCTGACATTTCAGGCATGATGAGCTAAATATGCTGTATCGAGACAATTTAAATGTCGAATTGGTCTATGTACACACATCGTTCATAAAGAAGGATATAACAAATGGCAAATAAATTGCTACGGATCATTTCTGAAAAATGTCCAAGGCGATCTATATCATCATATAGTTTGTGTAAACCGTTAATCCTTCTTCAACCTAACTTTGGTTTGTCTCTACTCGTGTGTAATACAATAACAAAAGGGAGCATAACAAGTCCTTGTAACCTTCGTGTGTAGTCATATTTCAACATGAGATACAAAACACAATCTTATACGAAAATGTTTTCGATAAATGATAATACAATAACCTTAAAGACATATAATGTCTCTGGTCACGTTTGAAATTTTGAGGATTTTGAACATTTAGGAACATTTTAGGAATAATTAACTAAGCAAAGCTATGACAAATATTAGCAAAATTTAGATCAAATTAGAAAGGTTAATAGTAAACTCTTTAAATGTACTTTGTACATTATTTCATTATCTCACGACAAATATTTATAATCTCATTAAAATCATATCTTTGATTCGTTCCTATAAGGCTAGACATAACTGAGTTGTCACTCATCCAAGATCTGACGTATCCCGTAGAGCTCCGTGTTCGCCGGAAGTTGTAACTATCCCGTTGAAAATGCATGCTTTCAGATTTCTGCGGACATGGGGCTCCACGGGATTCCTTCAGATCTTGGATGAGTGACAACCCAAATTTTTAAAGCTAAACCCTGGAAACGAATCAAATATATGATTTTAATGAGATTGCATATATTTATTGTTTATATTGTTTTATATTTTTGTTCACATTGAAAATCTGTTTAAATGTAAAGTTTTAGCTCATGTACCATGTGTGTGATTGGGTACATAAGAAACATTCTCGACAAAAATAATTATCAAATTTTTTAAAGAGTAATCATGGTACGGTTACACTAATGATTCATGCAAAAACGCATCACAATTGAATAATATACTCATGGTAAATATGGTTGACATCCCTAAACAGAAAATGGATTTTAGCAAATTAAATGCATGAATAATTATTTTGTTCGATATTATGGTATTTTCGAAATTATATGGCACAAACACATGATGTAAACTATACAATACTTACCATGTTGGTATTGGGTGCGAATGAGACTCCGTGAAAGATTTTGTGTGTATTTGGGTTCAGTAGAATTTTTTCAAATGCAACTTTTCATTATTTACTAGAATCAAAATGAGAACACTCAAACACTGTAACAATATACCAATGCCAAGATCTCAAGACACAAGGAATGATTTTTTAAAATAAGTTTCATTTTTCTTATAATCCTCTTTCTTTGGTATTTTAAAATACAAGTGTAGAAATATCAAATGCTCAAGGATACTATTCACAAAAAGACATCCACTAGCAACATGTTTTATCGAAAAAATAATCGAACCTGACACGTTACGTTGTTTATATATCATTTCATTTCCTATTACTATTAAGGAGTGTGAAACATTTTTACCATGAATATATGAGTTAAAGAATTTGATTTGGCCATGGCATGGGTAATTTTGATCAGAGTGTTGTCAAAAAGAAATTGTTTTTCACACCAGCTGTTACATCTTTATTGTAGTAAATTTCAGACCCTGATGACATCCTTTACCTCATGTTCGATATTCCTAACTATTCCATCATTAAGTGACTATTACGTAGGATATAGACATTAACACATGGGAATGAAACCTCTATAGAGTCGCAACGAGAAATTAATGATTTCACAATAAAAATGTGTACTGGTAGCAAGAGGTTTAATTTGTTATTTCCGTTTAATATGAAATATATAAATAAAATGAATAATTATTGCAAGAAGGAAATAAATCAATGATTTTACAATAACGTGCAGAGTGGTCCTTAGTGATGTTGATCGAGTGTGCAAATGACTGTCGGATGTAGGTTTATTTGGAAGAGAAGGATTTAGAATGGTCTTTTAAGAAACAGTTTTAATTTGAACACCAGTTTGAGACATAACCTCTGTTTTTAAGAACAAGTCACCAGGCAACACTTTTTTTTATTATTCATACCAATTTGAACTCTCTTGGTCTGCCTTGATTTGATGACATGAGTAAAGATACATAAATTACTTGTTCACTCGAACTTCTTTCAAGAAACCAGTGCCAATCATGACTTTCATGACCATTATAGAATTAACAAAGAAGTATGTGTGTGAGATTTGATAAAATGCGTCCTAGACTGTCATGATGACCAATAAATCAGGCAAGAACTTGGCTCTGCTAACAAGAGCGCCTCGTCTTCCTCAGCATGACCTTTAAGTATGGAGGAATTGACAATAAAGAGTTGTCTATCTTGAACTGAATTGGGTGTGATGGAGTACAAAACAAGGTTAGTCAGTCACGTGGAATTATGAGAGTATTTGTGAGGGATCGATGCGTCGTTGATTGCTCTACAGAGTATTGAAAGCTCATGCTTAATTTTGGCAAATACAGTATACTATACCGTTTTGAGAAAGTTCAAGGTGTTATTGATAACGTTTTCTCTCGCTGTTCAGTCAAATAGGATGGCGTTTCAATGTAGTATTGTGACAAGTATAGCTACAGTAAATATTTTGAATCACACTGACGTGTTCGTATAGTACGAAACATTTCTTCCGAGGCATTGATGGAAAACAGGTTCTTATCAGTTGAATGGTTTTGTCAACTCCTGGTGCAGTGACGTTTGAACACCCTCTAATTACAGGAAATCTTCTATATCATACATGGATATTTAGGATAACGATTATAAAAGCAAACAAAAGAATGACTTCGATATATAATAAACTCATTCCCCCTTCTCGAGACTATAGGCATTCATCATGAATATCATTTACTATACAAAATGTGTCAAAAAAATGTAAGTAAGTCCATTTACAATTTACAAAGTTATCGTTCGTTATGTTATCGGGTCTATTTGATGGTCTAAGTTTCAGACGCTTTCAAGGGACGATAAAACCCTCAACACAAATCACGAATAAACAATGTGCCCATAATTTACTGCATACTATAATCCAATACACACAGCAACTAGAAAATGTAATATGTGCATGTGATGCACTGTGATGTCCCCCGCTCCAACTTTCAATCCAACCTAGTCATATTACCCTTATTTTTCACTTATGCTAAGCACTAAGTTCAATACTGCATTAATATCGAGAAATAAAAAATTCAGAATAGCCAAAGTAGCTAAAGGCACCGCTCTATCACTAGGTCTAAGCAAATACAAAGTTTGGTGAACAAATATTGAACGGTTTTGGAGATAGAGGCCGGAAAAGGTCCCTACCCCCAATATGCACTAAGTTCAAATTGTTTCCATGGAAACCAGCAAAATAATTCAGAATAACCAAAATAGCATAAGGCACCACTCCACCACTAGGTCTAACCACATACCAAGTTTCGTAAAGAAATACTTGATATATTTTGAAATAGACGCCGGAAAACGTCCTTACCCCCAATATGCACTAAGTTGAAATTGTTGCCATGGAAACAAGTAAAAATAAAAAAATCAGAATAGCCAAAGTAGCAAAAGGCACCACTCTATCACTAGGCCTAAGCAAATACCATTTTTGGTGAAAAAATATTGAACGGTTTTGGAGATAAAAGCCGGAAAAGGTCCCTACCCTCAATATGCACTAAGTTCAAATTGTTTCCATGGAAACCAGAACAAAAATTCAGAATAACCAAAATAGCAAAAGACACCACTCCACTACTAGGTCTAACCACATACCAAGTTTCGTGAAAAAATATTGAACGGTTTTTGAGATATGGCCCGGAAAAGAAAGCATTTCGGAATAACGGAATAACGGAATAACGGAATGACGGAATAACGGAATGACGGAATGACGGAATGACGGACGGAGGCGAAAAAATTGTCGGGGGACATAACTATTGTAGAAAGATAGAAATAATGTGCAATTTCAAATTGTTTTCCTTAATGAAACAACTCAACCAAGTAATCAAGTACTAAAATAAGTACTATTCCACGAATTCAAGTTATAAACACAGAAGTATAAATAATAATCGGTTATACAGAGTCAGAGTATGTGATATTATAGAATATATAGGAGCGCGAACAAGATGCCCAGAAGCATAAAGATATAGACGTGATAATCTTCTCTGATGTCGAGGGATTACTTGAGTTGCCTGCTGTAAGCCGTTATTAACTGTGATACGAGCAATACTAATACATTCTGACATGAGCTCTCATAAACTCACGTGTGTCACAATCAGATTCTCGCAAGATCTCGTGTAAACGATATAACATACAGGAAGTAGGTGACTGAAATATGTATAAGTATGTGTGTTGCATTCGGCGTACAATGTGCATAGCGGTAAAGCGATAATGGTAGAATATTGATGAAGCCGTGGAGTAATGTTGATAACAAATAAATTATTATTTTGACAACACTTATGATTAATTTATTGTCAATGGAAATAACTTTAATAATGGTATTACATTAGTAATATCCACTGTCGCTTGGAGATATGTTATTGATCTACGGGCTTTTGATCCATTGTTTCGTAGTTCTCCATTACAATTATACTATCTTAAATCAGACGTGCAATTTAACAAAAAGACTCCGGTATTTGAAGAACATTACTTTCTGAGTTTCAAAACTGCGACAATGCTTTAGTATGGCAAACGCCATGAACCGTACTGATCATCAGTTGTGAAAGTGATGTATGTTAAAGGGGCAGTAGCACGTTTTTTTAGCTCAAATAAGTCGATGAAATGTATTTGAAAAATAATGTCACCAATAGTAAAACACTCTTCTCTCTTCGGAAAATCCAGTTAAACATTAATGTACATGGTTTGGTAAATACATAAATGTCCGTGCTACAGAAATGAACAAAATTGAGTTATATCTATAACTGTTGTTTGTCAAAATATTAACTTGTCAAGAAATGTTATTCCTCTTTCAATATTTAATTATGATCGTGCTGTCAACATCACTAATTTATGACCGAATGAGTCATCTATGCAAATTGCATCTGTCAATCTGACATATTCCATAAGACTCCATTGTTTTCGTTTTCAACGTCTATGGTGAGTATTTCATTATCCGCAAGCCACTGCAGCTGTCAGCAGCACGACAGATTGGTCTCGTTCAGTTATGAATTAAGTATAATTAAAATATGGTTTTCTATTGGGATCGTTTTCAAAGACACTTTTCAACATTTGATCATACTTTTGAACTATAATTATATTATATTATATATATATATATCCATGCTACAGTTGATGTTTGTTAATTGAGATCGATCGGAACTCATTATAAGGTTAAAGATCACTTATAGAAGCTGATTGAGAGCTGATTGTATAAGCAAGGTGTGTCCACTAGTTAGCAAATATACGAGTCGGGAATCAGCCTGGATGTGAAATGCTTCTAATTGCGACAGTATTAAAAGTGATTGTATGTATCGATCACACGCCCAGCACCGTGAACATATGGATGTTTGAAGAAGCGAGCTTATATAGCGCAGAGAGAATGAAACGTTTGAGTTGTTATGTCCGCTGCGATCTACCTCTGACTGTTACCTTCTTACTCGAGATGAAATGAAAGTTCAATGTTCAGAGAGATTCATGAGATTTGAATTTTGCTCCATAAATTAGATGCGAGATTAGGTGACTAAAGGATGCAGTTATACTGAGTTCCAAACATCGATTTGCTGAATACTGAACACCTGGGATGTGACAATGGAATATGAAACATGTCACTTGAAATTGCCTAATATATATATATATATCTAAAGAATTATTTCATTAAATATCGTTTTACAATGCTTTCACAGCAATATTGATCTCAAGAAAATACTTTTTAGAAAACGTAATAAAGCCAAAAACATTGTTCCTTGGCGAACAAAATGGAAGAGATTTTCATTTATAAGATAACAATTTCCGTTTGTAATATTTCCGGGATTCATTGTTATCCAACAGCTGCAAATTTAGTTTAAAACTGATGGCGTTGAAACTTGCGGATCCCGGTGATTCGCCATAGCCAATTTACGGGTATTAATTGTCAATCAACATAGGTATTTAAAAAAAAACAAAAAACCCAATCATATCTAGAATCAATGATACTCAAAAGTCAAGTAATACTAACTAGCAACATTTTTTTTTTACTCTAAGGAACAAGTAACAAAGAAAATATGCTTTGATCTATACCCAAACTAAAAATGTAACTCTGCGGTATATCGGCAACTTAAGTTACATTTCATGGAAAACTTAACAAGGCAAATTTCCTTTATCTTACCTAAATGCACCACGAATCCTATGGGGATAATCATCAGGTGAGAAGTGGTACATACATATGTGTATCCATCAGTATTATTTGTCCTGCTTATATACTCCTTTAAATACGGTTTGCAATGTTAAAGGCTCTCTAGTGTATATTCACTTGGAAGATACGTATACAGTGTACACACTACCAGGAGTTGACTAACACATATAAGGTCATTCTCTCCCCATAGATGTCACATAAGTCGTTTCTTCCTATGTTGACCCTGTTACAACTAGACCATACTTATCTCTAGAAAAATCACCTAGTGGTGAATTGTTTAAACAGGTTACCATATTTACATCAATTCAGTCAAAATCCTGGAACATCTCCGACTGACTTCTGTCATCGTACAGGTGAAGGCACTCCTGTCTCCTCAACGAGAATAAACAGTTCACGAATAAAGCGTCACTGATTACACAACAACTTTTATTACAACCAAACTGGTTTCTCTTTTCGAGCCATGATTTCTTTCTACCTGTAATGTATGTAACTGTTTACGACAATTTAACACAGCAGTCCCTCAATATAACGATGTTCAATATATCGCGCAACTTCCCTAAGTAAGGTATAACTCTTGCCAGTCTTCATCACTGGCTGACTTCAAGGGGCAGTAGCACGCTTTTTCGGTGAAACAAGTCGATGAAATGTATTTAAAAAATAATGTCACTAATAGTAAACCTTCCTCCCCTCTTGGGAAAATAAAGTTTTAAAAAACTAGTGTACATGGTTCCTTAAAGCCATGGGAATCTTTTTTTTGTCATTTGAAATAATAAAATGTGTTCACAATAAAATGGCCGACATGCATTTTTTGCTTTATACGCACCACCGTGTTTACAACTACGGAAATTGGTTTGCGTAATAAGATGTTTACCCTTCTAAAGTAAATATAAATGACATGAACTTGTAGTTATATATTGTACAGGGGTGTTCTTTATCAGCCTTGCTATAGACTTGCTCATCCCGTAATTATTACAGTGTATTGCCCCAAAGAAATGACACTGTGTATACGACTTAACAAAATAAAACACATATTATCAACGATGTTAGAATTGACTTTATCTGGCAACATTGTTTTGTTTTAACACCTGATATCATATTTGCAGGGTAGTGTATATTGGTTTTGATGAAGACATGATGTATTGTGAAGTTGCCAATTGCCGATAACGATGTTGAAATGTTTTGATTGACAATATATTTTCAATCAACACTGCTTTCACCTTTGTGTAGTTCTCTTCAATACGATATATCACACAGTCTATTGTCCTTTTAATTTGCATTATTTACTGTGTGTACTTTATGTTAAATATTGATACTGTCAACAACACCGGGTGTTGTCTGTATAATTAAAGGGCATGTATTCACCATAATTCTTTATATTAACATTATTTACTTAAGCGCAATTTGAATGATCTACCTTTTCAAGTTTTATCAATACCTCTGCATGTTTATTGCTACGTGTTCCAAATACGTGACATTTATGATTATCAAATGACATTGAAATTAGATGTCAAATAAAGAATGATATCAATTATTTACATACTCTAGTTGATAAATCTCTCTAGCCAATTGAGTTCCTCTCAATTAATAACTCAACCAGATATAACATTGAAGAATAAAGAGAGTTACCTCCCCCACCCCATATTCCCGCTAGGTGGCTTATTCTGTGAGGTCATTCCTTCCATTTTCGCCGAGCGGAAGTGGACGTATTTCATGCTGCTCTCAGAGTTTTCTACTTTGAGCGTAATTAATACTACCCTGGACCGGGGTTATTATATATTCCATTTGTATTATTTTGTGTTCGGCTCTCTCTTACCATCGCTGGGTTTAGACAGAGTTTTTCTTGTTCTCACTGCAGTGTTGGAGTTCACTGCAGCGAGCTAACTAGGTCAACACATTTGGCAGTGTTGACTGATGTCGTGTCATTTTCAACCCGGGATGCACGTGCTAATCGTGCGCAGGCGGTTGTTAATGTTGGGAAGTCTGACGAACCGACTGGCGTCAGAGAGGTCGCATGAAGCGCTCCTCCTTCTTCTCCTCATGGCGTGTCCTTTCGCCAAGAGAGTCGGCCCAAGCAAGGTCGCGACTTTCAAACCTGCCCCAGTCCGAAATCCAACAACAACATGCAGCAGCGAGGGAAGGGCCGCGCCTACGGGGGGACCCCTATGAAATCTTGACATGTGGTGTCTTCCAGATCTTCCTTTACCTATTGTAGAAGCTTGTGATGGTCCAGTCTGCGGACGAGCGCAGCAGGACGTTCAACATTACGTCTATCTCCTCCACAATTGACCTTTTGGATGAGGAGAACCGCCTCCTCTGTCCGGTTCATGCTCTGCGCATTTATGTGGAGCGAACTCGGACCCTATGCCAGGGGAGGCGCAGTCTCTTTTTACCTCATCTGCAGACAAGCGTTACGGAGATAGACAAGAAACAACTGGGGTGTACCTCAGGTTGGTAGTTGCGGACGCTGACAAGGCGACTGACCTCCTTCCTGCTCGCTCTAACCCTCATGAGATCAGAGTGGTCTCTGCAACTATGGCCCTTCATAGCAACATTCCTGTAGCGGACATCATGGTGGGCTGTTTTTTGAATGGTGTGAAATGGCATGGTGTTCGCTAACCATTACTTACGCGGCGTGTCTACCGAAGATTTGGAAGGCGTAGCGAGGCTAGGGCCTCAAGTGTTTGCCCAACAGCGTACCTTCTCGGGGCAGCCGTCAAGGGGGTTCCCTTCGCCACGTTAAGGAATTAGCCCTTTTCTCTTGAGTGGGCTTTTAATAAACTTTGCATCACACTTTTTACTTTGGTTGTTGTCGTGTTCTTGATTAGTTAGTTGTCGACTCTTACGGAATGTTGGCGTCAGCCCGAGATTACTCACTGTTTACCCATCGAACTGTTATGTCAGTATATTTTTGCTATTTCATTCATTTTGTCAATACCTAAACCAAGCGTTCGTTTGTCTTTAGCATTATTTTTAAAGAGGGTGTTTATATTATGTACCAATAAAGCTTTATCGTATTAAACTTTATTGAACAAGATATGTTTAAACAGCTGTGTATAAACGCCACTTACTCAATGTGTTGTAATTTACATTGAGTCATCAATCATAATCAAATGGATGTGTAACAGCATAATGGTTGCATACATGTTATCTAGATATGATGGCCAGTGGCGGATTCAGAACATTTTTTAATAAGGGTAATTATATTATGTACCAATAAAGCTTTATCGTATTAAACTTTATTGAACAAGATATGTTTAAACAGCTGTGTATAAACGCCACTTATTCAATGTGTTGTAATTTACATTGAGTCATCAATCATAATCAAATGGATGTGTAACAGCTTAATGGTTGCATACATGTTATCTAGATATGAAGGCAAGTGGCGGATTCAGAACATTTTTAATAAGGGTAATTATATTATGTACCAATAAAGCTTTATCGTATTAAACTATATTGAACAAAATATATTTAAACAGCTGTGTATAAACGCCACTAATTCATGAGAGGAAACTCGTGAGATGGTTTTTGTATTCAAACCAGTCACTCGTTTCATAAATATGTTATTAAACGGGGCGTCGTTAAGTATTCTCTATTTATCAGAAAAAAATAATGAAATTTTAATTTTCAAAATGTGACCCCTTCTGTCTTTGTCATTATGCCAAATTTCATAAACATGCACCACTGACGTGACGATCACGGGATGTATTCGAGAATGATTGTTTTACCTGTACTCATGGGTATATGCTAATCCGTTGTCATTGTATGTGGTGTAATTTTATTGACGTTACAATGAAAGACAGTTTACATGATATTTGCACTAATATTCACATGTACGTGAACAAACTTCGGACACGCAGCTGTATAACAACGACTTACAAAAACGTCACCATACATACAATACATTAACTAATTTCTGAAATAATGAAGCTAATTAGGAAGCTCAAGCTCTGGTTTAGCATTATATGTTGTTTATATGAGAAAACAATTGACAATTTATTACAATGGTTTGTTTAAAGGTGAATAAATTATTCACATCAATGGACTAAAAACTAGAAACACAATGGATTGAAATTGTTAACCTATCGACAGGAGTAGCATCCACTTATATTTTAATGCACCAATGTAAAGATAACAACACATCTATGTGCATAATTGAAGGAGTACATTCAAGAAGGGCACGGGCTCTTTTTAAAAATATATTTTTATTCAGGTCACAATTCTTTGTTTACAAGTTGTTTCTTTTTTTACATACATTCAGATCTTGAATCATTCAACGTTTTTTTACATACTTGGTAAGCACATATAGACTGGGATAGCTGAAATGTCTCTTCAATTTCAAAATACCTAGTTAAAATGCAAAATTAAAGCTACTGTAGCATATCATCCACCATTAGTCTCAAGTTTTGAAATGTTGGAACTCTCCTTTTTATGCTCGTAGTATGTATATGATTCTTGGCTAGGAGAATGGTATGGTTTGTAAGATAATCTGAATTTTAGGAACCAACAATGACAATGAATTTAGTTAAGACAAAATCTAGTATTTTGTCTTTTAAATATCCTGCTAAGCGAGACCAAAATTTTGGATTTGCTTACAATAATATGTTCCACATTTTCATGAATAAATCTGTATTGAAAATCAATCAGTTTAACATATTTTGTATATTTTTAAAATTTAGTGAATACAGATTTCCAGTTCATATTTCTAGGAATTGGCTTTTCCATTTAGTACAGACCTGGGGTAGATTATCGTTTTATATCAAAATGTTACAGAACCATCTACAATCTTTCAACATAAGGATTTTAAAATATTAATATTTCCTTGATTTTCTCAAACGCAGAGGAATACACCTGTTCAATTGTGCAAAGCAGCAGGGCAGTGATACAAACTCATGAAGAACGTTTCTCATGTTTCAGAATCCAAATATTGAGTTCTAATTTGAGCTAAAGAATCAACCCACCATTTCTTGTAAGTCAGACCCATATAACTTGTCCAAGACAATATGGATTGCTGATTTAAAGACTCAGCATCAATCGAGACGTGACTGACTTAATAAGAGGTATCAATTCAAGTTATATCTTGTGTTTGCAACTGTTATTTTCGATTTTGGTGTTTAAGTTGGGAAGTAAGTGTAATTGTAAAACAATTTGAGTCCCCGTCGATTTAGACAGCGACGGGCAGCGTATTCTTATTGAATAAAGGAAGTTTAATAAAGTGATCAAATCTTTGCTCTGAAAAACACAACAATTCATCGTTTACCCCTTTCAGTCAAATGTCAGTAATGTCTCTTTTTTCTGGAATCCCGCCAGGGGCACGGCAACTTTGTCTGCAGTAGAGACCTGTTCTACACGCAGTCAGGTTTGGGTGCAATGCTACACTGAATGTCAGCGCAGTACCACCCATGGTTCGCTAGTTCCAGCCGCTGCTCGCAGGTTTCACCGCAATGCATAGCCACATGGCGTTGCGGGCTTTCTCCCTGCCATAATACTAGCAGCCGCGATATAAGTGAAATACTCTTGAAAGCGGCGTTAAACCCCACCTCACCTCACCTCACCTCTTTTTTCTGTATCTTGGTTATTTAGTTCCACCAGATACTATTCACAGTGGCGATGTATAGGTTAGTGTGATCTAACACTCAGACTCTGGTAAAAAGTATGTATTCTCAAAATATCACCTTTCTATCAAATATTGAAAAGGAGACTATGAGTTATGTGATTTTCAGAAAACAGAGGCTCTTTTCCAATAGGTTTCAATATTTATTGGTCTAATTTTAGACTAAGGTTAGTACGGAAGAGTATTAGTGTCACGGTGAAAAAAAAATCTGTCAAACTATCTCCTCCGTAGGACTTAGTATCACCTACGTAGGACATAGTATCTCCTACGTAGGACTTAGTATCTCCTACGTAGGACTTAGTATCTCCTACGTAGGACTTAGTATCTCCTACGTAGGACATAGTAAGCCTATCTCCTACGTAGGAGATACTATCTCCTACGTAGGAGATAGTATCACATTTTTTTCCCATCGTGACACGCTTCCGTAGGTTAGTGATATGAACGGTGTAACCGCATCAGTTACTGACCTGATACCCAGCTGAGGCCTTACACAGAGGCCTTACACAGAGGCTATGCTGACATGGTTTGCTTTCTCGAGTGTCAAGTTACAAACATCAACAGAAACGCACATGTTATTGTTTAGTTTACGAGTTTATTTAATAGCTCGCTGTGTTTTGAAGCGATTTGACACATTATGTACACATATATATTACAACAACTAAAGTTAATACACTTTCGTTTGTTTGAGTTATATTTGTAAACGCTGCGTCTGTGTGTACATTTTTTAAAATGATATTGTGTTTCACAAAGAAAGCTACATTGAGCACTCCTTTAATTATTAATATTTTAAGACCGAACAAACTTATTGGGTGTGTAGCAGCACTCTCTGTTCGTAAAACCTTAGAAGAAAGTGTTTATAGTACAAACATTGAATTAGATATGTGTTTATTATGAGATGAAATAAAGTATACAAACATGTAGTTATGATATGAATATCACCGTTACAACTTATTGGAAAAGTATGGCTGAATGTAATGACCTTAAAGCACCTATTTCATTATACATTGTGTATCAAGGCGATATAAGTACACTTACATGCATGTAAAGTCTATGTAAACATATAGAAATAAAAATGAAAGGGCAGTAAGCAAAGAAACCAACAGATCAGTGCCGAGGAATATCTCAAGCAATCAAACACATAAAGGTTAAGTAAACACCGGACCTACTTCCATCGTACACTGGCTTTGTGATGCGCGTGTATACATACAATAATAAGAAAGGGACATAACACTCAATAAACGAATAAAGGATACATCATGTACCATATGTCCCCAATAATATAATAAAACAATGTTTTATGTGAAAGAATATTAAGATAATTGAACAAAGGAGCCTAAAGGGGGTGGGGGTGCAGAGGTACCACCTTTTTCATGTGAATATTTAAGAAACGAGCATTGAAACTTTAGTCAAGACAATGGTACTGTATCCGCCTTTGAGATATACTATTATGTACAATTGAAAACTGAATTTCTCCTATTACTGAAATATAATGATGTTTATCAGTGTGTACACTTCTATCATTGTCTTATGTTCATCATGACCATTTTGGTGTATTCTGTATTATATTTCATTCTATTTCATGTATTTAAGGAATTGAACAACTGTATTGATGGAGTCTGGCGTCAAGAACTTGAATCGAAATTTTTTTCCATTTGTCGGTCATTCTATTCGATTGTGGACTTATTATCTTGAAGAGGGAAGTTTGGAATTGCTTGTGTGGATAAGGAGACATATACAAATGTACACAGGTATTGCAGTTGTTTTCCCAAACCGTCAACAGAAACGATACCCAACCATTGTTTTCATCAGCAATGCATATATTATTCATTCAAATATGCCGGTATGAACGATTTTAGGGAATATGTCATTGGCTGACAAGACGGGACAATAAATACTTTACTCAAATGAGGACAACTGGCGATCATCGTCGGCATGGCTGGTAATATGGAGGAATTAAAAAGTGCTGTCTTTCTTGAACTGAATTGGTTGTGATTGAGTACACAACAAGGTTAGTCAGTCACATGGAATTATGGGAGTATATATTTGTGAGGGAACGATTTGGTTTAAGATAGGTCATTGATTGCTCTACATAATAAATACAGTTTATATTCGAATAGCGCAAGTCCAACAATTTCCTCAAGGGTGCTAAGACGACGGCTATGGTGAACATATAGGTTTTCAGCTGTCGTTTGAATTTCGTCAATGTCCTGCAAGGTCAGCTTTTTTAAGCCCGGCGATCTTCTAATGTTTTTTCTCTTTATTGGGAACACCGGGTGCTCATTTGATGACCTTGACCTCGTCTCTCCTTGGAATGTAGATGGAATTGAGTTCAAATACAGTAAACGTGAAATTAGTACAAGATGTTATTGATATCATGTTCTCTCGCAATCGAATCAGTAAAGTTAGTATTAACAGTAAGTGATGCTAAAATGAAAGACACCTATGAAGATTCACAATGATATGCTTTGGCGATGAGTCCACCACCCACAACATTACTGGAGGCTGGTTGTCTTATATGCTTTGGCGATTAGTCCACCACCCACAACATTACTGGAGGCTGGTTGTCTTATATGCTTTGGCGATGAGTCCACCACCTACAACATTACTGGAGGCTGGTTGTCTTATATGCTTTGGTGATGAGTCCACCACCTACAACATTACTGGAGGCTGGTTGTCTTATATGCTTTGGCGATGAGTCCACCACCTACAACATTACAGGAGGCTGGTTGTCTTATATGCTTTGGTGATGAGTCCACCACCTACAACATTACTGGAGGCTGGTTGTCTTATATGCTTTGGCGATGAGTCCACCACCTACAACATTACTGGAGGCTGGTTGTCTTATATGCTTTGGTGATGAGTCCACCACCCACACCATTACTGGGGGCTGGTTGTCTTATATGCTTTGGCGATGAGTCCACCACCCACAACATTACTGGAGGCTGGTTGTCTTATATGCTTTGGCGATGAGTCCACCACCCACAACATTACTGGAGGCTGGTTGTCTTATATGCTTTGGCGATGAGTCCACCACCACATTACTTTTCCAGCAAAAAATCAATGGACTGTCTATTTGTATACAGTGTTAAGATGACGTCAAATTAACTCCCTGAGTGTCGAGACAAAATCACCATCGAAATAGAACTGATTACGTCCCGATGTAGCTTTTTACATGTGTCATTTGCATTTTGACTCCTCCTGCAAATGTAATTTGTCTTCAATTTACATTTTGAATAATATTCAAGTATTTTTGAATAATGAAGTTGTCTGGATAATCAGAATCGCAACGAACATTTATAATCTGACAACCAAACTTTTGGGACAGATATGTTCTTGCCTAAAGTACAGTGTGTTTGAATCTCTAGAATACGAATTAGAATTATTTGTTTTGCGCAGGTTGTGAGTTCAAGAAATAAGACTCTCAAGTATTCCTTTCTTTCACATTTTGGTGCATTGCCCTGATAAAATTCCAAGGAAATTTACAATAGGAAGTGTTTGAGTCTACACAGCGTCTACATGTATTTTAACACCTTTCGTGCACGAAACGTACCGTTAATGAATTAAAAACACCATCGTCATTAAATGTGGTCCGTATTCGTTAACAAGTTTAAAACGCAATTTGAAAACATGAAAATGAAATTATGTTTCAATAGGAAAAGACCGCAATCATTTAAATATTAACATTCAGTTTGAGAAGTGCAAAACTAATGTTGTGTTCATTTAAAGCCCTATTAGTGTTATTATAATAAAGTCAAAGTTATTTTCCTTTGACAAATTACGAAGCATTAGAATGATGTGTAGCATAAAGAAGGAATTATGTCGAGATCATTTTGTATTTAACTGAGTATATGAGTTCCTGAAATGAATTACTGTTTCAATAGTAAAGTACAGGTTTTGCAACTCAGCGACTCATGTTCGTTATCTGAACTGTAGAAGTTTGCCTCCAGGAGAAACTTGCTCACTTAGCACACTCAGCAAATTCAATCAGGTAGGGCCCTACTGCTTGGAGTTCACCCTGTGAGTAAACTGCATAAAGTACTGCATGAAAGATGCATGATGAGAAATATGCAATTGCGAGTTCATTTGTAAAACAACTTGAATCACATTTTGCCTTCAAGAAAACGCTTCTTTTCAATTTGCATTTTCATGAAACTTAAAACGGAATCAACGAAAGTCTAATGATCATACTGTACGCCTGTTTACGCTTTAAATGGCATTGTATGTTGCAATTGCAGAAACATATGCAAAAGGATGAAAAGTAAAAGCTATACTTCAATTCAATACAAATGGGATTTTATAAAAACGTTGAATCCATGATATATTGGTATAGACCCCTCCTTTCTTGAATACAGGTTGTCGTGAAGACAACGAGCTTTGAGGATGTCTATAAACTAAGTGCAGTTGGGAGAGTAGATCACTTAACAACTTTTGAAGACTCCTAATTTTCTTCATCATATGTGGTATAAATACTGCACTTCATAAAAACCACAAAAGACTTTAAAACTGAAATCTGTATAGCGTTTTCACCCTATGTTGTGTTAACAATAGACTTCGTGAATACTGCAAAGACAACTGAACATGGGAATGTTCATTAACTTTATACTATTGGGACTGTAGAACATTTGAAACTTTTAAAAGTCATCAAAATATAGAACTGGGGGGAAATCGATTTTTTCTAGGACTGAAGGAAGCTACATTAAGGTTAATTAAACAATTAAACTTTTCATATTGCATTTTTGTTACAGTTTGCACGCTTGGAGAATTCAGAACTCAACCCGTCAATTATTCTCTGCTGCTTGATGTTTAGGAACTCTGGTTCAATGTAATTTAAAGGAAGGCCGAAATAAAATATTTTCTATTGAATTCTTAACTGCAATTGGTTCATTAGACTATTTTATGAAAAATGAGACCAAAAAAAAATTCCATATGTTGTTCCTATATTAACTAGAGCGGCTTAAAAACACCCAAAAACATCGTCTGCTTTTCACCCGTGACCAACAAACCAAAAATGGGGCGGGGCTTCGAGAGTTGGAAGATACCGGAAGTGACGTACGTGAAGGGACGGGGTGTAAACATTCGCTTACTATTTACAATGGCAAACACTGGGGAATAGGTCAGTTAATCTGTTATATCTACGCTTTGCAATGATGCCACATCGCTGTTCTGCTGTGTAATCTGTTCGAGTAATGTTAGTTATCAAGTTTCACTTTACAAATGCACCAAAATATCGTTATATATATCAAATCAAATATAATTGGTATAACTAGTGAGAGACGGTGGATTCATAGACGTTCGTAGACATAGGATAAATCAATGCTAATGATATATAAGATGACAAAATGAAACCAAGATATGATAATATGAACGAAGTACAGTTGAGACAACGAAATCAGATAGTCGGTGTTGTTGTTATTTTTTGTTAGAGATTGTTTGTGTTTAAAATAAAAAAACAAACGTGAGATAAGCACGCCGGCGAAGTAGACCCTATTGTAAGCCATCGACAATAAAAGCACTTCACAACATCCGGTTTTTAAACATCGTTAATCAACCGACAACCTTATTTACTAACTGTACATTACAAAAATCAAAATAACTCACCACATATTTTAAAACATCAAAAGAATAATACGTCTACGAACCCACCTACGAAAACATCGCATCCCAATGTTACATTTTACGATTTAGTTATCACTTATAACACATTAAAACATTCAGAATTTCATAGTTTATAAGATAATGTTTTCAATAAAATGTGTGGTTAATCAAATATAATCAAATAAACATCGTATCAAATTGACAACTCATCAAGAGTGTCAATTAATGTAAGAAACTTACCTTATAAACGTATCCAAAAGGACAATATGAATATCCAAATGCACATTAGACACAAAATGTTAACCTATAATTCCATCAATGACAGTACTTGGAAACAGAAGATGGTCAAATAATAACCCTCTTTCAGCAAAAGTCTTTTCGCAAATGGCAAGATAGAAAACCAAATAGTTATGATGATTTTACACTAAAAATAATTTCATTGGTACATTAGATTTAAACGAGAGTTTTTATTGGATTACTTGATAGAGATATGTTCATTGGCTGACAATTTCTAGACTGAATGTCGCGTTAAGTGTATTGTGTGTCACCAAGACAGGACGTTGGCAATAAACATGACATGCTGGTCACCGACTTGTGTTATATAATTGAGTCGTTCCAGTAAACTTGTTATCTGTACAAACATAATTACACTCCTTCCTTCTCACATACTCAGCTTCTTTATTGCGTAAACTAATGTGCTGTAACAACACTTCTCCCCTTTGATCTGGAAGAAACATCTATATGGTTCGCTAAACTGAGAATTGTGTGTTGATGTGCAGAAGTGACACATAAAAGCTATCAGACTATTAATTAAACCATTTCGTTTTCATTAACGATATGTTCATTAAAATGCTTCTGGTAACATAATTCTTTTATTCGATAATGTTCGTTGTCTATATCAATCTGTGTATATGTTTAGCGTGCACAATAGAGCAATCTTCATGTAAATTTCATTGAGCTTGTTGACCAATACAGTTCATTTATTTATTCATGAAAGTGAAGTGAAAATGGTTTGCATTCCATTACATCATATATAGAATATTTTAATTGACAAACTTAAAATACAGTAATCTTTTATATTAAATACAAAATGTTATTTATAAATCTGCAACGTTGTCTCGCTTGTTTGAACAGTCAATCGTTCAGTGTATATGAAGGTATACCTACCATATATATTTATTTATTAATACATACAAAACAAAATTAACATGCCGATTATTCAACATACTTTGATCAATTGATGCTACTTAATCTCTGTTCACCCGATTCCCGCGATAATCTTCTTCCCTTGTTTCAGTGTCACTTGAACTGTCATATCTTCCTTCTAGTTCCGCGATTAATTGCTACAAACATACTATACAAAAGCGCAGAATGCACTCTAATAAAGCACGCCCCGGTTGTTGTAACCATATAAAATCGCTAGTTGAATAGTTAAGTAATCCGTTTATCGAAAATTGGGGTTGTTTTGATGAAGTTTTCTGTCTTATATGAGCAGTTTAAAAGTGGTGAAAACGCGTTAAATTATGATTAGCGGCCATGTAAAGGCTCCTTCACGTACGTCACAGCCCGATACGCTTCAGTGACCACCCCCGCCCATTTTCATTCTGGTCGCCGGGGCTTAATTGGGCACTTTTAAAAAAAGCCGTATATAAGTTATTTATGGGTCGATTTCAAAAATTTAAAATCTAGCAATTGTCAAATTGAAACCCCTTTTCAACAAATCCGAAAGTGACCATATGTCATTTCATCTAACCTTTAAGTGTCGCAGGTTGTCACAAAGATGCCCTATCATATTTTGTTGTTATTATGACACTACATGTACATGTATGTTATTTAGATTACTGGTATTCAATACTAATTCGGGTATTTGGATACCTAGATTTGATTGATCTTCCTTTTCACGCATACATGTACCTCATCGTTTAGTGTGTTAAATGTGTTTAATGTGTTCAATGTGTTTAATGTGTTCAATGTGTTTACTGTGTTCACTATGTTTACTGTGTTTAATGTATTTACTGTGTTTACTGTGATAAATGTGTTTAATGTGATAAATGTGTCAACAATGATCAACGTGTGCAATATGTTGAATGTGTTGAATACGTTCAATGTGTATTCAATGTGTTCAACGGGTTTAATGTGTTCGATTTGTTCACCTTTGTAAATGTGTTTAATTTGTACAATATGTCAATGTGTTTAATGTGTTCAATTTGTTCAGTGTAATCAGTGTAATCAGCTTCATGCTTGAAAGAGCATTTGAAGAGTTATTATTTAAATTTTGTTCCACCACAAATCTGATCTGAGACGCTAGCTGCTGACTGTTAAATAAACTATTGTGTGTTTTGAATTTAATTAGACAGAGCATGGTCTCGTTGGGATTATTCTTTGCAAAAAGACAACTGGGATGGATGTTGTTTGTTATCACATTGATTGCACAAAATACAAGTAACTTGTGTATTTGTTTGATAGTTTATGTTCAAAGACTCAAAGTGTTTACACTAATCGTTACCATAAAAGACGTCGTTTTAATTCTTTCTCATGAAAGAGATGATATACTATTGTAGTTTCTGGTGTGACAGGATACTGGAAAAGTAGTTTTCCGATTTGAAATGCTTTGATAAACAAATGATAGTTTTCATGCAATGTGTCATCAACATTCACTTGTATTTGTTGGTACCTTGGGAAGGCGTTTACTGTACTTCAAGAATATGTCAACGAAACATGAACACTTTTGAGTTGGGGTATCGTATTTTGAAGATAAGCTTATAGTGTGTTTCCACATGATATCTGGGCCATGTTCAAGAGAGGTTTAAAAGTAATTACTAAGATTACTTTTAAAACTCTCTTGAACGCGATTGCTCAATGTATCGCTAAGTAGTAAAGGGAGCAAGCCTCGAGGTATCGTTCCGTGTCGTTCAGGAGGGAATGGGCGCTTATTGAGAGCTTAATCGCTCACCGTTATAGAACAGACGACTGTTTACTTAAGCTTTCATTCTGAACCAAAGTGACAAGTGCGGGTTAACGAAAGAAAGGGTTTGAACACATTCCGAAACATGAGAATGGGAGGATGTTTAGAGATTTCACATCAGATCTAGAGATGCCATAGATTGATGAGCTACAGAGCCAATGGCTCCATTTTTATGAATTATATGTATTTATACAATTGATGCTTATTTTTATCAGTTAGTATTTTAAAATGAATAACTCAAGTTTAGGAATTCAAATAAATCGTATGTGCCATTTGCTTTTACCTAGTTTTCATCATATAGAATACAATTCGCTCCACTCCATATAAATTTTTAGATAATCATATAAGCCACTTCAGTATGTAGTCAAACATATCGAACCAGAAACGAAACGAAATAAGGTTACCAGTATTTACCTTGAAAAACAAGGTGTAACTGCTGACATTATTATTTATGTAAAGTTTGTATTCTTTTATTACAGTGCTCACTAAAGGCCCCGTTACACAGAGCCACGTCCTTCGTACGACTATTGAGCGACCTAAAAAATGGACAGGACGCTGACTGGTCGGTTGATCCCGTTTCTGTGTACATGCTCCAGCGTTCTTCGTGGGTCCTTTGTACGACCTAAAATGCAAATAACGGTAATTTCCATGACGATCTTTGAACGACCTTCACGTTTACCGAGCCTTCACACTGCCTTCGCTGGGCGTTCACAGTGCATCCTAACAGCATTTAAGCATCAAGGGTGATCCCCCGTACAACCCGTCAGCCTCCTATGTGCCTCCTCTGTGCCTCCTCTGTGCTTCCTCTGTGCTTCCTCTGTGCCTTATCTGTGCGACCATTGACAACTATGGCGACAGTTGGCCGAGCATGCAGCAACACTTCTGCCTCCTTTGCGATACCTGAACAATGCCTCAGTTATCCTGACAAACTGGATAGACTGGGTCTATAATAAGCTGCATTCGTCTCCATTTGTTTCAGTCCCATTCCAACAGTCAAAAATAACAAGCTCTGCTGCTTAACAACTTGGTCATTGTTGTTTGCAGAAAATATTATATTTTTAATAAACCACTATGACATAAATAATTATACAAAAATACATGAAATTATTAAATCCACGGGTAAACATACGAATGAAACAGGGCTTCATCATTCTCCGGAAGTTCATATTTCTGAAGATCATGCCTTCTAAAAACTAGTCTATTTTAAAAATCATCTTAACAGGGAGAAATAGGAGAGTAAAAAGTATGTGTTTGAATAAAGAAAATGATAAAAGTATCAAACCCGAATGAATATCAAAGACATTTAAAATCGACCTTTTCCGACAGCAGCATTCCGTTGTTATTGTTAAATATGTGATGTCGTTTCTTTACAAGTGAGTTTATGCATCTTTATTTGCTTGACTTTTTCTATGATATGATAAAAGAAATAAAGAAACATGTGAGAATCGGTCATTTATTTTTTGGGAAAAGTTACGAGGACGCTGACAGAAGGTTGAATGAATGCAGAAAGAAGGCACAAAACTCGTCATGGTCGCACAGAGTTTGTCGTGGTCGCTTCATGAAAGCAGAATGGTCGTGATAATGAACGGCTCTGAGTGCACAGAGAAGGAAGGCCCAAGGGAGGCAGAGACATCGCCCCACGTCAGCGAATTTCTTACATGGCGATCATTGAGCGTCCTTTGCGACCTTAGAACGTCCATTGTACGACCTTTCTGCCTCCTGGGAGCAACCGTTGAGCGACCAGAATCGACGGCGACCCCTCTGCGGAAGTTTTGAGCATGTTCAAAATTTGTTGGCGTCCTCAGCGTCCTTGGCGATCAATCGCGACCATTCTTCCTCCCTTGAGCGTCCTACGGCGATCTGTTATGTATTTTGGTCGCACAGAGGACGCACAACGGTCTTTATGTTTGTGTAAAGGGGCCTTAAGATGCAATGCAGATACATTAAGTCTATCCTTGGTAGTTGTTAGAGGTCTCAATGCGAGGTCGTGAATATATATATATATGTATATATATAGAATATATATATATATATATATATATATATATATAGATTATCTTAGATTTTCCTACAAAGACACATGTTCGTAACAAGAAAAACTAACCACTTTTATGACGTTATGTGTATCGACTTTGTTTAACTATTGACATAACTTGGTAATTGTTGTGACAGACACAATCAGTGAAAAATTGATACGTGACCCCTTCGATTTAATATAATGTAAACAATAACACTAGAGAGACACTCACTTGGGTTGTCCAGGTGCCTACATAGTCGCAAGGTGTGATTTACTAATTGAAACGTTTGTCAAATGTTTTAGTGAGGTATATTTTCAACGCGAATTTAAAACCATTTTCGAATTGATTTGAATAAAATAAAGTGGCTATGTTATTTTCTTAACTGATGTGATAATTAATAATTTTTCTGCAATACGTACATGTACCCCCTCGATGTTACAGGTACTTTATAACGTACATAGGAATACAAATGCAGACTCGAATTCTTATACATAATATATACATATTTGATATTATTATAAAACGGTTGACATGTTAATCAATAAGAACTCATTTTATTTTTAGGATGCAAGCTTTTGACGTTGTTAGGGAGACCTTTAGATGCTGATTCACCAGTCATTGGCTAACCTGAATCACGTGATCATTTAGAAGTTTGATCTTCTTTTCTTAGTATTCCCACATCTCGCATTTAACGCGTGGAATACCTTCATTGTCGTACTGCATTGTCCATATCAGTTTCAGGCGAGGCAGTTTCCTAGTAAGCATTAATTTCATTAATCCGGATCTCAGTAGTATACCAACTTCAGAACTGAAGATGAATATTTTCTTAGAGATGTTACTTATTTGTGTTAAATCACTTTGTTTAGCAAAGGGAACAACTGGTGTTAATAGACAGTTAGTTGAATGTTGTGTACAGTGTATTGCCAGCCCTCCGTGTCACAGTTTCCTATACAGTACAACAAACAGGATGTGTGTGTTGCAGGGTGATACACCTGATCAAGCACTATTCATAGGAATCAGGAACTTCTCCTTTGTACAGGTAATGTTTTAATATCGAGCTGATAATCTGTTTTACATATCTACATATTCAGGCCACACTTTTTTTACTTGGTTTACGGATCCGCCGACCCAAAAAGTGGAAAAAATTTTTTTTTTCAAATTTGCCCTTTTTAAATTACCGCCCACCATATTTAAAAAATACTGAATAAATATAAATACAATATACTGACACAACCTTTCCATTAGTACTAATAGGACATACTTCAACACATAAAATCTTGCATCTGACAACGAACAGATGACAGACAAACTCAGTGCTTTGACAGTACATTTACCGCCTTCCCAGATATCTATTTTTTTAGAACTGTCTCTTTGAGTCAACAGAAGAATTATTACAAAGTATTTTTAAATAATAAGTTTCAAGAAAGTCATTATTTTGACTAACAATAAGCTACAAATTTTTCAATATTCTACATAACCTTTGCTTGAAAAATCTTTTATAAATATCCCCATGCTCACAGACGTACACAAATGATGATGGCATATTGATAGGGCCGAACTATTTTGCTTGAGGGATGATAGGTGATCAAAATTTTGCTAAAAATAAAAGTTCCCATGAGATTAGTTTATTTCAGGATTTCAGGACTCGTGAAATAATGTTATTTTTTGTGATTCATCATGAAATAATTTTTAAAATCAAGCAAACAGATTTGACAGCGTACTAAGAAATGCACTAACAACCTCTCTACCCTATCCCTTAATAGTCTAGTCCGTTTGGTGGGAGAATTCTATAAATAGAACGAAAGTGATGAAATCTGTTTGAAGGCCAACGTTTTGATAAAAATAATGGTTTATTTTAGGAATTTGTAAATGAATTTTGATGACTACACTGTACAAATGAAACTTTTTTGGATTAGAATTTTGTAATTTTCTACACAGAATTCTAAGGTGTGTATATAGAAGTGTATATTAGTTTATTTGTGGCATGTCATTACCTGTATTAAGCCTATACAAAGATGGCTAAAATAGACAGGTTTCTAAAAAAATTAACCTTTTCTTTCTTGATCACCAAATAATAATTATTCAATATATTCTTATAACAGAAATTTTCTACCTTGTATTCGATTTGATATATTTTTCAGAAGATTCAATAATGTGCATTTTATGCAAATGTTTAATGAAAATTTATCAACATACAAGTGACAGTTTTGTCAACTTACTTAACATCTATTTTGACATATATCCTGTCAGAGGAAAACTGTAAGCAAACATTATTATACCAACAACAAACAGCTTTTACAGCAGTAATATTTTTTTAACAAGCCTACTTTTAGTGAAAGCAACTTTGCGATAAATAATATGAAATCCTTTTTTTCCCCCTACCTACCGACGTTGAAATTCTTGTTGAAAATCCGTAAACCAAATAAAAAAAAAAGTCTGGCCTCAATACATGAATATATAAAAGTCACATTAAATATTGAAAAATTTTCCTACAGGAAACATACCCTGAAAGAAAATTAATAATCGTTTGTAAATGTTATGCAAGTCTAAATCACATTTATCACAATACTTTTTTTCTTGTTAATTTGCCTCAGATTCAGACGTTGGGACTCATGATGATCCACTACAGAGCAAGTGACCTGACGATTCAGGTGACAAACTCATTTTCTGACATTTTATCAACAGCCGCACTTGATGTTAGAATGTCATTGTTGTAAGAAAATTGTTGTTATTTAATGATGAAACACGAATTATTTAATAAAACATTGCCCCTTTTGCCGTACATGAGACTGGTTGTTCAATACTCGATTACTTTACTCCTGTTTAATGCTTGGTTTATACTGTGTTCACGGTTCCCACGTTCGCCACGTTTGTCAAACCGTACTGGAAGGTGTAATTTTTTATTTTTTTTCGTTCGGTTCAAGTTTTGTTAAGTTGTGATACGTTGTGTTACGAATTATCACAATGACCGCGACAGAACGGGTGCGACTTGAGCTCCTTACCTTAAGTCCCAGTCACACTAACGTTAATTTACGTAGTTTAACCTAGCTCATTGAACGTAGCCACAACACCTTTACCTTGATGGAACTTTGTGCATTTTTCGCAACTATGTTAAAGTTTAATTACACCATGGTTCACTAGGTGTACCTAGTTAGTTTAGTTAGTGGTTTATCGTAGTTCAGCGTAATTATACTTACTTAAGAGTAGTTAGACGTATAGGAACTTACTTTAACGTCAATGCGTCAATAACAAACCTACCAAAACGTAATTTAAATGTGTTGATAACGTAGACAGTCGTACTAACACTTAGTCTTCTGTTTTGAAACGTTCTTCAACTTCAACTGATACTAGTGTAGTTTACTATAGTATAACACAGTCAAACGTAGTACGACGTACTAGAACGTAATTAAACGTAGTAAAACGGACGGTGAGGTGTAGTTATTCGGGGACAAGTTGTAATACGTTTAAGTACATTTTTAACTAGGTTTAATTTCAATGAACTAAATTCAAATTTTCAATTCACTACGTCCAAGTACATTCAACTACGTTTCTTAAAACGTAGTTCCAAAAAGCTAAACTTTGAACATAATCAAAATATATCACAAACTACGTTTTTCTCACGTCTATGTCTACGTTTCAAATACGGATAACCAAGGTTAACTACGGATTAACCTAGGCTTAAGTACAGCTAAATACGTTAAGCTACGTTCTGCACCACTACGTATACGTGAACTGGGACTACACGTCGAGCTAAAGGCCACTACGGTAAGGGATGGGTTAGGTCAAGTTCTACCATGGATGTCACCACATTCTCTCAGGGTCGTTCATGTTCTATCCAGTTCTCTCAAGTTTTCACCAGTCTATCACGATCTACTCCTGTTCCCCTAAGTTCAGTAAGTCCTAATAATGTTTATTACGGCTTACTACGGATAAACGTAGCGGAACGTTGACTTTGGCGCAGGTTTGGAGCACGTTTGTGGTCCCGGTCTGACGATAAGCACAACATACCACTTTATAAAATAATTTCTCTGAAAAATAAGTTTCTTACACGTAATTGCTACTTCATATTACTATGAATAAAATAATCAAGTGACAAATTCGTGTTTTATGCTCTCTGCTTTGTTTTATTCTACGATAAAGCACAACAACGAGTCTTCTATTTCCTATATGAGATGCCCTTAAACAATTACTCGCTTTTATATAAAAACCTTTGAGATATTATGTTATTTGTATCAACTACATTTTGAAAATATTAATGCCCCCCGTCGTAGAACACATTCACTAGCAAATGAACAATCAAAGGGACGTAAAATATGACTTCATTTGCTAAGAGATGCTCAAACTGACGTCCTAAACCACGAGCATGTTTAATTGTCTCATAAAGCACGCTGTCGGTCCCATTTACCGCCTGTGTCTTATTGCCGTGGGTATCTTATATACGTGTTCAAAACATATGCTAGGTTTATACTATGCTCACGTTCTCCACGGTCGCCACGTTTGGAACAAAGAGTCAAAGGAAAATTCTAAATTAAATTAAGGCTTACCAGGGCTCTTATCAAGCTTGAAAATGAGTTACCACATAAAGCTGTCCTTATTGACTTGAGGGATAATACCAGCCGAGAAATTTCAATTTTATTTTTTCAAAAAAGCAAAAATATATTATTATGACACTAATGCCATTGACGTTGAATGTTGCTGCCTGCATGTTTTGGTTTGTGAAACAATCCTAATTAACTTTTGATACATTTAGATTTTACTCTGTTTAGGTTATTTCACCTTTCTTTTTTTCCTTTTCTACTTTTCACACCGACAGAACTAATAGTTAAGGTAACAGGCTATCACTGAAAATTTCATACAAGTCGGTCAAGCCATTATTTGATGATCTGCCACAACAGAACATACAAATATTAATTTTAAAAAACTTCGATTGACAAGTCAACGACTTAATTCCCACCTGCTTCACAAGTTTGTCCACTTTGAACCAAAATTCAACAAAGAAAATATCCATTGAACATCGGAAAAAGCACAAATCATTGAACCTCTATACGATGTTTTCCATGTCTGACGACGTTGTTATTAAAGATAACCCATTCGTGTGTGTAATTCATATTCAACTTCTGAAAATTTCATTTTTATGCGATATATAAAAGATACCCAAAAGTAGTGTAGTACACTACCCACTAGCCTCCCCCCACTGAGACCATGTTCCAGGTCTGGAAAAGTGCGCCCTCCCTCTACTCTAACAACTGTATCCGCCCCAATTTTCGAATATGAAAATTTTTCCCGATCAGAAAATTGTCGAGGCAGCACGCGGTGGTATCACACATGTGTGTAACCAACTCATTGTTATCTAATGAGTGATCTCACCACGGTTGAGTAATAAATCACAATTAGCTGCATGTTACTGTCAGCTCCGAGGAGAAGGTTTTGAAAGATGTATACTCTCAAAACCGCAAATGTTAATAAAAGTTACTTTTTTTCGGAATAGCAGAAACATTCCTATGTCTCTTATTAATTGGGAGCGTTGTTGCCGACATTTTCGTGAGGAATTTGCGAAATTTTCTCTGATGAGGTTTGAATTTGTTCCTTCCAGGTGAACTAACTCTTGAAAGAAGTCAAAAATTAAAAATCGAACCTCGCTAGGAATGATGTTTTGTACAAACTACAATCCCTGAAAACGTCATCAAAATTGCTTAACATGTTCTTTTTCAGGATCATATACACATTCACGTCCCAAAAAGGTAATAAAATAGATTTCCAGACTCTGTCCTGAATTATTCAAACATTGTAAGTGCCGTTCAATTCAACATACGTAAAGGTCTTAGGTAAACCGCTATATAATACATGAACTAAGTCAAAGGTTATCTAATATTTAATATTAAATATAGATTGTAAAAACGTATAAAGTGAAAATAAACAAAACTAAAATGTTCACTTTAATATTTGAAAACGTTTGTTGCTCAGTTACGTTTTTAACACTAATACCGCGTAGTAATGATTTGTAGATTATTTGCAATAAGGTTCTGAATTAATTGTAGTGATAAAAGTCATTCAAGTGTCGCCAGTGTTATTTGAAAACAAGCTCCCATTACAGAATGTCTATGAGAGAAAAATGTATTTTGTTAATGTCCCTAACCTTACACGGTACTCATTGTGATAATAATTAATTTGTCAAGGTTGTGATTATAAAACATTAAGGTAAACATGTTGAAAGACTGTTACAAACAATTTTTTTTTAAATTTTTTAAATTAAACTTGATACTTCTTGATTACTTTTTAAAAGTAGCTTTTGTTCTGAGATGTATTGATACACACAATATAAATAATACTTTTTATACAAACAAACAATGTATATATTATGAATTGTCCTGATACCATCCTGGAAGCCAGCAATGACATTCACATTGAAACATATGGTGGGGTTCGACGAAGACTTTGACTAATTAACTCAATTGCTGGGTCACACTCTGCTTGAAAAGGTCGAAAACGACATTTTATTTTTGTAATGAGGAGATAAATTCTATTTTATACAAACTTCTCACTGGTTAAAAAACAAAATAAAGCACAAACCCTCAAATATGTCTTACTATTCCAAATGGTCCATAACCTCACCCCTACACATCTCAACAGAAAAGAGTGACATTTTCAATGTCCAATGTTTTTGGAGGCTAAAGAAGAGTTATCTGCCCCTTTCTTTTGCTAAAACCTAGGGAAAAAACTGAGGCATTGGTTTGAAACTGACTCGCAGGGAAACCAGAAACAAATTCCTTTTTTTGGCCTAAGGATCGTCTTTTTATGTCCACGATAATGGGTTCGCATACGGAACACATATGGTAGATCGGATACGTTATCGAATACGACATTTCTTTTTTCCCTTCTTTCCTGACCCTGCTTCATGTGGTTTATCCCTTAGCAAAGAACACTCTAACAAGTAATGGTCTAATATCCTCTAAGAAATACCGGGCATCTATCCTCTCGGCATGACGTCATTTTTGGTCTATCTGATGCTACCTGCCTCTTGAAACCGTTAAACTTTCTTGCACATTTTTTATTTGTGTCCCAATACCTTTTATGCCAAATGAATTGAAGACTTGTCAGGTGTATTTTTAGGAAATAACTTTTTGTGTTCTTGGTAATGGCTATGATCCATTCCTCGTTGTTTTGTTGCTGGTCAGACTACCTTGTTCAGGTTGATTGTATGTATCCAGAGAGCTCTCTCACGGCACAGGCCCTTGCTTCACTTTGCAAATAGCATCACCAATGTTTATCATCGCTCCTTTCAATATTTCAATATGCAACACCGCAATTGTTCAGGTCCCGAGGAAAGATGGATCTGATTGTAAATCTTCAAACCAGTACAATTTCTAATCTTTGTCACTGAAATTTTGAACACTTCGGTACTCAAACTTTTCGAATGTACGCTTAGAGCACAGTCAAGTACTTGCGTCCAGTCACATGATTGTATTGTCGTCACGTGGAGTACAATTGTATCAGATAGATGGACAGGTGTCTGGATGCGTTTGTGTATTATGCTCATAAAACGTGTTCACAGAGACTTCTTTTATAAACAATAAACAATGCCACCTGATTGTTTGATTTGTATGGGTAATACACAATTGAAGTTTAACACTTATCAGACTGAAAATTGAATTGAATGTTCCCTCTCTGAAGGAGATCGTTCAATTGATTTGGGTCTTCCATGTTCAGGACCTTGATATTCCTAAAAGAAGAATAAAAGATTTAAGTAAAGCAAGTAATGTGAGGTCAATTGGAATTGTTAATGAATACCACTCGAAACCCTAATGCTACCACAACCATGACACTGCAACTACAGCACACAGTTTGGCGCATTCCCTCATACGCCTGTCACGTGGAGCTATGTTGTCTTTGTGATGGAGACAGAACATGCCCTCATCGGTGAAGGTTACTATTCTGTTCTCTGAATCACCGTAGGGACTTCTGTCAGTAATGAGACAGCCATGTGCGTTCGTAGGTCGCAGCCAACTTTATTATTGTAAAGGTACATAACTCTCTGCGGAAGTGTGTGCTTTGCATACCGCTAATAGGATAACCCTACAGATACTCTCCCCAAATAACGTACTTGGGACCGTCGAAATCCCACCCAAATCAATCACTCTGTTAAGGGGATGTTAAAGGGCCAAGTTCACTTTGAGGAAAGGACAACGGGCCTCGGAATACTGCTGATTAACATACCTCCCGCAACTGTCCGGAATCTGTTTCAAAGTTTCTCAGATATCTATCCTCTCGGCATGACGTCATTTGTGGTCTATCTGATGCTACCTGCCTCTTGAAAACCGTTCTACTTTCTTGCACATTTCTTATTTATGTCCCCATACCTTTTATGCCAACGATGTTTCCAGATTTCTTTCCCGTTGTTCTTTGCCAGGGGTTATCATTGCATTTTATAAAACTTATTTCAGGAACTTAGCCAAAAAGCGAGTAATATTATTGCGAAATTAATTCATATAATGAATGAATGAATGGATTGTCTTTATTTCCCCCAGTAGTGTCGGAGAGTACATTGAATTATTACATGAACACACAATACATCATTATGTACATTTTATATTGATATGGAATGATGGACAATCATAAATGAATATTACACCAGATATGATTGATGAATGTGTAAATGCTACTAATATGTATTTCTGTTTCTGTATTCAGATTGAAGAGAGACATACCGGGGATTTGGCTTGTCAAACCAGTAAGAAATCAAAAGTTCTTTCAACTAGTTTACAGTTTATTATGCTCATCGTCTATGCTGTAATTTAATTTTTCTTTTATTCATTTTACTTGCAGTGTAAACTGATGTTAAAGCCTCCACACACCACATATCACAGTACTCTCCACACACAATATACATGTAAATATGAACTATATATAAATTTACAACACAACACAAACAATACATACAACACACATCTATCACACACTACAATACCTCCACACACCACACACAACAAAACACTCCACACACCATGGCCATATAAATGTATACCATATAAACTAACAACACAAAACAAACAATACACACACTGCAAACCAGAAAATATGCATCGCACAAAACACACAATCATGCTTACACTTCTTTTAACACACATTTGCACACAATTTACACTCCTTTCTTTTGATTTTAACATATTTCCATTTATCCACTATTAAATTATAAGTAAATATCAAATAGTTGCAAATATACTGACAAGAATTTCTCCTCTAAAGTTGAACCGGTATTGCAATATGAAATTGGTGGGTAACTCAGAAATGTGACCACAGAATCCATCCTGTATAAGAATCATTATTTCATGGGGAACTATTTTCAGCACGATAATGCTATTGCACATTCTGGCACATAAAAGACAACGAAATGCAGCAAGGCTAAACTTAGCCAGCGATGGAGACTGGGAACATTTCAAACCTGCAGACATCACATACCCCGCTGAGGGGCACAATCTCAGTGAACACTGTTTTGCAAATGCAGGCAAGTCTATTCCAGATATCAATTCGAAAAAGTTACTTTTTAGAAGACACTTGGTCATACACATTTATTAATCCTGCTCTTCACAGATGAGACGATATCCAGTTTGAAACCGCCTGGTTGCCCTCGAGCAAAAATGAGAGTCTTTCATCAAGCCTGTAGAGAGGGGAAACTGGTGGAGGTGAAGAGGCTCGTGTGCAGAGGGTTGGTAGACGTCAACTGTCGATCTAGGTCTGGAAAAACAGCCGTCATGGTGGCATCTGTGAATACATGGAACACTATCGTTGACTTTCTCGTGAATCAAAATTCTGATCTGTCAGTTGTCGATAAACAAAAAGAATCTGTACTACATTATGCATGTTCTGGTGGTGACACAAGTATTGTTAAAAGGTTGTTGGGTAACCCTGGTGCCATGAGTGAATGTAGAAACACGGAAGAGCAAACTCCTCTGATGCATGCTGTACGGGAAGGTCATGTTCCACTTGTAGAGTTGTTGAGGGATAAGGGAGTCGATCTTAAAGTAGTGGATAAGTACAGCCACAATATCCTACACATTGCTTGTATCGGTGGACATTTTGATATGGTGAGGTATGTTCTATCACTTAACATCACAGATATAGATAGCAGGGAACGCAACCAAAAAACACCTCTCTTTTTTGCAATTCGTGAGGGACATATACCAGTTATGAACTTGTTGAAGGACAGCGGGGCTGATATTAAAGCAGTGGATAAGAACGGATGCAATATCCTACATTTTGCTTGTATAAAGGGCAATGCAAATTTGGTGAAGTATATTCTATCATTTAATATAATAGATATAGAGAGTAGAGGACAATATCATAGAACTCCGTTGTTTCTAGCGGTGAGAGAGGGACATATAGAAGTTGTAAAGCTGTTGAGGGACAGTGGGGTTAATCTTCAAGCAGTAGATAAGAACAAATACAATATCCTACATTTGGCCTGTCTAAAGAGCAATGTCGATATGGTAAAGTATATTCTATCATTTAATATAATAGATATAGAGAGTAGAGAACACTATGAGAGAACTCCGTTGTTTCTAGCGGTGAGAAAGGGACATATAGAAGTTGTAAAGCTGTTGAGGGACAGTGGGGTTAATCTTCAAGCAGTAGATAAGAACAAATACAATATCCTACATTTGGCCTGTCTAAAGGGCAATGTCGATATGGTAAAGTATATTCTATCATTTAATATAATAGATATAGAGAGTAGAGAACACTATGAGAGAACTCCGTTGTTTCTAGCGGTGAGAGAGGGACATATAGAAGTTGTAAAGCTGTTGAGGGACAGTGGGGTTAATCTTCAAGCAGTAGATAAGAACAAATACAATATCCTACATTTGGCCTGTCTAAAGAGCAATGTCGATATGGTAAAGTATATTCTATCATTTAATATAATAGATATAGAGAGTAGAGAACAATATCAGAGAACTCCGTTGTTTCTAGCGGTGAGTGAGAGACATATAGAAGTTGTAAAGCTGTTGAGGGACAGTGGGGTTAATCTTCAAGCAGTAGATAAGAACAAATACAATATCCTACATTTGGCCTGTCTAAAGGGCAATGTCGATATGGTGAAGTATCTAGTTTCTCTGAAGGAACTGATGGGATTTGAGAGACAGAAGAGTAGGGAAGGGGACA
Source organism: Gibbula magus (assembly GCA_936450465.1). Classification (NCBI taxonomy): domain Eukaryota; kingdom Metazoa; phylum Mollusca; class Gastropoda; order Trochida; family Trochidae; genus Gibbula; species Gibbula magus. The sequence goes on along the minus strand of OW388299.1, from coordinate 32,133,392 downwards.
CGCCTCAACGTGTAGCAGAGAAGAACCAGCGTGGTGGTGTTGTGACATTCCTCAAATCATGGACAAGATCAGGGTTACCCACTATGTAAACGCAGTGCGCTTACAGTAAAAACTGTATTCTAATGATATTATACTTGAAAATGAATGAATACGATTCATTTCGATAAAAAAAAATTAATCCAAATAGTTTAACATCCCTGATTTGTTAATGCACTAAGTTCTACTTGTACGGTCGAGTGTTTGAACAAGATGTCGGACAATTACTGTAATTGCACTGCAAACGTTAGTGTAGTGACTTCCTCTTCCTGTTTTCACTCATGACATAGTCAGATTCCTCATGTCCTTGAAAATATCTTGAATGTCTTTAGTACTAGTGTGTCCATCCATCCATCTATAAATGTTTCGTAATTGTCATCTCATCATCAACCACTTGTTTTAAACAGTCACTTCACGCAGTTTATGTGGGGTCGCATCCCAGGATATGAAAGTGGAACGAAGCATATACGTTTAATCCTTGGCCAGGATGCTGTGGAAGGGCATCTCATGTTTCATCTCGAAACAAGGTCTTTGTCCAATGGCAAGAACTACCCTTTCCAAGTGAGCATATGACTATTGTTAGTCGATCGCTAAGTGAGGCATGAGTTTACATGATGATGATGGTGATGGTGTGTGTTAAAACACGTGTTTAACGCAGTGAAGCCACCATTTAATATCCTACCTTGGGTCTATCCCACTTGTTGGAAAACACCCCTGCTAAAACAGTGTGAACTAGCCCGCTGTCACAGCTTAGTGACAATCACTGCATGTGCATGTACATTTTACTCACTGTCTTACGTGATTCCTAGTTCCTATGGTATGAATATTTATCTTCCCAAAATTATGGGCTGCGTTTGTTTCGAGTCGACGGATTGTTTCAAATGAAACTCACAGTATCAACATTCGCCTCAGCTAGTAACACAAGCAATAACATTTTCCGTTAAGTATAACTTATCTAAATATAAATACATTTCTCTGAAATAAATAGAGGACATTTGTCGAGTACCATGTATATAAATATAAAATATAAATTTCTAGTTCACTCGATAAGATATACATTGTATTCGACGAGAAATGTCACATGTTCTATTTATTAGATTTAACAAATCAAGCGTAGTTGGTAAATTTAATTAATGGAGCCTCTGAAATTGCCTTACTTTCCACCTCCATCATATGACGCCATCCTATTTTCACGATGACGTCATATGATTGATAGAGAATACTAAACGATGTCCCGTTTAATAACATATTTATGAAATGAGTGAGTGGTTTGGTATTTAACGAGCGAAGGCGAGTAAGATACCGATAATATTCACGTGTTGCATAAATATGTTATTAAATGGGACAGAGTTTAGAATTTTATTCATTACGCGCTGATTAAGTTGCACGAACTCGTCAATAAATGGGACAAACTTCATTGCGATCTCGGCGCTGATATTGTGACGTCATGTATTAACCATTATGATGTCATGTCAATCATAAGCACACGATGTTATTACACTAAGTTTAATAACACAGTAGATTTATTAAACCGTGATATTTTCAACGGGTGAGTAATAAAACGTGTTATTTCACTGAGTAGAATAACAAGTTATTTCACTCAGTGAAAATATGGATTTTATTTTTAACTCATGTCATATTTCACTAGAGAAAATATAATAAAGTTTAATATTTCATTTCTAATGTGTTTGTGTGACTCTTTTGGAGAGGCAAATGCACTCATAATGCATGTGACGTCACAACTCGAGTGTGGTCTTCTCCACCCTAGGGTCGAGTTGGCCGAGATCATTGTGTTGAGGCTAAAATCCAATGGCTCTTATATTTTTATTTGTGTTTTTAGTCTAATGTAAATTATCACCTAAAATGTAACGTTAGTTAGTGGAGACAACGATGACACGTTTGTATTTCATTGATTTTATTACTACGAGATATGTATTTTAAGTTATTTGTTTCGAATTTATAGCGACACCTTTGTATCCTGAAACAGTCCTTTCCGACTGAGATAAACAAAGACATTTTATTCGTTTGATTCCTACTTCATTCTTTTCATAAGAAAAGAAAATATAAACACGGCGGGTTAAACAAACACTAGACTTTCAAACAGTCATTTCCGACGATCATTTACTAACCAGATATGGTTAATCACGTGATTAACATTCCAAAAAGAATTATAGGTAGAGCTTGATCAAGTCTAAGCGTGATGATGGGACGTACATTTGACTAAATTAAATGTTTGCTGCTTTTTGTATCCACGGTTATATACAAATATTTGTCTGAAAAGATTTTCTGTCATCTTGGATTTTGAGAAAATTATAAAAAGTTTGTGAAAAGATTCCGCCCCATAAGCATTTGACTGAGATGCATGAACCTCGATGTCATTTAGACTTGGGAGGTGATGTGTTTGTATCAGCCAAGACTTGGGATGGTGTGTTGAGCATTCATATTCGGAAGTACAACGTGAATATATTAACTGCTTATTTTTCACAAGTAATGGGACGAGTAAGCTGGAGGGTAATTTATATTTACGACACTGTGTAACCTGATTTCATTTGTGTTTTATAAGATTTCCTTCGACCGGCTGAGATTGAATCATGTTTTCATTTTGAGAAGTGAATTGGACATATACCTGCTTTCCGATCTATTTTTAGCTGAAAGCCTAATATTCACAAGTTACTGAATGCTGAAAGAATGAGAGGAATCGTTACCCGTTTAAAAGGGTATATGTATTCAGTTCATAGCATATTAAAGGGGCAGTAGCACGTTTTTTGCTAATTCTATTTTTTTCATATTTCCCATTTATAACGATAGTTTATGTCATTTTTATTTACTTTAGATGGTAAAACATCTTATTACACAAATCAATTATCCGTAGTGGTAATCACGGTTTTACGTATAAAGGAAATATTGTATGGCGACCCTTTTATTGTGAACGCATTTTATTAGTTCGAATGACAAAAACAATTCCCATGACATTACGGAACCATGTACACTAATTTTTTCTAAGATCACATGTTATATAATACTTGTGCATTAGATCTTTAAGAACATTTGCACGTGTCGGAATGTTGGACACCCCTAATAGTCTGGTAGGAGATACACAAACAATTAAGTGAGGGTCAGTACATGATAATTAGTTAATGGTTATTCCCGCCACCTGTAATTACATCAACACGCGAATTCCCATGACCACTGACGGGGACACGTTCTCTGCTTCATGCACATTATGTAAGACCTTGGACTTTCTAATACACAGCACACTTAAATAGTGTTAAAATCATTATACTATCGCTTTTAATTAATTTCGTTACATCCTTTGTCACAATCACTCCATGTTTTTCTTGGAATATGTATATATCGAATGAAATGCGATGTTTATTCAGTATTTCACTATGCATATGAAATTATGAGAGGTCTATCACTAGTTAATAACTGTCAAATCTATGAAAATAGTTTGGGTCTCACGTAGAATGCACCACCATCAGCTTAGTTGTGATATCCAGGGGTTTGGACATATTTGAAACAATCAGCCTTTGATGTCCAATTGAAAGTGTTAAACCTTTCAGAAAAGCCAAGACGTCACACATAGGGATTTAGAATCATTTTTACCTTATTAGGCTATAAGTCAATAAATAGTTTCAAGACACCAAAGTCAATCTCTTAAAAGTCACCAATTCCTACATGGATATTATTATGCATATTATAACTGTTCGCCTGTAACACAAACAAAAGAAAGTCATTATCTGATATGTTAAAGTTACATAATTTACGTTTGTTCAGTGCCACCTAAACATTCTCAATAACTTTACCAAGCGCTATTAGTTCATGGTCGAGAATGTCATCGGATCGCTGATAAATTTGCAGTGTAATGCACACATACACGTACAGATCGGACACAAATAAGTGCTCATGTGGTCACTGTATCGAAGTTTGACTACATTGGCGTTCTTGTAACACCTAGCTGCTGGATCAGTGGCGTTGAACCGGTAATTAATTACCTGTTGGCCTTAATGAGTTGACCAAATACACATGTTACGTAAAACCGAGAGGGACGCAGTAGGGTATTCTGAGAGTCAATCCACAAGTCTTATATATCCCTTAAACCTCAGTTGCATGATTAAAATTGCAATTGTTCTATCGTTATATATCTGTATCCTGCAATCAGGTGTGCATAAATAATCAGTCATGGTGACTGATGTAATGTGGGCAATAGTGTAGTCAAATGACCTAACACATACGTTCTGAAACATCCACCTTTAGCCAGAAATTAGTGTTCAACTTACAAAAAGTCATTAGATAGAAACTTCATCAACGCTATTCATATTCCTAGAGTCAACATTTCGCAAAGGTGAATATTTCATAGGAAAGTATATTGTTGAAACGTCTTTTTAAAAAATACTAAATTTCTGTAATATCGATATATGTTTTAGATGAAGGACACTTGATCATTTTCTTTTTCAAAGTCAACATTTTATTTGAGTTAAACTTTTAAAAAAGTCAAGAAATATTTCCAAAGTCAACATTTCACTAAAGTCAATATGTGATCAAAGTCAACATTTCACTAAAGTCAATATGTGATCAAAGTCAACATTTTACTTAATTCAAAATATCTTTTTCAAAGTCAACATTTTATTTCAGTTAAACTCTTTATATTTCCAAAGTCAACGTGTCATCAAAGTCAATACTTGATCAAAGTCAGTATTTCACTTAATTCAAAAAAATCTTTTTCAAAGTCAACATTTTATTTAAATTTAACTTTCACAAAAGTCAATAAATATTTCAAAAGTCAACATTTCACCAAATGAATACTTGATCAAAGTCAACATTTCACTAAATTCAAAAAATCTTTTACAAACTCTACATTTTATTAAAGTTAAACTTTCACAAAAGTCAAAAATTCACATAACTCAAAATATATCAACATGTCAACATGTCATCAAATTCAATATTTTATCAAAGTAAAACTTCCACCAGAGTCAATAAATATTTCCGAAGTCAACAGGTCACAAACATTATTTTTCAAAATCAATATTTCATCTAACTCAATATATATCATTAAAATCAACATTTCATTGAAAACTTCAACGTCAATAGAATAGAATTATAATATTTCATAAATTCATTATTATCAAAACTGCCTTCATTGACTAATCCTACCACCCTTTTACACATATTTCCATTGGAAAAAAAAAATTCGATTGAAAAAAAAAATTTCGATTGAAAAAAAAACATTCATTGGAAAAATTCCAATGGAATTTATTTTCAAAAATTGAAAAAATAATTGTAACCTGAAAATTTTCAGAGAACTCATGCAGGGCATTTAAATAAGGAAATTTGTTTGTAAAAATTGTTAGTCCCCAAACTTTTATTGTTGCGACAAACTTCGGACTCTACCGGATTTCCAAAGATAAACCGGAGAGCATTAATTGCAGAATCGATTTCTTATACATAAATATTTTATATTACTATAAAACCGATGACATGTTAATCAATAAGAACTCATTTTATTTTTAGGATACAAGCTTTTGGCGTAGCTAGGGAGACCTTTAGATGCTGATTCACCAGTGATTGACTTACCTGAATCACGTGATCATTTAGAAGTTTGATCTTCTTTTCTTAGTATTCCCACATCTCGCATTTAACGCGTGGAATAACTTCATTGTCGTACTGCATTGTTCATATCATTTTCAGGCGAGACAGTTTCCTATTAAGCATTAATATCATTAATCCGGATCTCTTTAGTATACCTACTTCACAACTGAAGATGAATATTTTCTTAGAGATGTTACTAATTTGTGTTAAATCACTTTGTTTAGCAAAGGGAACAACTGGTGTTAACAGACAGTTAGTTGAATGTTGTGTACAGTGTATTACCAGCCCTTCGTGTCACAGTTTCCTGTACAGTACAACAACCAGGATGTGTGTGTTGCAGGGTGATACACTTGATCAAGCACTATTCATAGGAATCAGGAACTTCTCCTTTGTACAGGTAATGTTTTAATATCGAACTGATAATCTGTTTTACATATCTACATATATATATATATATATATATATATATATATATATATATATATATATATATATATATATATATATATATATATATATATATATATATATATATATATATATATATATATATATATATATGAATATATAAAAGTCACATTAAATATTGAAAACTTTTCCTACAGAAAACATACCCAGAAAGAAAATTAATAATTTTAAATCATTATCGTCTGTAAATGTTACCAAGTCTAAATCACATTTATCACAATACTTTTTTTCCTCTTAATTTGCCTCAGATTCAGACGTTGGGACTAAAGATGATCTACTACAGAGCAAGTGACCTGACGATTCAGGTGACAAACTCATTTTCTGACATTTTATGAACAACCGTATTTGATGTTAGAATGTCATTGTTGTAAGAAAATTGTTGTTAGTTAATGACGAAACACGAATTATTTAAAGATGGCATGCCGTTCAGAATTTTATTAGACGGCATGCCGTCTGATATCACAAGATTTGCCAAAATATCCCCATTTACTAAAAGAAATGATTCTCTTAATAAAAGAAATGATATACATGTTTTTGCATATCCGTATGCTATAATATCTTATCTTTGAGTATGCACTATTTGAGTTAAATCCTTGGCACAGATATTAACATATTCCGATAAAATCACTGCCACTCCTCACTCTGCTTTTCAATGTTTTTGTCATTTTCTCTGGTCTGAAATAGATTACCTATCTTTTTGTAGTTCAGATCGTCAGAGGGAAGGGGGCATTTATTGTTTCCAAAATATATTGTCTGATCCTGTGTTTTCTATATGCTTGAATGAATGGTTAAGCTATCTTATCGTGTTTAAGACGGCATGCCGTCGAAAATCAAGGACGGAAAGCCGACGTGTCCCTGACTGTTGACGTTACAATGAAAGACAGTTTACATGATATTTGCACTAATATTCACATGTACGTGAACAAACTTCGGACACGCAGCTGTATAACAACGACTTACAAAAACGTCACCATACATACAATACATTAACTAATTTCTGAAATAATGAAGCTAATTAGGAAGCTCAAGCTCTGGTTTAGCATTATATGTTGTTTATATGAGAAAACAATTGACAATTTATTACAATGGTTTGTTTAAAGGTGAATAAATTATTCACATCAATGGACTAAAAACTAGAAACACAATGGATTGAAATTGTTAACCTATCGACAGGAGTAGCATCCACTTATATTTTAATGCAACAATGTAAAGATAACAACAAATCTATGTGCATAATTGAAGGAGTACATTCAAGAAGGGCACGGGCTCTTTTTAAAAATATATTTTTATTCAGGTCACAATTCTTTGTTTACAAGTTTTTGTTTTTTTACATAGATTCAGATCTTGAATCATTCAACGTTTTTTTTAAATACTTGGTAATCAGTTATAGACTGGGATAGCTGAAATGTCTCTTCAATTTCAAAATACCTAGTTAAAATGCAAAATTAAAGCTACTGTAGCATATCATCCACCATTAGTCTCAAGTTTTGAAATGTTGGAACTCTCCTTTTTATGCTCGTAGTATGTATATGATTCTTGGCTAGGAGAATGGTATGGTTTGTAAGATAATCTGAATTTTAGGAACCAACAATGACAATGAATTTAGTTAAGACAAAATCTAGTATTTTGTCTTTTAAATATCCTGCTAAGCGAGACCAAAATTTTGGATTTGCTTACAATAATATGTTCCACATTTTCATGAATAAATCTGTATTGAAAATCAATCAGTTTAACATATTTTGTATATTTTTAAAATTTAGTGAATACAGATTTCCAGTTCATATTTCTAGGAATTGGCTTTTCCATTTAGTACAGACCTGGGGTAGATTATCGTTTTATATCAAAATGTCACAGAACCATCTACAATCTTTCAACATAAGGATTTTAAAATATTAATATTTCCTTGATGAAGTGTTCGCCAGCAATAGATTTTCTCAAACGCAGAGGAATACACCTGTTCAATTGTGCAAAGCAGCAGGGCAGTGATACGAACTCATGAAGAACGTTTCTCATGTTTCAGAATCCAAATATTGAGTTCTAATTTGAGCTAAAGAATCAACCCACCATTTCTTGTAAGTCAGACCCATATAACTTGTCCAAGACAATATGGATTGCTGATTTAAAGACTCAGCATCAATCGAGACGTGACTGACTTAATAAGAGGTATCAATTCAAGTTATATCTTGTGTTTGCAACTGTTATTTTTGATTTTGGTGTTTAAGTTGGGAAGTAAGTGTAATTGTATACGGGTAAAACAATTTGAGTCCCCGTCGATTTAGACAGCGACGGGCAGCGTATTCTTATTGAGTAAAGGAAGTTTAATAAAGTGATCAAATCTTTGCTCTGAAAAACACAAGAATTCATCGTTTACCCCTTTCAGTCAAATGTCAGTAATGTCTCTTTTTTCTGTATCTTGGTTATTTAGTTCCACCAGATACTATTCACAGTGGCGATGTATAGGTTAGTGTGGTCTAACACTCAGACTCTGGTAAAAAGTATGTATTCTCAAAATATCACCTTTCTATTAAATATTGAAAAGGAGACTATGAGTTATGTGATTTTCAGAAAACAGAGGCTCTTTTCCAATAGGTTTCAATATTTATTGGTCTAATTTTAGACTAAGGTTAGTACGGAAGCGTATTAGTGTCACGGTGGAAAAAAAATCTGTCAAACTATCTCCTACGTAGGACTTAGTATCTCCTACGTAGGACTTAGTATCTCCTACGTAGGACATAGTAAGCCTATCTCCTACGTAGGAGATACTATCTCCTACGTAGGAGATAGTATCACATTTTTTTCCCATCGTGACACGCTTCCGTAGGTTAGTGATATGAACGGTGTAACCGCATCAGTTACTGACCTGATACCCAGCTGAGGCCTTACACAGAGGCCTTACACAGAGGCTATGCTGACATGGTTTGCTTTCTCGAGTGTCAAGTTACAAACATCAACAGAAACGCACATGTAATTGTTTAGTTTACGAGTTTATTTAATAGCTCGCTGTGTTTTGAAGCGATTTGACACATTATGTACACATATATATTACAACAACTAAAGTTAATACACTTTCGTTTGTTTGAGTTATATTTGTAAACGCTGCGTCTTTGTGTACATTTTTTAAAATGATATTGTGTTTCACAAAGAAAGCTACATTGAGCACTCCTTTAATTATTAATCTTTTAAGACCGAACAAACTTATTGGGTGTGCAGCAGCACTCTCTGTTCGTAAAACCTTAGAAGAAAGTGTTTATAGTACAAACATTGAATTAGATATGTGTTTATTATGAGATGAAATAAAGTATACAAACATGTAGTTATGATATGAATATCACCGTTACAACTTATTGGAAAAGTATGGCTGAATGTAATGACCTTAAAGCACCTATTTCATTATACATTGTGTATCAAGGCGATATAAGTACACTTACATGCATGTAAAGTCTATGTAAACATATAGAAATAAAAATGAAAGGGCAGTAAGCAAAGAAACCAACAGATCAGTGCCGAGGAATATCTCAAGCAATCAAACACATAAAGGTTAAGTAAACACCGGACCTACTTCCATCGTACACTGGCTTTGTGATGCGCGTGTATACATACAATAATAAGAAAGGGACATAACACTCAATAAACGAATAAAGGATACATCATGTACCATATGTCCCCAATAATATAATAAAACAATGTTTTATGTGAAAGAATATTAAGATAATTGAACAAAGGAGCCTAAAGGGGGTGGGGGTGCAGAGGTACCACCTTTTTCATGTGAAAATTTAAGAAACGAGCATTGAAACTTTAGTCAAGACAATGGTACTGTATCCGCCTTTGAGATATACTATTATGTACAATTGAAAACTGAATTTCTCCTATTACTGAAATATAATGATGTTTATCAGTGTGTACACTACTATCATTGTCTTATGTTCATCATGACCATTTTAGTGTATTCTGTATTATATTTCGTTCTATTTCATGTATTTAAGGAATTGAACAACTGTATTGATGGAGTCTGGCGTCAAGAACTTGAATGGAAATTTGTTTCCATTTGTCGGTCATTCTATTCGAATGTGGACTTATTATCTTGAAGAGGGGAGTTTGGAATTGCTTGTGTGGATAAGGAGACATATACAAATGTACACATGTATTGCAGTTGTTTTCCCAAACCGTCAACAGAAACGATACCCAACCATTGTTTTCATCAGCAATGCATATATTATTCATTCAAATATGCCGGTATGTACGATTTTAGGGAATATGTCATTGGCTGACAAGATGGGACAATAAATACTTTACTCAAAGAATTTACGCGCAAGAATTATAACATGAGGGACATTGTATTTGACATCCAGGGATTTTACATTATATCAAGTGTGTTTCGAAACATCGTTTGTCTAGTAGTCATCCATATTGAATGACCTTGACATTGGTCTATTTTTGGAAACGAAATGATGTCATAGGGCCTCAAATAGCCCTATGACATCATTTCGTTACCAAAAATAGACCAATGCCAAGGTCATTCAATATGGACGTCTCACTATCAAACGATGTTTCGAAACACACTTGAGATCATCTAAAATCTCTGGTACGTCTATTACAGTGCACCCCGTGTTATAATTCTTGCGCGATCTGATGCACCAAATACTGGGCTTTGTAACTGGGTCACTATTAGCTGACAGGATATTATAAAGTATTTTATAATAATTTTTTCAAGCGAATATTTTATTATTTTGGTGGGCCAGGCACATGGCTTACATGAGCAATGTGCTAATATTTTTGGCTTTGAAAAATCATATCCTTGTTATTATCCGTTCGATTTTTACGTTTGATGGCTTGTTTTAAAGACAAATGTATTGGCTTTGCCGTGATATATAACATTGAATGATAATATGATGACAACATTCTGAAATATAATTTCAAACGGACATGGGGTGTTGACCCCGTTACATCCCTTTACTTTTTTATAGTATATGGGGCTGGATCGTCGACTTCATATTCGTTTTAATTGCTAGTTTCGACAATACAAGCCCCTGTGGTATTAACAGTAAGTGATGCTAAAATGGAAGACACCTATGAAGATTCACAATGATATGCTTTGGCGATGAGTCCACCACCCACAACATTACTGGAGGCTGGTTGTCTTATATGCTTTGGCGATGAGTCCACCACCCACACCATTACTGGAGGTTGGTTGTCTTATATGCTTTGGCGATGAGTCCACCACCCACAACATTACTGGGGGCTGGTTGTCTTATATGCTTTGACGATGAGTCCACCACCCACAACATTACTGGAGGCTGGTTGTCTTATATGCTTTGGCGATGAGTGCACCACCCACAACATTACTGGGGGCTGGTTGTCTTATATGCTTTGACGATGAGTCCACCACCCACAACATTACTGGAGGCTGGTTGTCTTATATGCTTTGGCGATGAGTCCACCACCCACACCATTACTGGAGGTTGGTTGTCTTATATGCTTTGGCGATGAGTCCACCACCCACACCATTACTGGAGGTTGGTTGTCTTATATGCTTTGGCGATGAGTCCACCACCCACAACATTACTGGGGGCTGGTTGTCTTATATGCTTTGACGATGAGTCCACCACCCACACCATTAATGGAGGCTGGTTGTCTTATATGCTTTGACGATGAGTCCACCACCAACACCATTACTGGAGGCTGGTTGTCTTATATGCTTTGGCGATGAGTCCACCACCCACACCATTAATGGAGGCTGGTTGTCTTATATGCTTTGGCGATGAGTCCACCACCCACAACATTACTGGAGGTTGGTTGTCTTATATGCTTTGGCGATGAGTCCACCACCCACACCATTACTGGAGGCTGGTTGTCTTATATGCTTTGACGATGAGTCCACCACCCACAACATTACTGGAGGCTGGTTGTCTTATATGCTTTGGCGATGAGTCCACCACCCACACCATTACTGGAGGCTGGTTGTCTTATATGCCTTGGCGATGAGTCCACCACCCACAACATTACTGGAGGCTGGTTGTCTTATATGCTTTGGCGATGAGTCCACCACCCACACCATTACTGGAGGCTGGTTGTCTTATATGCTTTGACGATGAGTCCACCACCCACAACATTACTGGAGGCTGGTTGTCTTATATGCTTTGACGATGAGTCCACCACCCACAACATTACTGGAGGCTGGTTGTTTTATATGCTTTGGCGATGAGTATACCACCCACACCATTACTGGAGGCTGGTTGTCTTATATGCTTTGGCGATGAGTCCACCACCCACACCATTACTGGAGGCTGGTTGTCTTATATGCTTTGACGATGAGTCCACCACCCTCACCATTACTGGAGGCTGGTTGTCTCATATGCTTTGGCGATGAGTCCACCACCACATTACTTTTCCAGCAAAAAATCAATGGACTGTCTATTTGTATACAGTGTTAAGATGACGTCAAATTAACTCCCTGAATGTCAAGACAAAATCACCATCGAAATAGAACTGATTACGTCCCGATGTAGCTTTTTACATGTGTCATTTGCATTTTGACTCCTCCTGCAAATGTAATTTGTCTTCAATTTACATTTTGAATAATATTCAAGTATTTTTGAATAATGAAGTTGTCTGGATAATCAGAATCGCAACGAACATTTATAATCTGACAACCAAACTTTTGGGACAGATATGTTCTTGCCTAAAGTACAGTGTGTTTGAATCTCTAGAATACGAATTAGAATTATTTGTTTTGCGCAGGTTGTGAGTTCAAGAAATAAGACTCTCAAGTATTCCTTTCTTTCACATTTTGGTGCATTGCCCTGATAAAATTCCAAGGAAATTTACAATAGGAAGTGTTTGAGTCTACACAGCGTCTACATGTATTTTAACACCTTTCGTGCACGAAACGTACCGTTAATGAATTAAAAACACCATCGTCATTAAATGTGGTCCGTATTCGTTAACAAGTTTAAAACGCAATTTGAAAACATGAAAATGAAATTATGTTTCAATAGGAAAAGACCGCAATCATTTAAATATTAACATTCAGTTTGAGAAGTTCAAAACTAATGTTGTGTTCATTTAAAGCCCTATTAGTGTGATTATAATAAAGTCAAAGTTATTTTCCTTTGACAAATTACGAAGCATTAGAATGATGTGTAGCATAAAGAAGGAATTATGTCGAGATCATTTTGTATTTAACTGAGTATATGAGTTCCTGAAATGAATTACTGTTTCAATAGTAAAGTACAGGTTTTGCAACTCAGCGACTCATGTTCGTTATCTGAACTGTAGAAGTTTGCCTTCAGGAGAAACTTGCTCACTTAGCACACTCAGCAAATTCAATCAGGTAGGGCCCTATTGCTTGGAGTTCACCCTGTGAGTAAACTGCATAAAGTACTGCATGAAAGATGCATGATGAGAAATATGCAATTGCGAGTTAATTTGTAAAACAACTTGAATCACATTCTGCCTTCAAGAAAACGCTTCTTTTCAATTTGCATTTTCATGAAACGGAATCAACGAAAGTCTAATGCTCATACTGTACGCCTGTTTACGCTTTAAATGGCATTGTATGTTGCAATTTCAGAAACATATGCAAAAGGATGAAAAGTAAAAGTTATACTTCAATTCAATACAAATGGGATTTTATAAAAACGTTGAAACCATGATATATTGGTATAGACCCCTCCTTTCTTGAATACAGGTTGTCGTGAAGACAACGAGCTTTGAGGATGTCTATAAACTTAGTGCAGTTGGGAGAGTAGATCACTTAACAACTTTTGAAGACTCCGAATTTTCTTCATCATATGTGGTATAAATACTGCACTTCATAAACACCACAAAAGACTTTAAAACTGAAATCTGTACAGCGTTTTCACCCTATGTTGTGTTCACAATAGACTTCGAGAATACTGCAAAGACAACTGAACTTGGGAAAGTTCATTAACTATGTGCTATTGGGACTGTAGAACATTTGAAACTTTTAAAGTCATCAAAATATAGAACTCGGGGGAAATCGAATTTGTCTAGGACTGGAGGAAGCTACACTAGGGTTAATTAAACAATTAAACTTTTCATATTGCATTTTTGTTACAGTTTGCACGCTTGGAGAATTCAGAACTCAACCCGTCAATTATTCTCTGCTGCTTGATGTTTAGGAACTCTGGTTCAATGTAATTTAAGTGTCGCAGGTTGTCACAAAGATGCCCTATCAGATTTTGTTGTTATTATGACACTTTGTTATTTAGAATACTGGTATTCAATACTAATTCGGGTATTTGGATACCTAGATTCGATTGATCTTCCTTTTCACGCATACCTCATCGTTTAGTGTGTTAAATGTGTTTAATGATTTCAATGTGTTCAATGTGTTCAATGTGTTTACTGTGTTCACTATGTTTACTGTGTTCACTATGTTTACTGTGTTTAATGTATTTACTGTGTTTACTGTGATAAATGTGTCAACAATGATCAACGTGTGCAATATGTTGAATGTGTTGAATACGTTCAATGTGCATTTAATGTGTTCAACGGGTTTAATGTGTTCAATTTGTTCACCTTTGTAAATGTGTTTAATTTGTACAATATGTCAATGTGTTTAATGTGTTCAATTTGTTCAGTGTAATCAGTGTAATCAACTTCATGCTTGAAAGAGCATTTGAAGAGTTATTATTTAAATTTTGTTCCACCACAAATCTGATCTGAGACGCTAGCTGCTGACTGTTAAATAAACTATTGTGTGTTTTGAATTTAAATAGACAGAGCATGGTCTCGTTGGGATTATTCTTTGCAAACAGTCAACTGGGATGGATGTTGTTTGTTATCACATTGATTGCACAAAATACAAGGAACTTGTGTATTTGTTTGATAGTTTATGTTCAAAGACTCAAAGTGTTTACACTAATCGTTACCATAAAAGACGTCGTTTTAATTCTTTCTCATGAAAGAGATGATATATTATTGTAGTTTCTGGTGTGACAGGATACTGGAAACGTAGTTTTCCGATTTGAAATGCTTTGATAAACAAATGATAGTTTTCATGTAATGTGTCATCAACATTCACTTGTATTTTTTGGTACGGACTTTGGGAAGGCGTTTACTGTACTTCAAGAATATGTCAACGAAACATGAACACTTTTGAGTTGGGGTATCGTATTTTGAAGATAAGCTTATAGTGTGTTTCCACATGATATCTGGGCCATGTTCAAGAGAGGTTTAAAAGTAATTACTAAGATTACTTTTAAAACTCTCTTGAACGCGATTGCTCAATGTATCGCTAAGTAGTAAAGGGAGCAAGCCTCGAGGTATCGTTCCGTGTCTTTCAGGAGGGAATGAGGGCTCAATTGAGAGCTTAATCGCTCACCGTTATAGAACAGACGACTGTTTACTGAAGCTTTCATGCTGAACCAAAGTGACAAGTGCGGGTTAACGAAAGAAAGGGTTTGAAAACATTCCGAAACATGAGAATGGGAGGATGTTTAGAGGTTTCACATCATATCTAGAGATGCCATAGATTGATGAGCTACAGAGCCAATGGCTCCATTTTTATGAATTATATGTATTTATACAATTGATGCTTATTTTTATCAGTTAGTATTTTAAAATGAATAACTCAAGTTTAGGAATTCAAATAAATCGTAATTGCCATTTGCTTTTACCTAGTTTTCATCATATAGAATACAATTCGCTCCACTCCATATCAATTTTAGATAATCATATAAGCCACTTCAGTATGTAGTGCAACATATCGAACTAGAAACGAAACGAAATAAGGTTACCAGTATTTACCTTGAAAAACAAGGTGTAACTGCTGACATTATTATTTATGTCAAGTTTGTATTCTTCTATTACAGTGCTCACTAAAGGCCCCTTTACACAGAGCCACGTCCTTCGTACGACCATTGAGCGACCCACAAAATGGACAGGACGCTGACTGGTCGGTTGATCCCGTTTCTGTGTAAATTCTCCTGCGTTCTTCGTTGGTCCTTTGTACGACCTAAAATGCAAATAACGGTAATTTCCATGACGATCTTTGAACGACCTTCACGTTTACCGAGCCTCCACACTGCCTTCGCTGGGCGTTCACAGTGCATCCAAACAGCATTTCAGCATCAAGGGTGATCCCCCGTACAACCCGTCAGCCTCCTCTGTGCCTCCTCTGTGCTTCCTCTGTGCGACCATTGGCTATGCTTGATTCGTTTTGGCGGCGTATACACCGGTCACATGTCCGGCGTACGCCGTTCCTCTACTAGGCTCAGTTGAAACAAGTGTATCGGCGTACAGACAGGAAGACGTCATCATCCCTCAAACTAGCTTAAACAAACATATCATTTATATTATATAACTATTTTTTAAAAATTATTTCAAAACATTGATTAATATTTTATTAGCGTGTAATGCAATGTTTTAAATAAGCAGTGACATTTAAAAATAAATCAGTCAACTATTTAATTGTACAACGCAACTTCATAAACAAAAGGGTTATTGAATGTCGCAAGGGTAACATTTGTCCGCCATTACACGCCGCCTTCGCCGGTCATTTCCAACCGGCGCATTCGGAGTACGCCTAAGGCGTACGCCGGGTTCCAATCAAGTGATTTGCCGGTTGCGCCGCTTTCGGCGGCGTACGCCGGGTAGTGCGCCGGGTCCCGAATCAAGCATAGCCATTGACAACTATGGCGACAGTTGGCCGAGCATGCAGCAACACTTCTGCCTCCTTTGCATACCTGAACAATGCCTCAGTTATCCATGGGAGTGTTCGACAACCTGGATAGACTGGGTCTATAATAAGCTGCATTGGTCTCCATTTGTTTCAGTCCCATTCCAACAGTCAAAAATAACAAGCTCTGCTGCTTAACAACATAGTCATTGTTGTTTGCAGAAAATATGATATTTTTAAAAAAACACTATGACATAAATAATTATACAAAAATACATGAAATTATTAAATCTACGGGTAAACATACGAATGAAACAGGGCTTCATCATTCTCCGGAAGTTCATATTTCTGAAGATCATGCCTTCTAAAAACTAGTTTATTTTAAAAATCCTCTTAACGGGGAGAAATAGGAGAGTAAAAAGTATGTGTTTGAATAAAGAAAATGATAAAAGTATCAAACCCGAATGAATATCAAAGACATTTAAAATCGACCTTTTCCGACAGCAGCATTCCGTTGGTATTGTTAAATATGTGATGTCGTTTCTTTACAAGTGAGTTTATGCATCTTTATTTGCTTGACTTTTTCTATGATATAATAAAAGAAATAAAGAAACATGTGAGAATCGGTCATTTATTTTTTGGGAAAAGTTACGAGGACGCTCACAGAAGGTTGAATGAATGCAGAAAGAAGGCACAAAACTCGCCATGGTCGCACAAAGGTTGTCGTGGTCGCTGCATGAAGGCAGAATGGTCGTGATAATGAACGGCTCTGAGTGCACAGAGAACGCAGAAGGAAGGCCCAAGGGAGGCAGAGGCATCGCCCCACGTCAGCGAATTTCTTACATGGCGATCATTGAGCGTCCTTTGCGACCTTAGAACGTCTATTGTACGACCTTTCTGCCTCCTGGGAGCAACCGTTGAGCGACCAGAATCGACGGCGACCCCTCTGCGGAAGTTTTGAGCATGTTCAAAATTTGTTGGCGTCCTCAGCGTCCTTGGCGATCAATCGCGACTATTCTTCCTCCCTTGAGCGTCCTACGGCGATCTGTTATGTATTTTGGTCGCACAGAGGACGCACAACGGTCTTTATGTTTGTGTAAAGGGGCCTTAAGATGCAATGCAGATACATTAAGTCTATCCGTGGTATTTGTTAGAGGTCTCAATGTGAGGTCGTGAAAAAATATATATATAGAATATATATATATATATAGATTATCTTAGATTTTCCTACAAAGACACATGTTCGTAACAAGAAAAACTAACCACTTTTATTACGTTATGTGTATCGACTTTGTTTAACTATTGACATAACTTAGTAATTGTTGTGACAGACACAATCAGTGAAAAATTGATACGTGACCCCTTCGATTTAATATAATGTAAACAATAACACTAGAGAGGCACTCACTTGGGTTGTCCAGGTGCCTACATAGTCGCAAGGCGTGATTGACTATTTGAAACGTTTGTCAAATGTTTTAGTGAGGTATATTTTCAACGCGAATTTAAAACCATTTTCGAATTGATTTGAATAAAATAAAGTGGCTATGTTATTTTCTTAACTGATGTGATAATTAATAATTTTTCTGCAATACGTACATGTACCCCCTCGATGTTACAGGTACTTTATAACGTACATAGGAATACAAATGCAGACTCGAATTCTTATACATAATATATACATATTTGATATTATTATAAAACGGTTGACATGTTAATCAATAAGAACTCATTTTATTTTTAGGATGCAAGCTTTTGACGTTGTTAGGGAGACCTTTAGATGCTGATTCACCAGTCATTGGCTAACCTGAATCACGTGATCATTTAGAAGTTTGATCTTCTTTTCTTAGTATTCCCACATCTCGCATTTAACGCGTGGAATACCTTCATTGTCGTACTGCATTGTCCATATCAGTTTCAGGCGAGGCAGTTTCCTAGTAAGCATAAATTTCATTAATCCGGATCTCAGTAGTATACCAACTTCAGAACTGAAGATGAATATTTTCTTAGAGATGTTACTTATTTGTGTTAAATCACTTTGTTTAGCAAAGGGAACAACTGGTGTTAATAGACAGTTAGTTGAATGTTGTGTACAGTGTATTGCCAGCCCTCCGTGTCACAGTTTCCTATACAGTACAACAAACAGGATGTGTGTGTTGCAGGGTGATACACCTGATCAAGCACTATTCATAGGAATCAGGAACTTCTCCTTTGTACAGGTAATGTTTTAATATCGAGCTGATAATCTGTTTTACATATCTACATATTCAGGCCACACTTTTTTTACTTGGTTTACGGATCCGCCGACCCTAAAAGTGGAAATTTTTTTTTTTCAAATTTGCCCTTTTTAAATTACCGCCCACCATATTTAAAAAATACTGAATAAATATAAATACAATATACTGACACAACCTTTCCATTAGTACCAATAGGACATACTTCAACACATAAAATCTTGCATCTGACAACGAACAGGTGACAGACAAACTCAGTGCTTTGACAGTACATTTACCGCCTTCCCAGATATCTATTTTTTTAGAACTGTCTCTTTGAGTCAACAGAAGAATTATTACAAAGTATTTATAATAATAATAAGTTTCAAGAAAGTCATTATTTTGACTAACAATAAGCTAAAAAAAATTCAATATTCTACATAACCTTTGCTTGAAAAATCTTTTATAAATATCCCCATGCTCACAGACAACTATTTTGCTTGAGGGATGATAGGTGATCAAATTTTGCTAAAAATAAAAGTTCCCATGAGATTAGTTTATTTCTGGTACTAATGACATAGTTCATGAAACTTCACAATTCTACAAAAAACTATATACTACCCAGCATGACGCAAAGTGGGAAGACTATGCACGTCAATTTACAAATGTTGACATCAAATTAAATCCAAACGAGAGAAACAGCTGTGAAGGTCCAATTACCCTACATGAATGTGCACTTGTTCTAAAATGTATGAAAAATCGAAAGAGTCCGGGATCAGACGGCTTTCCAGCAGAATTCTATAAGTTTTTCTGGGTAGATATCGACCTATTCTCCTCAGATCTATAATTTATGCTTTCGATACTGGAACTTTGTCAACTTTTCAAAATCAGGGTATAATAACTTGTATTCCAAAAGAAAATAGAGACAGGCGATATCTCAAGAACTGGCGACCAATAACTTTATGAAATGTGGACTATAAAATATCGTCTGGAGTAATAGCAAATAGGATGAAGAATGTCCTTCCAAATATAATTAATGAAACACAAACAGGATTTCTTAAGGACCGTTTCATTGGAGAAAATACAAGAATATTATACGATATTATGAATTATTGTGAAGTACATAAAAAACCAGGACTGCTTATAACTGTAGACTTTGAAAAAGCATTTGATACTGTAGAGTGGAATTTTATAGATAGAGCATTGGAGGCATTTAATTTTGGTCCAATTCTCAGACGCTGGATAAAATTGTTTCAATGTAATAGTAATAGCGCAATTATAAGTACAGGGCATATTTCAAATTATTTCAAACTTGAAAGAGGCTGTAGACAAGGCGACCCCATCTCCCCATATCTATTTATCGTTTGTATAGAATTATTATCCATCTCCATCAAGAATAATATCCGGTTAAAAGGTATAGATGTCCATGGCGTTGAATATTTAACTTTTCAATACGCTGACGACGCGAACTTCACTCTAGAAGGAACACAAGAGGGTTTAATAGAACTTATCGAAACGCTACGAGACTTCGCTTTTGCATCTGGTTTAAAGATAAATTGTGACAAGACCAAGGCTGTTTGGTTTGGTTAAAAAAATAATTCAAATGAACAACTATGCCCCCATCTACCCCTTCAGTGGTCTAAAGAACCTTTCAAGATCCTAGGGATAATGTTTTCAACTGACTTAAAACAAATTATCCCCTTGAATTTTGACAAACAAATTGACAAAACAAGAAAAATTTGCTTCTCTTGGTCAAAACGCTCATTAACATTAAATGGCAAAATTACAATTATCAAGTCCCAAATTATTCCATTATTTACACATTTATTTTCAGCCCTTCCAATGCCGGACAAAGCGTTCTTTAAATCACTAAATACAATTCTGTTTAAGTTCATATGGAATGGAAAAAGAGATAAAATAAAAAGACGGATGCTGATGAATGATTATTCAGAAGGAGGACTTGGCATGCTTGACGTTGAAGCTTTTTGTAAATACATGAAATTGAAATGGATTAAGCGTATGACTCAAAAAGATATATTATGGCAACACTTAGCCAGATGTTCAATGGTTAACCAAGAAAATATCAACATCTTGAACTTCCCAAAAGATCAATTAAAAAGGTTAGTTAAACATATCAAGAATGATTTCTGGAAAGATGTTCTAACTATATATAATAATCTGCAAACCTTTGAAATTGAGAATATTGATGAATTCAGAAATCTACCATTCATGAGTTATCTCCCTTATGATGATTTTAAAACCTATTATAAATGGCACCAATGTGGAATAAGATACATTCGAGATCTGATGACAGACTCTGGACACCTTAAAGAATTTAATGTCTTGAAACATGACTTCGATTTGAATGCAAATTTTATTACATATTTCAAACTGATTGGTTTGATACCCAAATCATGGATTAAACTTTCAAAGGGCGTCCAGGTTAATAGAACAAATACATCTATCTATTGCAAGATCCTAAGTGACATTACTGCTTCATCAGATTGCAAATTTCTCTATAAACTTCTCCGTACATCAGGTGGCATTTGTACCCTTCAAGACCTAACAGCAAAATGGAACTCCAAATGTCAGACATGTCAGACATTAATCTTTCTGAATGTTTTACATCAATACGAAACTCTGTGACGGACAGTAAGTCACGAAATTTCCAGTATAAACTTGCCCATCGCATCATACCAACAAAATCTTTTCTTTACAAAATAGGTTTGTCTGAAAATAACCTATGTACACTTTGCCAATCTGAAAATGAAACACTTGAACATTTATTTTTTTCTTGTCGAAAAGTTGAAAGTCTAAGGAACCAACTCAGTAGCTGGTATGAAAGTAAAACTTGTCTAAAATTATGCTTAAACAGGAAAAATTTCCTCCTGGGTGATCCAAACTTGAATATTCTGGAAAATCACATTTTTATAATAACAAAACGTTACATACAAAATTGTCAATATAGTAACACCACTCCCTCATTTGTCCAACTATTTTCTCAAATAAGGCATTACTATAACATTGAAAAATTTAATTCAAAAGACCCAAGTGAATTTGCAAAAAAATGGGCCCCCTTGCAATGGCACTGATGCAAACCCAACCAATCTTATGTAATACTGTCCAGATACATACTCACCTCCTCCCTGCCCCTTATACTTTCCTTCTCCTACCCTTCCCTCTCTCTCTCTCTCTCTCTCTCTCTCTCTCTCTCTCTCTCTCTCTCTCTCTCTCTCTCTCTCTCTCTCTCTCTCTCTCTCTCTCTCTCTCTCTCTCTCTCTCTCTCTCTCTCTCTCTCTCTCTCTCTCTCTCTCTCTCTCTCTCTCTCTCTCTCTCTCTCTACTTTACGTTACTTTTTATCTTATATCTTTATTTGTTTATAGTTCGGAAAAAATGTTTTGTGACTGAATGAAATGTCTACCAATTTCCAATGTTTTGTACTGTACAAAAGAAAAAAAAAAAAAAAAAAAAAAAAAAAAAGTTTATTTCAGGATTTCAGGACTCGTGAAATAATGTTATTTTTTTGTGATTCATCATGAAATAATTTTTAAAATCAAGCAAACAGATTTGACAGCGTACTAAGAAATGCACTCTACCCTATCCCTTAATAGTCTAGTCCGTTTGGCGGCAGAATTCTATAAATAGAACGAAAGTGATGAAATCTGTTTGAAGGCCAACGTTTTGATAAAAATAATGGTTTATTTTAGGAATTTGTAAATGAATTTTGATGACTACACTGTACAAATGAAACTTTTTTTGATTAGAATTTTGTAATTTTCTACACAGAATTCTAAGGTGTGTATATAGAAGTGTATATTAGTTTATTTGTGGCATGTCATTACCTGTATTAAGCCTATACAAAGATGGCTAAAATAGACAGGTTTCTAAAATTAACCTTTTCTTTCTTGATCACCAAATAATAATTATTCAATATATTCTTATAACAGAAATTTTCTACCTTTTATTCGATTTGATATATTTATCAGAAGATTCAATAATGTGCATTTTATGCAAATGTTTAATGAAAATTTATCAACATACAAGTGACAGTTTTGTCAACTTACTTAACATCTATTTTGACATATATCCTGTCAGAGGAAAACTGTAAGCAAACATTATTATACCAACAACAAACAGCTTTTACAGCAGTAATATTTTTTTAACAAGCCTACTTTTAGTGAAAGCAACTTTGCGATAAATAATATGAAATCCTTTTTTCCCCCCTACCTACCGACGTTGAAATTCTTGTTGAAAATCCGTAAACCAAATAAAAATAAAAAGTCTGGCCTCAATACATGAATATATAAAAGTCACATTAAATATTGAAAAATTTTCCTACAGGAAACATACCCAGAAAGAAAATTAATAATCGTCTGTAAATGTTACGCAAGTCGAAAATCACATTTATCACAATACTTTTTTTCTTGTTAATTTGCCTCAGATTCAGACGTTGGGACTCAAGATGATCCACTACAGAGCAAGTGACCTGAAGATTCAGGTGACAAACTCATTTTCTGACATTTTATCAACAGCCGCACTTGATGTTAGAATGTCATTGTTGTAAGAAAATTGTTGTTATTTAATGATGAAACACGAATTATTTAATAAAACATTGCCCCTTTTGCCGTACATGAGACTGGTTGTTCAATACTCGATTACTTTACTCCTGGTTTATGCTTGGGTTATACTGTGTTCACGGTTCCCACGTTCGCCACGTTTGTCAAACCGTACTGGAAGGTGTAATTTTTTTTTTTTTTTCGTTCGGTTCAAGTTTTGTTAAGTTGTGATACGTTGTGTTACGAATTATCACAATGACCGTGACAGAACGGGTGCGACTTGAGCTCCTTACCTTAAGTCCCAGTCACACTAACGTTAATTTACGTAGTTTAACCTAGTTCATTGAACGTAGCCACAACACCTTTACCTTGATGGAACTTTGTGCATTTTTCGCAACTACGTTAAAGTTTGATTACACCATGGTTCACTAGGTGTACCTAGTTAGTTTAGTTAGTGGTTTATCGTAGTTCAGCGTAATTATACTTACTTAAGAGTAGTTAGGAACTTACTTTAACGTCAATGCGTCAATAACAAACCTACCAAAACGTAATTTAAATGTGTTGATAACGTAGACAGTCGTACTAACACTTAGTCTTCTGTTTTGAAACGTTCTTCAACTTCAACTGATACTAGTGTAGTTTACTATAGTATAACACAGTCAAACGTAGTACGACGTACTAGAATGTAATTAAACGTAGTAAAACGGCCGGTGAGGTGTAGTTATTCGGGGACAAGTTGTAATACGTTTAAGTACATTTTTAACTAGGTTTAATTTCAATGAACTAAATTCAAATTTTCAATTCACTACGTCCAAGTACATTCAATTACGTTTCTTAAAACGTAGTTCCAAAAAGCTAAACTTTTAACATAATCAAAATATATCACAAACTACGTTTTTCTCACGTCTATGTCTACGTTTCAAATACGGATAACCAAGGTTAACTACGGATTAACCTAGGCTTAAGTACAGTTAAATACGTTAAGCTACGTTCTGCACCACTAAGTATACGTGAACTGGGGCTACACGTCGAGCTAAAGGCCACTACGGTAAGGGATGGGTTAGGTCAAGTTCTACCATGGATGTCACCACATTCTCTCAGGGTCGTTCATGTTCTATCCAGTTCCCTCAAGTTTTCACCAGTCTATCACGATCTACTCCTGTTCCCCTAAGTTCAGTAAGTCCTAATAATGTTTATTACGGCTTACTACGGATAAACGTAGCGGCCTGAATGTTGACTTTGGCGCAGATTTGGAGCACGTTTGTGGTCCCGGTCTGACGATAAGCACAACATACCACTTTATAAAATAATTTCTCTGAAAAATAAGTTTCTTACACGTAATTGCTACTTCATATTACTATGAATAAAATAATCAAGTGACAAATTCGTGTTTTATGCTCTCTGCTTTGTTTTATTCTACGATAAAGCACAACAACGAGTCTTCTATTTCTTATATGAGATGCCCTTAAACAATTACTCGCTTTTATATAAAAACCTTTGAGATATTATGTTATTTGTATCAACTACATTTTGAAAATATTAATGCCCCCCGTCGTAGAACACATTCACTAGCAAATGAACAATCAAAGGGACGTAAAATATGACTTCATTTGCTAAGAGATGCTCGAACTGACGTCCTAAACCACGAGCATGTTTAATTGTCTCATAAAGCACGCTGTCGGTCCCATTTACCGCCTGTGTCTTATTGCCGTGGGTATCTTATATACGTGTTCAAAACATATGCTAGGTTTATACTATGCTCGCGTTCTCCACGGTCGCCACGTTTGGAACAAAGATTCAAAGGAAAATTCTAAATTAAATTAAGGCTTACCAGGGCTCTTATCAAGCTTGAAAATGAGTTACCACATAAAGCTGTCCTTATTGACGTTAGGGATAATACCAGCCGAGAAATTTCAATTTTATTTTTTCAAAAAAGCAAAAATATATGATTATGACACTAATGCCATTGACGTTGAATGTTGCTGCCTGCATGTTTTTGTTTGTGAAACAATCCTAATTAACTTTTGATATATTTAGATTTAATTCTGTTTAGGTTATTTAACCTTTCTTTTTTTCCCTTTCTACTTTTCACACCTACAGAACTAATAGTTAAGGTTACAGGCTATCACTGAAAATTTCATACAAGTCGGTCAAGCCATTATTTGATGATCTGACACAACAGAACATACAAATATTAATTTTAAAAAACTTCAATTGACAAGTCAACGACTTAATTCCCACCTGCTTCACAAGTTTGTCCACTTTGAACCAAAATTCAACAAAGAAAATATCCCTTGAACATCGGAAAAAGCACAAATCATTGAACCTCTATACGATGTTTTCCATGTCTGACGACGTTGTTATTAAAGATAACCCCTTCGTGTGTGTAATTCATATTCAACCTCTGAATATTTCATTTTTATGCGATATATAAAAGATACCCAAAAGTAGTGTAGTACACTACCCACTAGCCTCCCCCCACTGAGACCATGTTCCAGGTCTGGAAAAGTGCGCCCTCCCTCTACTCTAACAACTGTATCCGCCCCAATTTTCGAATATGAAAATTTTTCCCGATCAGAAAATTGTCGAGGGCAGATAATTGACTTTCTGGGAGGAAATCAACTTTTTAAGGACTTTTAAAATGATATATATAGAAAACTAAACGACGTCCCGTTTGATAACATGTTTATGAAACGAGTGGATGGTTTGGTATTTCAACGAGCAAAAGCGAGATAAATACCGATGCCATTCACGAGTTTCATAAACATGTTATCAAACGGGACCGAGTTTAGTATTTTATTTATAGAGTAAATAGTGCTGAATTGCAAGAAAATCGTTTTTAGTTACGCTTACTTGCAAATAGGCCACCCGCAATTGCAGTCGCAAGGCACACATTGTGACGTCAGCCAAAAACGACTATGAAGTCACGCACCGATTATGACGTTACGGCAGCACGTGGTGGTATCACACATGTGTGTAACCAACTTATTGTTATCTAATGAGTGATCTCACCACGGTTGAGTAATAAATCACAATTAGCTGCATGTTACTGCCAGCTCCGAGGAGAAGGTTTTGAAAGATGTATACTCTCAAAACCGCAAATGTTAATAAAAGTTACTTTTTTTCGGAATAGCAGAAACATTCCTATGTCTCTTATTAATTGAGAGCGTTATTGCCGACATTTTCGTGAGGAATTTGCGAAATTTTCTCTGATGAGGTTTGAATTTGTTCCTTCCAGGTGAACTAACTCTTGAAAGAAGTCAAAAATTAAAAATCGAACCTCGCTATGAATGATCTTTTGTACAAACTACAATCCCTGAAAACGTCATCAAAATTGCTTAACATGTTCTTTTTCAGGATCATATACACATTCACGTCCCAAAAAGGTAATAAAATTGATTTCCAGACTCTGTCCTGAATTATTCAAACATTGTAAGTGCCGTTCAATTCAACATACGTAAAGGTCTTAGGTAAACCGCTATATAATAAATTAACTAAGTTAAAGGTTATCTAATATTTAATATTAAATATAGATTGTAAAAACGTATCAAGTGAAAATAAACAAAACTAAAATGTTCACTTTAATATTTAAAAACGTTTGTTGCTCAGTTACGTTTTTAACACTAATACCGCGTAGTAAAGATTTGTAGATTATTTGCAATAAGGTTCTGAATTAATTGTAGTGATAAAAGTCATTCAAGTGTCGCCAGTGTTATTTGAAAACAAGCTCCCATTACAGAATGTCTATGCGAGAAAAATGTATTTTGTTAATGTCCCTAACCTTACACGGTACTCATTGTGATAATAATTAATAATTTGTCAAGGTTGCGATTATAAAACATTAAGGTTAACATGTTGAAAGACTGTTACAAACAATTTTTTTAAATTTTTAAAACAATTAAACTTGATACTTCTTGATTACTTTTTAAAAGTAGCTTTTGTTCTGAGATGTATTGATACACACAATATAAATAATACTTTTTATACAAACAAACAATGTATATATTATGAATTGTCCTGATATCATCCTGGAAGCCAGCAATGACATTCACATTGAAACATATGGTGGGGTTGGACGAAGACTTTGACTAATTAACTCAATTGCTGGGTCACACTCTGCTTGAAAAGGTCAAAACGACATTTTATTTTTGTAATGAGGAGATAAATTCTATTTTATACAAACTTCTCACTGGTTAAAAAACAAAATAAAGCACAAACCTTCAAATATGTCTTACTATTCCAAATGGTCCATAATCTCACCCCTACACTCCATCTCAACAGAAAAGAGTGACATTTTCAATATCCAATGTTTTTGGAGGTTAAAGAAGAGTTATCTGCCCCTTTCTTTTGCTAAAACCTAGGGAAAAAACTGAGGCATTGGTTTGAAACTGACTCGGGGGGAAACCAGTAACAAGTTCCTTTTTTTGGCCTAAGGATCGTCTTTTTATGTCCAAGATAATGGGTTCGCATACGGAACACATATGGAACATCGGATACGTTATCGAATACGGAATTTCTTTTTCCCTTCTTTCCTGACCCTGCTTATCCCTTAGCAAAGAACACTCTAACAAGTAATGGTCTAATATCCTCTAAGAAATATCGGGCATCTATCCTCTCGGCATGACGTCATTTGTGGTCTATCTGATGCTACCTACCTCTTGAAAACCGTTAAACTTTCTTGCACATTTTTTATTTGTGTCCCAATACCTTTTATGCCAAATGAATTGAAGACTTGTCAGGTGTATTTTTAGGAAATAACTTTTTGAGTTCTTGGTAATGGCTATGATCCATTCCTCGTTGTTTTGTTGCTGGTCAGACTACCTTGTACAGGTTGATTGTATGTATCCAGAGAGCTCTCTCACGGCACAGGCCCTTGCTTCACTTTGCAAATAGCATCACCAATGTTTATCATCGCTCCTTTCAATATTTCAATATGCAACACCGCCATTGTTCAGGTCCCGAGGAAAGATGGATCTGATTGTAAATCTTCAAACCAGTACAATTTCTAATCTTTGTCACTGAAATTTTGAACATTTCGGTACTCAAACGTCTCGAATGAACGCTTAGAGCACAGTCAAGTACTTGCGTCCAGTCACATGATTGTATTGTCGTCACGTTGAGTACAATTGTATCAGATAGATGGACAGGTGTCTGGATGCGTTTGGGTATTATGCTCATAAAACGTGTTCACAGAGACTTCTTTTATAAACAATAAACAATGCCACCTGATTGTTTGATTTGTATGGGTAATACACAATTGAAGTTTAACACTTATCAGACTGAAAATTGAATTGAATGTTCCCTCTCTGAAGGAGCTCGTTCCATTGATTTGGGTCTTCCATGTTCAGGACCTTGATATTCCTAAAAGAAGAATATAAGATTTAAGTAAAGCAAGTAATGTGAGGTCAATTGGAATTGTTAATGAATACCACTCGAAACCCTAATGCTACCACAACCATGACACTGCAACTACAGCACACAGTTTGGCGCATTCCCTCATACACCTGTCACGTGGAGCTATGTTGTCTTTGTGATGGAGACAGAACATGCCATCGGTGAAGGTTACTATTCTGTTCTCTGAATCACCGTAGGGACTTCTGTCAGTAATGAGACAGCCATGTGCGTTCGTAGGTCGCAGCCAACTTTATTTTTGTAAAGGTACATAACTCTCTGCGGAAGTGTGTGCTTTGCATACCGCTAATAAGATAACCCTACAGATACTCTCCCCAAACAACGTACTTGGCACCGTCGAAATCTCACCCAAATCAATCACTCTGTTAAGGGGATGTTAAAGGGCCAAGTTCACTTTGAGGAAAGGACAACGGGCCTCGGAATACTGCTGATTAACATACCTCCCGCAACTGTCCGGAATCTGTTTCAAAGTTTCTCAGATATCTATCCTCTCGGCATGACGTCATTTGTGGTCTATCTGATGCTACCTGCCTCTTGAAAACCGTTCAACTTTCTTGCACATTTCTTATTTATGTCCCCATACCTTTTATGCCAACGATGTTTCCAGATTTCTTTCCCGTTGTTCTTTGCCAGGGGTTATCATTGCATTTTATAAAACTTATTTCAGGAACTTAGCCAAAAAGCGAGTAATATTATTGCGAAATCAATTCATATAATGAATGAATGAATGAATTGTCTTTATTTCCCCCAATAGTGTTGGAGAGTACATTGAATTATTACATGAACACACAATATATCATTATGTACATTTTATATTGATATGGAAAGATGCACAAACATAAATGAATATTACACTAGATATGATTGATGAATGTGTAAATGCTACTAATTTGTATTTCCGTTTCTGTATTCAGATTGGAGAGAGACATAGCGGGGATTTGACTTGTCAAACCAGTAAGAAATCAAAAGTTCTTTCAACTAGTTTACAGTTTATTATGCTCATCGTCTATGCTGTAATTTCATTTTTCTTTTATTCATTTTACTTGCAGTGTAAACTGATGTTAAAGCCTCCACACACCACATATCACAGTACTCTCCACACACAATATACATGTAAATATGAACTATATATAAACTTACAACACAACACAAACAATACATACAACACACAACTATCACACACTACAATACCTCCACACACAACACACAACAAAACACTCCACACACCATGGCCATATAAATGTATACCATATAAACTAACAACACAAAACAAACAATACACACACTGCAAACCAGAAAATACGCATCGCACAAAACACACAATCATGCTTACACTTCTTTTAACACACATTTGCACACAGTTTACACTCCTTTCTTGCGATTTTAACATATTTCCATTTATCAACTATTACATTATAAGTAAATATCAAATAGTTGCAAATATACCGACAAGAATTTCTCCTCTAAAGTTGAACCGGTATTGCAATATGAAATTGGTGGGTAACTCAGAAATGTGACCACAGAATCCATCCTGTATAAGAATCATTATTTCACGGGGAACTATTTTCAGCACGATAATGCTCTTGCACATTCTGGCACATAAAAGACAACGAAATGCAGCAAGGCTAAACTTAGCCAGCGATGGAGACTGGGAACATTTCAAACCTGCAGACATCACATACCCCGCTGAGGGGCACAATCTCAGTGAACACTGTTTTGCAAATGCAGGCAAGTCTATTCCAGATATCAATTCGAAAAAGTTACTTTTTAGAAGACACTTGGTCATACACATTTATTAATCCTGCTCTTCACAGATGAGACGATATCCAGTTTGAAACCGCCTGGTTGCCCTCGGGCAAAAATGAGAGTCTTTCATCAAGCCTGTAGAGAGGGGAAACTGGTGGAGGTGAAGAGGCTCGTGTGCAGAGGGTTGGTAGACGTCAACTGTCGATCTAGGTCTGGAAAAACAGCCGTCATGGTGGCATCTGTGAATACATGGAACACTATCGTTGACTTTCTCGTGAATCAAAATTCTGATCTGTCAGTTGTCGATAAACAAAAAGAATCTGTACTACATTATGCATGTTCTGGTGGTGACACAAGTATTGTTAAAAGGTTGTTGGGTAACCCTGGTGCTATGAGTGAATGTAGAAACACGGAAGAGCAAACTCCTCTGATGCATGCTGTACGGGAAGGTCATGTTCCACTTGTAGAGTTGTTGAGGGATAAGGGAGTCGATCTTAAAGTAGTGGATAAGTACAGCCACAATATCCTACACATTGCTTGTATCGGTGGACATTTTGATATGGTGAGGTATGTTCTATCACTTAACATCACGGATATAGATAGCAGGGAACACAACCAAAAAACACCTCTCTTTTTTGCAATTCGTGAGGGACATATACCAGTTATGAACTTGTTGAGGGACAGCGGGGCTGATATTAAAGCAGTGGATAAGAACGGATGCAATATCCTACATTTTGCTTGTATAAAGGGCAATGCAAATTTGGTGAAGTATATTCTATCATTTAATATAATAGATATAGAGAGTAGAGGACAATATCAGAGAACTCCGTTGTTTCTAGCGGTGAGAGAGGGACATATAGAAGTTGTAAAGCTGTTGAGGGACAGTAGGGCTAATCTTCAAGCAGTAGATAAGAACAAATACAATATCCTACATTTGGCCTGTCTAAAGGGCAATGTCGATATGGTGAAGTATATTCTATCATTTAATATAATAGATATAGAGAGTAGAGAACACTATGAGAGAACTCCGTTGTTTCTAGCGGTGAGTGAGAGACATATAGAAGTTGTAAAGCTGTTGAGGGACAGTGGGGTTAATCTTCAAGCAGTAGATAAGAACAAATACAATATCCTACATTTGGCCTGTCGAAAGGGCAATGTCGATATGGTGAAGTATATTCTATCATTTAATATAATAGATATAGAGAGAAGAGAACAATATCAGAGAACTCCGTTGTTTCAAGCGGTGAGAGGGGGACATATAGAAGTTGTAAAGCTGTTGAGGGAGAGTGGGGTTAATCTTCAAGCAGTAGATAAGAACAAATACAATATCCTACATTTGGCCTGTCGAAAGGGCAATGTCGATATGGTGAAGTATATTCTATCATTTAATATAATAGATATAGAGAGTAGAGAACAATATGAGAGAACTCCGTTGCTTCTAGCGGTGAGTGAGAGACATATAGAAGTTGTAAAGCTGTTGAGGGACAGTGGGGTTAATCTTCAAGCAGTAGATAAGAACAAATACAATATCCTACATTTGGCCTGTCGAAAGGGCAATGTTGATATGGTCAAGTTTCTAGTTTCTCTGAAGGAACTGATGGGATTTGAGAGACAGAAGAGTAGGGAAGGGGACACGCCTCAACGTGTGGCAGAGAAGAACCAGCGTGGTGGTGTTGTGACATTCCTCAAATCATGGACAAGATCAGGGTTACCCACTATGTAAACGCAGTGCGCTTACAGTAAAAACTGTATTCTATTGATATAATACTTGAAAATGAATGAATACGATTCATTTCGATAAAAAAAAATTAATCCAAATAGTTTAACATCCCTGATTTGTTAATGCACTAAGTTCTACTTGTACGGTCGAGTGTTTGAACAAGATGTCTGACAATTACTGTAATTGCACTGCAAACGTTAGTGTAGTGACTTCCTCTTCCTGTTTTCACTCATGACATAGTCAGATTCCTCATGTCCTTGAAAATATCTTGAATGTCTTTAGTACTAGTGTGTCCATCCATCCATCTATAAATGTTTCGTAATTGTCATCTCATCATCAACCACTTGTTTTAAACAGTCACTTCACGCAGTTTATGTGGGGTCGCATCCCAGGATATGAAAGTGGAACGAAGCATATACGTTTAATCCTTGGCCAGGATGCTGTGGAAGGGCATCTCATGTTTCATCTCGAAACAAGGTCTTTGTCCAATGGCAAGAACTACCCTTTCCAAGTGAGCATATGACTATTGTTAGTCGATCGCTAAGTGAGGCATGAGTTTACATGATGATGATGGTGATGGTGTGTGTTAAAACACGTGTTTAACGCAGTGAAGCCACCATTTAATATCCTACCTTGGGTCTATCCCACTTGTTGGAAAACACCCCTGCTAAAACAGTGTGAACTAGCCCGCTGTCACAGCTTAGTGACAATCACTGCATGTGCATGTACATTTTACTCACTGTCTTACGTGATTCCTAGTTCCTATGGTATGAATATTTATCTTCCCAAAATTATGGGCTGCGTTTGTTTCGAGTCGACGGATTGTTTCAAATGAAACTCACAGTATCAACATTCGCCTCAATAACATTTTCCGTTAAGTATAACTTATCTAAATATAGATACATTTCTCTGAAATAAATAGAGGACATTTGTCGAGTACCATGTATATAAATATAAAATATAAATTTCTAGTTCACTCGATAAGATATACATTGTATTCGACGAGAAATGTCACATGTTCTATTTATTAGATTTAACAAATCAAGCGTAGTTGGTAAATTTAATTAATGGAGCCTCTGAAATTGCCTTACTTTCCACCTCCATCATATGACGCCATCCTATTTTTACGATGACGTCATATGATTGATAGAGAATACTAAACGATGTCCCGTTTAATAACATATTTATGAAATGAGTGAGTGGTTTGGTATTTAACGAGCGAAGGCGAGTTAGATACCGATACCATTCACGTGTTGCATAAATATGTTATTAAATGGGACAGAGTTTAGTATTTTATTCATTACGCGCTGATTAAGTTGCACGAACTCGTCAATAAATGGGACAAACTTCATTGCGATCGCGGCGCTGATATTGTGACGTCATGTATTAACCATTATGATGTCATGTCAATCATAAGCACACGATGTTATTACACTAAGTTTAATAACACAGTAGATTTATTAAACCGTGATATTTTCAACGGGTGAGTAATAAAACGTGTTATTTCACTGAGTAGAATAACATGTTATTTCACTCAGTGAAAATATGGATTTTATTTTTAACTCATAAATGTCATATTTCACTAGAGAAAATATAATAATTAGAGGTTATTACATGTCATTTTTCATACCATACCTCATATCAGCCCGAGACCCCCATATCAGCCCGAGGGCCGCAGGCCAGAGGGCTGATATGGGTCGAGGGCTGATATGGGGTATGGTATGAACAATGACATGTTGTAACCTTTTTATCATATAGTATACATTTTTCTAAAACAAGAAAGAATGCTTGAAAAAATATTAAAATTAAGATATTACTGTGCGAAAATTTACTTTGAGGGGCCTACAAGACAAACCCTCAATTACAATTGTTCAAAATATTTTAGCCGTGCCTCTATTCAATTTTCCAATTAGTAGCATATCTAATTATGTTAATAAGAATGTAAGTTAAAAGCATCAACAACATCCTTGCTTGGAGACTACTCTGATATAAACTACTCCGTCAATGCTTCGCTTCTGACGTTACTCAATGTTAGCGTGCCTGTGAGCAAAGGGAGATCACTCTAACCTAACGTCACCCGGGCTGAAATTGATATGGATTTGCGGACCGGGCTGATATGGCTGATATGGATTTTCGGACCGGGCAGCAATATGGATGGCGTGTCCTTACCTCTATCACATATGCAAAACATCCCATATTATTGATAGGTATATGATAAAGTTTAATATTTCATTTCTTATGTGTTTGTGTGACTCTTTTTGAGAGGCAAATGCACTCATAATGCATGTGACGTCACAACTCGAGTGTTGTCTTCTCCACCCTAGGGTCGAGTTGGCCGAGATCATTGTGTTGAGGCTAAAATCCAATGGCTCTTATATTTTTATTTGTGTTTTTAGTCTAATGTAAATTATCACCTAAAATGTAACGTTAGTTAGTGGAGACAACGATGACACGTTTGTATTTCATTGATTTTATTACTACGAGATATGTATTTTAAGTTATTTGTTTCGAATTTATAGCGACACCTTTGTATCCTGAAACAGTCCTTTCCGACTGAGATAAACAAAGACATTTTATTCGTTTGATTCCTACTTCATTCTTTTCATAAGAAAAGAAAATATAAACACGGCGGGTTAAACAAACACTAGACTTTCAAACAGTCATTTCCGACGATCATTTACTAACCAGATATGGTTAATCACGTGATTAACATTCCAAAAAGAATTATAGGTAGAGCTTGATCAAGTCTAAGCGTGATGATGGGACGTACATTTGACTAAATTAAATGTTTGCTGCTTTTTGTATCCACGGTTATATACAAATATTTGTCTGAAAAGATTTTCTGTCATCTTGGATTTTGAGAAAATTATAAAAAGTTTGTGAAAAGATTCCGCCCCATAAGCATTTGACTTAGATGCATGAACCTCGATGTCATTTAGACTTGGGAGGTGATGTGTTTGTATCAGCCAAGACTTGGGATGGTGTGTTGAGCATTCATATTCGGAAGTACAACGTGAATATATTAACTGCTTATTTTTCACAAGTAATGGGACGAGTAAGCTGGAGGGTAATTTATATTTACGACACTGTGTAACCTGATTTCATTTGTGTTTTATAAGATTTCCTTCGACCGGCTGAGATTGAATCATGTTTTCATTTTGAGAAATGAATTGGACATATACCTGCTTTCCGATCTATTTTTAGCTGAAAGCCTAATATTCACAAGTTACTGAATGCTGAAAGAATGAGAGGAATCGTTACCCGTTTAAAACGGTATATGTATTCAGTTCATAGCATATTAAAGGGGCAGTAGCACGTTTTTTGCTAATTCTATTTTTTTCATATTTCCCATTTATAACGATAGTTTATGTCATTTTTATTTACTTTAGATGGTAAAACATCTTATTACACAAATCAATTATCCGTAGTGGTAATCACGGTTTTACGTATAAAGGAAATATTGTATGGCGACCCTTTTATTGTGAACGCAT
The DNA here is from genome assembly GCA_936450465.1 of Gibbula magus. Lineage (NCBI taxonomy): Eukaryota > Metazoa > Mollusca > Gastropoda > Trochida > Trochidae > Gibbula > Gibbula magus. Next base: position 32,097,522 of record OW388299.1, on the reverse strand, counting down.
TTTATTAGTTCGAATGACAAAAACAATTCCCATGACATTACGGAACCATGTACACTAATTTTTTCTAAGATCACATGTTATATAATACTTGTGCATTAGATCTTTAAGAACATTTGCACGTGTCGGAATGTTGGACACCCCTAATAGTCTGGTAGGAGATACACAAACAATTAAGTGAGGGTCAGTACATGATAATTAGTTAATGGTTATTCCCGCCACCTGTAATTACATCAACACGCGAATTCCCATGACCACTGACGGGGACACGTTCTCTGCTTCATGCACATTATGTAAGACCTTGGACTTTCTAATACACAGCACACTTAAATAGTGTTAAAATCATTATACTATCGCTTTTAATTAATTTCGTTACTTCCTTTGTCACAATCACTCCATGTTTTTCTTGGAATATGTATATATCGAATGAAATGCGATGTTTATTCAGTATTTCACTATGCATATGAAACTTATGAGAGGTCTATCACTAGTTAATAACTGTCAAATCTATGAAAATAGTTTGGGTCTCACGTAGAATGCACCACCATCAGCTTAGTTGTGATATCCAGGGGTTTGGCCATATTTGAAACAATCAGCCTTTGATGTCCAATTGAAAGTGTTAAACCTTTCAGAAAAGCCAAGACGTCACACATAGGGATTTAGAATCATTTTTACCTTATTAGGCTATAAGTCAATAAATAGTTTCAAGACACCAAAGTCAATCTCTTAAAAGTCACCAATTCCTACATGGATATTATTATGCATATTATAACTGTTCGCCTGTAACACAAACAAAAGAAAGTCATTATCTGATATGTTAAAGTTACATAATTTACGTTTGTTAAGTCCCGACTAAACATTCTCAATAACTTTACCAAGCGCTATTAGTTCATGGTCGAGAATGTCATCGGATCGCTGATAAATTTGCAGTGTAATGCACACATACACGTACAGATCGGACACAAATAAGTGCTCATGTGGTCACTGTATCGAAGTTTGACTACATTGGCGTTCTTGTAACACCTAGCTGCTGGATCAGTGGCGTTGAACCGGTAATTAATTACCTGTTGGCCTTAATGAGTTGACCAAATACAAATGTTACGTAAAACCGAGAGGGACGCAGTAGGGTATTCTGAGAGTCAATCCACAAGTCTGATATATCCCTTAAACCTCAGTTGCATGATTAAAATTGCAATTGTTCTATCGTTATATATCTGTATCCTGCAATCAGGTGTGCATAAATAATCAGTCATGGTGACTGATGTAATGTGGGCAATAGTGTAGTCAAATGACCTAACACATACGTTCTGAAACATCCACCTTTAGCCAGAAATTAGTGTTCAACTTACAAAAAGTCATTAGATAGAAACTTCATCAACGCTATTCATATTCCTAGAGTCAACATTTCGCAAAGGTGAATATTTCATAGGAGAGTATATTGTTGAAACGTCTTTTTAAAAAATACTAAATTTCTATAATATCAATATATGTTTTAGATGAAGGACACTTGATCATTTTCTTTTTCAAAGTCAACATTTTATTTGAGTTAAACTTTTAAAAAAGTCAAGAAATATTTCCAAAGTCAACATTTCACTAAAGTCAATATGTGATCAAAGTCAACATTTCACTAAAGTCAATATGTGATCAAAGTCAACATTTTACTTAATTCAAAATATCTTTTTCAAAGTCAACATTTTATTTCAGTTAAACTCTTTATATTTCCAAAGTCAACGTGTCATCAAAGTCAATACTTGATCAAAGTCAGTATTTCACTTAATTCAAAAAAATCTTTTTCAAAGTCAACATTTTATTTAAATTTAACTTTCACAAAAGTCAATAAATATTTCAAAAGTCAACATTTCACCAAATGAATACTTGATCAAAGTCAACATTTCACTAAATTCAAAAAATCTTTTACAAACTCTACATTTTATTAAAGTTAAACTTTCACAAAAATCAATAAATATTTCAAAAGTCAAAAATTCACATAACTCAAAATATATCAACATGTCAACATGTCATCAAATTCAATATTTTATCAAAGTAAAACTTCCACCAGAGTCAATAAATATTTCCGAAGTCAACAGGTCACAAACATTATTTTTCAAAATCAATATTTCATCTAACTCAATATATATCATTAAAATCAACATTTCATTGAAAACTTCAACGTCAATAGAATAGAATTATAATATTTCATAAATTCATTATTATCAAAACTGCCTTCATTGACTAATCCTACCACCCTTTTACACATATTTCCATTGGAGAAAAAAATTCCATTAGAAAAAAAAAAATTCGATTGAAAAAAAAAATTTCGATTGAAAAAAAAACATTCATTGGAAAAATTCCAATGGAATTTATTTTCAGAAATTGAAAAAATAATTTTAACCTGAAAATTTTCAGAGAACTCATGCAGGGCATTTAAATAAGGAAATTTGTTTGTAAAAATTGTTAGTCCCCAAACTTTTATTGTCGCGACAAACTTCGGACTCTACCGGATTTCCAAAGATAAACCGGAGAGCATTAATTGCAGAATCGATTTCTTATACATAAATATTTTATATTACTATAAAACCGATGACATGTTAATCAATAAGAACTCATTTTATTTTTAGGATACAAGCTTTTGGCGTAGCTAGGGAGACCTTTAGATGCTGATTCACCAGTGATTGACTTACCTGAATCACGTGACCATTTAGAAGTTTGATCTTCTTTTCTTAGTATTCCCACATCTCGCATTTAACGCGTGGAATACCTTCATTGTCGTACTGCATTGTCCATATCAGTTTCAGGCGAGACAGTTTCCTATTAAGCATTAATATCATTAATCCGGATCTCTTTAGTATACCAACTACACAACTGAAGATGAATATTTTCTTAGAGCTGTTACTAATTTGTGTTAAATCACTTTGTTTAGCAAAGGGAACAACTGGTGTTAACAGACAGTTAGTTGAATGTTGTGTACAGTGTATTACCAGCCCTCCGTGTCACAGTTTCCTGTACAGTACAACAACCAGGATGTGTGTGTTGCAGGGTGATACACTTGATCAAGCACTATTCATAGGAATCAGGAACTTCTCCTTTGTACAGGTAATGTTTTAATATCGAGCTGATAATCTGTTTTACATATCTACATATATATATATATATATATATATATATATATATATATATATATATATATATATATATATATATATATACATATATATATATATATATATATATATATATATATATATATATATATATATATATATATATATGAATATATAAAAGTCACATTAAATATTGAAAACTTTTCCTACAGAAAACATACCCAGAAAGAAAATTAATAATTTTAAATCATTATCGTCTGTAAATGTTACCAAGTCTAAATCACATTTATCACAATACTTTTTTTCTTGTTAATTTGCCTCCGATTCAGACGATGGGACTAAAGATGATCTACTACAGAGCAAGTGACCTGACGATTCAGGTGACAAACTCATTTTCTGACATTTTATGAACAACCGTATTTGATGTTAGAATGTCATTGTTGTAAGAAAATTGTTGTTAGTTAATGACGAAACACGAATTATTTAAAGATGGCATGCCGTTCAGAATTTTATTAGACGGCATGCCGTCTGATATCACAAGATATGCCAAAATATCCCCATTTACTAAAAGAAATGATTCTCTTAATAAAAGAAATGATATACATGTTTTTGCATATCCGTATGCTATAATATCTTATCTTTGAGTATGCACTATTTGAGTTAAATCCTTGGCACAGATATTAACATATTCCGATAAAATCACTGCCACTCCTCACTCTGCTTTTCAATGTTTTTGTCATTTTCTCTGGTCTGAAATAGATTACCTATCTTTTTGTAGTTCAGATCGTCAGAGGGAAGGGGGCATTTATTGTTTCCAAAATATTAAGCTTTGTCTGATCCTGTGTTTTCTATATGCTTGAATGAATGGTTAAGCTATCTTATCGTGTTTAAGACGGCATGCCGTCGAAAATCAAGGACGGAAAGCCGACGTGTCCCTGACTGTTGACGTTACAATGAAAGACAGTTTACATGATATTTGCACTAATATTCACATGTACGTGAACAAACTTCAGACACGCAGCTGTATAACAACGACTTACAAAAACGTCACCATACATACAATACATTAACTAATTTCTGAAATAATGAAGCTAATTAGGAAGCTCAAGCTCTGGTTTAGCATTATATGTTGTTTATATGAGAAAACAATTGACAATTTATTACAATGGTTTGTTTAAAGGTGAATAAATTATTCACATCAATGGACTAAAAACTAGAAACACAATGGATTGAAATTGTTAACCTATCGACAGGAGTAGCATCCACTTATATTTTAATGCAACAATGTAAAGATAACAACAAATCTATGTGCATAATTGAAGGAGTACATTCAAGAAGGGCACGGGCTCTTTTTAAAAATATATTTTTATTCAGGTCACAATTCTTTGTTTACAAGTTTTTGTTTTTTTACATAGATTCAGATCTTGAATCATTCAACGTTTTTTTTACATACTTGGTAAGCAGTTATAGACTGGGATAGCTGAAATGTCTCTTCAATTTCAAAATACCTAGTTAAAATGCAAAATTAAAGCTACTGTAGCATATCATCCACCATTAGTCTCAAGTTTTGAAATGTTGGAACTCTCCTTTTTATGCTCGTAGTATGTATATGATTCTTGGCTAGGAGAATGGTATGGTTTGTAAGATAATCTGAATTTTAGGAACCAACAATGACAATGAATTTAGTTAAGACAAAATCTAGTATTTTGTCTTTTAAATATCCTGCTAAGCGAGACCAAAATTTTGGATTTGCTTACAATAATATGTTCCACATTTTCATGAATAAATCTGAATTGAAAATCAATCAGTTTAACATATTTTGTATATTTTTAAAATTTAGTGAATACAGATTTCCAGTTCATATTTCTAGGAATTGGCTTTTCCATTTAGTACAGACCTGGGGTAGATTATCGTTTTATATCAAAATGTCACAGAACCATCTACAATCTTTCAACATAAGGATTTTAAAATATTAATATTTCCTTGATGAAGTGTTCGCCAGCAATAGATTTTCTCAAACGCAGAGGAATACACCTGTTCAATTGTGCAAAGCAGCAGGGCAGTGATACGAACTCATGAAGAACGTTTCTCATGTTTCAGAATCCAAATATTGAGTTCTAATTTGAGCTAAAGAATCAACCCACCATTTCTTGTAAGTCAGACCCATATAACTTGTCCAAGACAATATGGATTGCTGATTTAAAGACTCAGCATCAATCGAGACGTGACTGACTTAATAAGAGGTATCAATTCAAGTTATATCTTGTGTTTGCAACTGTTATTTTCGATTTTGGTGTTTAAGTTGGGAAGTAAGTGTAATTGTATACGGGTAAAACAATTTGAGTCCCCGTCGATTTAGACAGCGACGGGCAGCGTATTCTTATTGAGTAAAGGAAGTTTAATAAAGTGATCAAATCTTTGCTCTGAAAAACACAAGAATTCATCGTTTACCCCTTTCAGTCAAATGTCAGTAATGTCTCTTTTTTCTGTATCTTGGTTATTTAGTTCCACCAGATACTATTCACAGTGGCGATGTATAGGTTAGTGTGGTCTAACACTCAGACTCTGGTAAAAAGTATGTATTCTCAAAATATCACCTTTCTATTAAATATTGAAAAGGAGACTATGAGTTATGTGATTTTCAGAAAACAGAGGCTCTTTTCCAATAGGTTTCAATATTTATTGGTCTAATTTTAGACTTAGGTTAGTACGGAAGCGTATTAGTGTCACGGTGGAAAAAAAATCTGTCAAACTATCTCCTCCGTAGGACTTAGTATCACCTACGTAGGACATAGTATCTCCTACGTAGGACTTAGTATCTCCTACGTAGGACTTAGTATCTCCTACGTAGGACTTAGTATCTCCTACGTAGGACATAGTAAGCCTATCTCCTACGTAGGAGATACTATCTCCTACGTAGGAGATAGTATCACATTTTTTTCCCATCGTGACACGCTTCCGTAGGTTAGTGATATGAACGGTGTAATGGCATCAGTTACTGACCTGATACCCAGCTGAGGCCTTACACAGAGGCCTTACACAGAGGCTATGCTGACATGGTTTGCTTTCTCGAGTGTCAAGTTACAAACATCAACAGAAACGCACATGTAATTGTTTAGTTTACGAGTTTATTTAATAGCTCGCTGTGTTTTGAAGCGATTTGACACATTATGTACACATATATATTACAACAACTAAAGTTAATACACTTTCGTTTGTTTGAGTTATATTTGTAAACGCTGCGTCTTTGTGTACACTTTTTAAAATGATATTGTGTTTCACAAAGAAAGCTACATTGAGCACTCCTTTAATTATTAATCTTTTAAGACCGAACAAACTTATTGGGTGTGTAGCAGCACTCTCTGTTCGTAAAACCTTAGAAGAAAGTGTTTATAGTACAAACATTGAATTAGATATGTGTTTATTATGAGATGAAATAAAGTATACAAACATGTAGTTATGATATGAATATCACCGTTACAACTTATTGGAAAAGTATGGCTGAATGTAATGACCTTAAAGCACCTATTTCATTATACATTGTGTATCAAGGCGATATAAGTACACTTACATGCATGTAAAGTCTATGTAAACATATAGAAATAAAAATGAAAGGGCAGTAAGCAAAGAAACCAACAGATCAGTGCCGAGGAATATCTCAAGCAATCAAACACATAAAGGTTAAGTAAACACCGGACCTACTTCCATCGTACACTGGCTTTGTGATGCGCGTGTATACATACAATAATAAGAAAGGGACATAACACTCAATAAACGAATAAAGGATACATCATGTACCATATGTCCCCAATAATATAATAAAACAATGTTTTATGTGAAAGAATATTAAGATAATTGAACAAAGGAGCCTAAAGGGGGTGGGGGTGCAGAGGTACCACCTTTTTATGTGAAAATTTAAGAAACGAGCATTGAAACTATAGTCAAGACAATGGTACTGTATCCGCCTTTGAGATATACTATTATGTACAATTGAAAACTGAATTTCTCCTATTACTGAAATATAATGATGTTTATCAGTGTGTACACTACTATCATTGTCTTATGTTCATCATGACCATTTTAGTGTATTCTGTATTATATTTCGTTCTATTTCATGTATTTAAGGAATTGAACAACTGTATTGATGGAGTCTGGCGTCAAGAACTTGAATGGAAAAAACTGCCCATTTATCGTTCATTCTATTCGATGGTGGACTTATTATCTTGAAGAGGGGAGTTTGGAATTGCTTGTGTGGATAAGGAGACATATACAAATGTACAAATGTATTACCATTGTTTTCCCAAACCGTCAACAGAAACGATACACAATCATTGTTTTCATCAGCAATGCATATATTATTCATTCAAAGATGCCGGTATGTACGATTTTAGGGAATATGTCATTGGCTGTCAAGATGGGAGAATAAATACTTTACTCAAATGAGGACAACTGGTGATCATCGTCAGCATGGCTGGTAATATTGAGGAATTAAAAAGTGCTGTCTTTCTTGAACTGAATTGGTTGTGAGAGTACACAACAAGGTTAGTCAGTCACATGGAATTATGGGAGTATATATTTGTGAGGGAACGATTTGGTTTAAGATAGGTCATTGATTGCTCTACATAATAAATAAAGTTTATATTCGAAAAGCGCCAGTCCAACAATTTCCTCAAGGGTGCTAAGACGACGGCTATGGTGAATATATAGGTTTTCAGCTGTTGTTTGAAATTGTTGAGTTCGTCAATGTCCTGAAAGGTCAGCTTTTTTAAGCCCGGCGATCTTCTAATGTTTTTTTCTTTTTATTGGGAACATCGGGTGCTCATTTGATGACCTTGACCTCGTCTCTCCTTGGAATGTAGATGGAATTGAGTTCAAATACAGTAAAAACGTGAAATTAGTACGAGATGTTATTGATATCATGTTCTCTCGCAATCGAATCAGTAAAGTTAGTATTAACAGTGAGTGATGCTAAAATGAAAGACACCTATGAAGATTCACAATGATATGCTTTGGCGATGAGTCCGCCACCCACACCATTACTGGAGGCTGGTTGTCTTATATGCTTTGGCGATGAGTCCACCACCTACAACATTACTGGAGGCTGGTTGTCTTATATGCTTTGGTGATGAGTCCACCACCCACACCATTAATGGAGGCTGGTTGTCTTATATGCTTTGGCGATGAGTCCACCACCTACAACATTACTGGAGGTTGGTTGTCTTATTTGCTTTGGCGATGAGTCCACCACCTACAACATTACTGGAGGTTGGTTGTCTTATATGCTTTGGCGATGAGTCCACCACCCACACCATTACTGGAGGCTGGTTGTCTTATATGCTTTGGCGATGAGTCCACCACCCACACCATTACTGGAGGCTGGTTGTCTTATATGCTTTGGCGATGAGTCCACCACCTACAACATTACTGGGGGCTGGTTGTCTTATATGCTTTGACGATGAGTCCACCACCCACAACATTACTGGAGGTTGGTTGTCTTATATGCTTTGGCGATGAGTCCACCACCCACAACATTACTGGAGGTTGGTTGTCTTATATGCTTTGACGATGAGTCCACCACCCACAACATTACTGGAGGTTGGTTGTCTTATATGCTTTGGCGATGAGTCCACCACCCACACCATTACTGGAGGCTGGTTGTCTTATATGCTTTGGCGATGAGTCCACCACCTACAACATTACTGGGGGCTGGTTGTCTTATATGCTTTGACGATGAGTCCACCACCCACAACATTACTGGAGGTTGGTTGTCTTATATGCTTTGGCGATGAGTCCACCACCCACAACATTACTGGAGGTTGGTTGTCTTATATGCTTTGACGATGAGTCCACCACCCACAACATTACTGGAGGCTGGTTGTCTTATATGCTTTGGCGATGAGTCCACCACCCACAACATTAATGGAGGCTGGTTGTCTTATATGCTTTGGCGATGAGTCCACCACCCACACCATTACTTGAGGCTGGTTGTCTTATATGCTTTGACGATGAGTCCACCACCCACAACATTACTGGAGGCTGGTTGTCTTATATGCTTTGACGATGAGTCCACCACCCACACCATTACTGGAGGCTGGTTGTCTTATATGCTTTGGCGATGAGTCCACCACCCACAACATTACTGGAGGTTGGTTGTCTTATATGCTTTGACGATGAGTCCACCACCCACAACATTACTGGAGGTTGGTTGTCTTATATGCTTTGACGATGAGTCCACCACCCACACCATTACTGGAGGCTGGTTGTCTTATATGCTTTGGCGATGAGTCCACCACCACATACATTTTCAGCAAAAATCAATGGACTGTCTATTTGTATACAGTGTTTAGAAGACATCAAATTAACTCCCTGAATGTCAAGAGAAAATCACCATCGAAATAGAACTGATTACGTCCCGGTGTAGCTTTTTACATGTGTCATTTGCATTTTGACTCCTCCTGCAAATGTAATTTTGTCTTCAATTTACATTTTGAATAATCTTCAAGTATTTTTGAATAATGAAGTTGTCTGGATAATCAGAATCGCAACGAACATTTATAATCTGACAACCAAACTTTTGGGACAGATATTTTCTTGCCTAAAGTACAGTGTGTTTGAATCTCTAGAATACGAATTAGAATTATTTGTTTTGCGCAGGTTGTGAGTTCAAGAAATAAGACTCTAAAGTATTCCTTTCTTTCACATTTTGGTGCATTACCCTGATCAAATTCCAAGGGAATTTACAATAGGAAGTGTTTGAGTCTACACAGCGTCTACATGTATTTTATCACCTTTCGTGCACGAAACGTACCGTTAATGAATTAAAAACACCATCGTCATTAAATGTGGTCCGTATTCGTTCACAAGTTTAAAACGCAATTTGAAAACATGAAAATGAAATTATGTTAAAATAGGAAAATACCGCAATCTTTAAATATTAACATTCAGTTTGAGAAGTGCAAAAATAATGTTGTGTTCATTTAAAGCCCTATTAGTTTTATTATAATAAAGTCAGAGTGATGTTTAGCATAACGAATGAATTATGTCGAGGTCATTTTGTATTTAACTGAGTATCTGAGTTCCTGAAATGAATTACTGATTCAATAGTTTTTGCAACTCAGCGATTCATGTTCGTTATCTGAACTGTAGAAGTTTGCCTCCAGGAGAAACTTGCTCACTTAGCAAACTCAGCAAATTCAATCAGGTAGGGCCCTACTGCTTGGACTTCACCCTGTGAGTAAACTGCATAAAAGATGCATGATGAGAAATATGCAATTGCGAGTTCATTTGTAAAAGAACTTGAATCACATTTTGCCTTCAAGAAAACGCTTCTTTTCAATGTGCATGTTCATGAAACTTAAAACGGAATCAACGAAAGTCTAATGCTCATACTGTACGCCTGATTACGCTTTAAATGGCATTGTATGTTGCAATTGCAGAAACATATGCAAAAGGATGAAAAGTAAAAGCTATACTTCAATTCAATACAAATGGGATTTTATAAAAACGTTGAAACCATGATATATTGGTATAGACCCCTCCTTTCTTGAATACAGGTTGTCGTGAAGACAACGAGCTTTGAAGATGTCTATAAACTTAGTGCAGTTGGGAGAGTAGGTCACTCAACAACTTTTGAAGACTCCGAATTTTCTTCATCATATGTGGTATAAATACTGCACTTCATAAAAACCACAGGCTGTAAAAGACTTTAAAACTGAAATCTGTATAGCGTTTTCACCCTATGTTGTGTTAACAATAGACTCCGTGAATACTGCAAAGACAACTGAACTTGGGAATGTTCATTAAATATGTGCTATTGGGACTGTAGAACATTTGAAACTTTTAAAGTCATCAAAATATAGAACTCGGGGGAAATCGAATTTGTCTAGGACTGGAGGAAGCTACATTAGGGTTAATTAAACAATTAAACTTTTCATATTCCTTTTTTGTTACAGTTTGCACGCTTGGAGAATTCAGAACTCAACCCGTCAATTATTCTCTGCTGCTTGATGTTTAGGAACTCTGGTTCAATGTAATTTAAGTGTCGCAGGTTGTCACAAAGATGCCCTATCAGATTATGTTGTTATTATGACACTACATGTATGTTATTTAGAATACTGGTATTCAATACTAATTCGGGTATTTGGATACCTAGATTCGATTGATCTTCCTTTTTTTTTACGCATACCTCATCGTTTAGTGTGTTAAATGTGTTTAATGATTTCAATGTGTTCAATGTGTTCAATGTGTTAACTGTGTTCACTATGTTTACTGTGTTCACTATGTTTACTGTGTTTAATGTATTTACTGTGTTTACTGTGATAAATGTGTCAACAATGATCAACGTGTGCAATATGTTGAATGTGTTGAATACGTTCAATGTGTATTCAATGTGTTCAACGGGTTTAATGTGTTCAATTTGTTCACCTTTGTAAATGTGCTTAATTTGTACAATATGTCAATGTGTTTAATGTGTTCAGTTTGTTCAGTGTAATCAGTGTAATCAGCTTCATGCTTGAAAGAGCATTTGAAGAGTTGTTATTTAAATTTTGTTCCACCACAAATCTGATCTGAGACGCTAGCTGCTGACTGTTAAATAAACTATTGTGTGTTTTGAATTTAAATCGACAGAGCATGGTCTCGTTGGGATTATTCTTTGCAAAAAGACAACTGGGATGGATGTTGTTTGTTATCACATTGATTGCACAAAATACAAGTAACTTGTGTATTTGTTTGATAGTTTATGTTCAAAGACTCAAAGTGTTTACACTAATCGTTACCATAAAAGACGTCGTTTTAATTCTTTCTCATGAAAGAGATGATATATTATTGTAGTTTCTGGTGTGACAGGATACTGGAAACGTAGTTTTCCGATTTGAAATGCTTTGATAAACAAATGATAGTTTTCATGTAATGTGTCATCAACATTCACTTGTATTTTTTGGTACGGACTTTGGGAAGGCGTTTACTGTACTTCAAGAATATGTCAACGAAACATGAACACTTTTGAGTTGGGGTATCGTATTTTGAAGATAAGCTTATAGTGTGTTTCCACATGATATCTGGGCCATGTTCAAGAGAGGTTTAAAAGTAATTACTAAGATTACTTTTAAACCTCTCTTGAACGCGATTGCTCAATGTATCGCTACGTAGTAAAGGGAGCAAGCCTCGAGGTATCGCTCCGTGTCGTTCAGGAGAGAATGAGCGCTCAATTGAGAGCTTAATCGCTCACTGTTATGGAACAGACGACTGTTTACTCAAGTTTTCATGCTGAAACAAAGTGACAAGTGCGGGTTAACGAAAGAAAGGGTTTGAAAACATTCCGAAACATGAGAATGGGAGGATGTTTAGAGGTTTCACATCATATCTAGAGATGCCATAGATTGATGAGCTACAGAGCCAATGGCTCCATTTTTATTAATTATATGTATTTATACAATTGATGCTTATTTTTATCAGTTAGTATTTTAAAATGAATAACTCAAGTTTAGGAATTCAAATAAATCGTATGTGCCATTTGCTTTTACCTAGTTTTCATCATATAGAATACAATTCGCTCCACTCCATATAAATTTTTAGATAATCATATAAGCCACTTCAGTATGTAGTCAAACATATCGAACCAGAAACGAAACGAAATAAGGTTACCAGTATTTACCTTGAAAAACAAGGTGTAACTGCTGACATTATTATTTATGTAAAGTTTGTATTCTTTTATTACAGTGCTCACTAAAGGCCCCGTTACACAGAGCCACGTCCTTCGTACGACTATTGAGCGACCCAAAAAATGGACAGGACGCTGACTGGTCGGTTGATCCCGTTTCTGTGTACATGCTCCAGCGTTCTTCGTGGGTCCTTTGTACGACCTAAAATGCAAATAACGGTAATTTCCATGACGATCTTTGAACGACCTTCACGTTTACCGAGCCTCTACACTGCCTTCGCTGGGCGTTCACAGTGTATCCTAACAGCATTTAAGCATCAAGGGTGATCCCCCGTATAACCCGTCAGCCTCCTCTGTGCCTCCTCTGTGCCTCCTCTGTGCTTCCTCTGTGCTTCCTCTGTGCCTTATCTGTGCGACCATTGACAACTATGGCGACAGTTGGCCGAGCATGTAGCAACACTTCTGCCTCCTTTGCGATACCTGAACAATGCCTCAGTTATCCATGGGAGTGTTCGACAACCTGGATAGACTGGGTCTATAATAAGCTGCATTCGTCTCCATTTGTTTCAGTCCCATTCCAACAGTCAAAAATAACAAGCTCTGCTGCTTAACAACTTGGTCATTGTTGTTTGCAGAGAATATTATATTTTTAAAAAACCACTATGACATAAATAATTATACAAAAATACATGAAATTATTAAATCCACGGGTAAACATACGAATGAAACAGGGCTTCATCATTCTCCGGAAGTTCATATTTCTGAAGATCATGCCTTCTAAAAACTAGTCTATTTTAAAAATCTTCTTAACGGGGAGAAATAGGAGAGAAAAAGTATGTGTTTGAATAAAGAAAATGATAAAAGTATCAAACCCGAATGAATATATATCAAAGACATTTAAAATCGACCTTTTCCGACAGCAGCATTCCGTTGTTATTGTTAAATATGTGATGTCGTTTCTTTACAAGTGAGTTTATGCATCTTTATTTGCTTGACTTTTTCTATGATATGATAAAAGAAATAAAGAAACATGTGAGAATCGGTCATTTATTTTTTGGGAAAAGTTACGAGGACGCTCACAGAAGGTTGAACGAAGCAGAAAGAAGGCACAAAACTCGTCATGGTCGCACAAAGGTTGTCGTGGTCGCTTCATGAAAGCAGAATGGTCGTGATAATGAACGGCTCTGAGTGCACAGAGAACGCAGAAGGAAGGCCCAAGGGAGGCAGAGGCATCGCCCCACGTCAGCGAATTTCTTACATGGCGATCATTGAACGTCCTTTGCGACCTTAGAACGTCCATTGTACGACCTTTCTGCCTCCTGGGAGCAACCGTTGAGCGACCAGAATCGACGGCGACCCCTCTGCGGAAGTTTTGAGCATGTTCAAAATTTGTTGGCGTCCTCAGCGTCCTTGGCGATCAATCGCGACCATTCTTCCTCCCTTGAGCGTCCTACGGCGATCTGTTTTGTATTTTGGTCGCACAGAGGACGCACAACGGTCTTTATGTTTGTGTAAAGGGGCCTTAAGATGCAATGCAGATACATTAAGTCTATCCTTGGTATTTGTTAGCGGTCTCAATGCGACGTCGTGAAAAAAAGTATATATATATAGAATATATACATATAGATTATCTTAGATTTTCCTTCAAAGACACATGTTCGTATCAAGAAAAACTAACCACTTTTATGACGTTATGTGTATCGACTTTGTTTAACTATTGACATAACTTAGTAATTGTTGTGACAGACACAATCAGTGAAAAATTGATACGTGACCCCTTCGATTTAATATAATGTAAACAATAACACTAGAGAGACACTCACTTGGGTTGTCCAGGTGCCTACATAGTCGCAAGGCGTTATTGACTAATTGAAACGTTTGTCAAATGTTTTAGTGAGGTATATTTTCAACGCGAATTTAAAACCATTTTCGAATTGATTTGAATAAAATAAAGTGGCTATGTTATTTTCTTAACTGATGTGATAATTAATAATTTTTCTGCAATACGTATATGTACCCCCTCGATGTTACAGGTACTTTATAACGTACATAGGAATACAAATGCAGACTCGAATTCTTATACATAATATATACATATTTGATATTATTATAAAACGGTTGACATGTTAATCAATAAAAACTCATTTTATTTTTAGGATGCAAGCTTTTGACGTTGTTAGGGAGACCTTTAGATGCTGATTCACCAGTCATTGGCTAACCTGAATCACGTGATCATTTAGAAGTTTGATCTTCTTTTCTTAGTATTCCCACATCTCGCATTTAACGCGTGGAATACCTTCATTGTCGTACTGCATTGTCCATATCAGTTTCAGGCGAGGCAGTTTCCTAGTAAGCATTAATTTCATTAATCCGGATCTCAGTAGTATACCAACTTCAGAACTGAAGATGAATATTTTCTTAGAGATGTTACTTATTTGTGTTAAATCACTTTGTTTAGCAAAGGGAACAACTGGTGTTAATAGACAGTTAGTTGAATGTTGTGTACAGTGTATTGCCAGCCCTCCGTGTCACAGTTTCCTATACAGTACAACAAACAGGATGTGTGTGTTGCAGGGTGATACACCTGATCAAGCACTATTCATAGGAATCAGGAACTTCTCCTTTGTACAGGTAATGTTTTAATATCGAGCTGATAATCTGTTTTACATATCTACATATTCAGGCCACACTTTTTTTACTTGGTTTTTACTCGCCGACCCTAAAAGTGGAAAAAATTTTTTTTTTCAAATTTGCCCTTTTTAAATTACCGCCCACCATATTTAAAAAATACTGAATAAATATAAATACAATATACTGACACAACCTTTCCATTAGTACCAATAGGACATACTTCAACACATAAAATCTTGCATCTGACAACGAACAGGTGACAGACAAACTCAGTGCTTTGACAGTACATTTACCGCCTTCCCAGATATCTATTTTTTTAGAACTGTCTCTTTGAGTCAACAGAAGAATTATTACAAAGTATTTTTAAATAATAAGTTTCAAGAAAGTCATTATTTTGACTAACAATAAGCTACAAATTTTTCAATATTCTAAATAACCTTTGCTTGAAAATTCTTTTATAAATATCCCCATGCTCACAGACGTACACAAATGATGATGGCATATTGATAGGGCCGAACTATTTTGCTTGAGGGATAATAGGTGATCAAAATTTTGATAAAAATAAAAGTTCCCATGAGATTAGTTTATTTCAGGATTTCAGGACTCGTGAAATAATGTTATTTTTTTGTGATTCATCATGAAATAATTTTTAAAATCAAGCAAACAGATTTGACAGCGTACTAAGAAATGCACTAACAACCTCTCTACCCTATCCCTTAATAGTCTAGTCCGTTTGGCGGGAGAATTCTATAAATAGAACGAAAGTGATGAAATCTGTTTGAAGGCCAACGTTTTGATAAAAATAATGGTTTATTTTAGGAATTTGTAAATGAATTTTGATGACTACACTGTACAAATGAAACTTTTTTGGATTAGAATTTTGTAATTTTCTACACAGAATTCTAAGGTGTGTATATAGAAGTGTATATTAGTTTATTTGTGGCATGTCATTACCTGTATTAAGCCTATACAAAGATGGCTAAAATAGACAGGTTTCTAAAATTAACCTTTTCTTTCTTGATCACCAAATAATAATTATTCAATATATTCTTATAACAGAAATTTTCTACCTTTTATTCGATTTGATATATTTTTCAGAAGATTCAATAATGTGCATTTTATGCAAATGTTTAATGAAAATTTATCAACATACAAGTGACAGTTTTGTCAACTTACTTAACATCTATTTTGACATATATCCTGTCAGAGGAAAACTGTAAGCAAACATTATTATACCAACAACAAACAGCTTTTACAGCAGTAATATTTTTTTAACAAGCCTACTTTTAGTGAAAGCAACTTTGCGATAAATAATATGAAATCCTTTTTCCCCCCTACCTACCGACGTTGAAATTCTTGTTGAAAATCCGTAAACCAAATAAAAATAAAAAGTCTGGCCTCAATACATGAATATATAAAAGTCACATTAAATATTGAAAAATTTTCCTACAGGAAACATACCCAGAAAGAAAATTAATAATCGTCTGTAAATGTTACGCAAGTCTAAATCACATTTATCACTATACTTTTTTTCTTGTTAATTTGCCTCAGATTCAGACGTTGGGACTCATGATGATCCACTACAGAGCAAGTGACCTGACGATTCAGGTGACAAACTCATTTTCTGACATTTTATCAACAGCCGCACTTGATGTTAGATTGTCATTGTTGTAAGAAAATTGTTGTTATTTAATGATGAAACACGAATTATTTAATAAAACATTGCCCCTTTTGCCGTACATGAGACTGGTTGTTCAATACTCGATTACTTTACTCCTGTTTAATGTTTGGTTTATACTGTGTTCACGGTTCCCACGTTCGCCACGTTTGTCAAACCGTACTGGAAGGTGTAATTTTTTATTTTTTTTCGTTCGGTTCAAGTTTTGTAAAGTTGTGATACGTTGTGTTACGAATTATCACAATGACCGTGACAGAACGGGTGCGACTTGAGCTCCTTACCTTAAGTCCCAGTCACACTAACGTTAATTTACGTAGTTTAACCTAGCTCATTGAACGTAGCCACAACACCTTTACCTTGATGGAACTTTGTGCATTTTTCGCAACTACGTTAAAGTTTAATTACACCATGGTTCACTAGGTGTACCTAGTTAGTTTAGTTAGTGGTTTATCGTAGTTCAGCGTAATTATACTTACTTAAGAGTAGTTAGACGTATAGGAACTTACTTTAACGTCAATGCGTCAATAACAAACCTACCAAAACGTAATTTAAATGTGTTGATAACGTAGACAGTCGTACTAACACTTAGTCTTCTGTTTTGAAACGTTCTTCAACTTCAACTGATACTAGTGTAGTTTACTATAGTATAACACAGTCAAACGTAGTACGACGTACTAGAATGTAATTAAACGTAGTAAAACGGCCGGTGAGGTGTAGTTATTCGGGTACAAGTTGTAATACGTTTAAGTACATTTTTAACTAGGTTTAATTTCAATGAACTAGATTCAAATTTTCAATTCACTACGTCCAAGTACATTCAACTACGTTTCTTAAAACGTAGTTACAAAAAGCTAAACTTTTAACATAATCAAAATATATCACAAACTACGTTTTTCTCACGTCTATGTCTACGTTTCAAATACGGATAACCAAGGTTAACTACGGATTAACCTAGGCTTAAGTACAGTTAAATACGTTAAGCTACGTTCTGCACCACTACGTATACGTGAACTGGGGCTACTCGTCGAGCTAAAGGCCACTACGGTAAGGGATGGGTTAGGTCAAGTTCTACCATGGATGTCATCACATTCTCTCAGGGTCGTTCATGTTCTATCCAGTTCCCTCAAGTTTTCACCAGACTATCACGATCTACTCCTGTTCCCCTAAGTTTAGTAAGTCCTAATAATGTTTATTAAGGCTTACTACGGATAAACGTAGTGGAACGTTGACTTTGGCGCAGGTTTGGAGCACGTTTGTGGTCCCGGTCTGACGATGAGCACAACATACCACTTTATAAAATAATTTCTCCAAAAAATAAGTTTCTCTTACATAATTGCTACTTCATATTACTATGAATAAAATAATCAAGTGACAAATTCGTGTTTTATGCTCTCTGCTTTGTTTTATTCTACGATAAAGCACAACAACGAGTCTTCTATTTCTTATATGAGATGCCCTTAAACAATTACTCGCTTTTATATAAAAACCTTTGAGATATTATGTTATTTGTATCAACTACATTTTGAAAATATTAATGCCCCCGTCGTAGAACACATTCACTTGCAAATGAACAATCAAAGGGACGTAAAACATGACTTCATTTGCTAAGCGATGCTCAAACTGACGTCCTAAACCACGAGCATGTTTAATTGTCTCATAAAGCACGCTGTCGGTCCCATTTACCGCCTGTGTCTTATTGCCGTGGGTATCTTATATACGTGTTCAAAACTTATGCTAGATTTATGCTATGCTCACGTTCTCCACGGTCGCCACGTTTGGAACAAAGAGTCAAAGGAAAATTCTAAATTAAATTAAGGCTTACCAGGGCTCTTATCAAGCTTGAAAATGAGTTACCACATACAGCTGTCCTTATTGACGTGAGGGATAATACCAGCCGAGAAATTTCAATTTTATTTTTTCAAAAAAGCAAAAATATATGATTATGACACTAATGCCATTGACGTTGAATGTTGCTGCCTGCATGTTTTGGTTTGTGAAACAATCCTAATTAACTTTTGATATATTTAGATTTAACTTTGTTTAGGTTATTTCACCTTTCTTTTTTTCCTTTTCTACTTTTCACACCTACAGAACTAATAGTTAAGGTAACAGGCTATCACTGAAAATTTCATACAAGTCGGTCAAGCCATTATTTGATGATCTGCCACAACAGAACATACACATATTAATTTTAAAAAACTTCGATTGACAAGTCAACGACTTAATTCCCACCTGCTTCACAAGTTTGTCCACTTTGAACCAAAATTTAACAAAGAAAATATCCCTTGAACATCGGAATAAGCACAAATCATTGAACCTCTATACGATGTTTTCCATGTCTGACGACGTTGTTATTAAAGATAACCCATTCGTGTGTGTAATTTATATTCAACTTCTGAAAATTTCATTTTTATGCGATATATAAAAGATACCCAAAAGTAGTGTAGTACACTACCCACTAGCCTCCCCCCACTGAGACCATGTTCCAGGTCTGGAAAAGTGCGCCCTCCCTCTACTCTAACAACTGTATCCGCCCCAATTTTCGAATATGAAAATTTTTCCCGATCAGAAAATTGTCGAGGGCAGATAATTGACGTTCTGGGACGAAATCAACTTTTTTAAGGACTTTTAAAATGATATATATAGAATACTAAACGACGTCCCGTTTGATAACATGTTTATGAAACGAGTGGATGGTTTGGTATTTCAACGAGCAAAAGCGAGCATTCCTATGTCTCTTATTAATTGGGAGCGTTGTTGCCGACATTTTCGTGAGGAATTTGCGAAATTTTCTCTGATGAGGTTTGAATTTGTTCCTTCCAGGTGAACTAACTCTTGAAAGAAGTCAAAAATTAAAAACCGAACCTCGCTATGAATGATGTTTTGTACAAACTACAATCCCTGAAAACGTCATCAAAATTGCTTAAAGGATAGATGAAATGACATATGGTCCAAATCGGATTCATTAAAATGGGATGTCAATTTGACCATTGCTCGATTTTGAATTTCTGAAATCGGTCCATAAATTACTTATATACGGCTTTTTAAAAAAACGCCTGATTTAGCCCCGGCGACTAGAATGAAAGTCTGCGGGGGTGTGACCCCTGAAGGGATGACTTCTGTGACGTATGTGGAGGAATTTGATTTTCGGCGATAGTCACAATTCAACGTAATTTCGCAACATTTTTATTGTTAATTTCACAAAGAAACCTTCAATAAACCAACTTAAATTTCCCATATATCGAATGTTTAGATATCCAACTAGGTAATTCCACAGATGACAATTACACAATTATTACATAAACATGTCTTTTTGGCGATGTAATACACCTCATAAATTCATTTAGCGGCAGTGATAATCATCATTAATTAATTAACGAGACACCGGCGGAGAAGCTATCGAGTCGCCCCGCCTCTCGCTTATCACAGTCACGCCTCAGTGAGCATTTACAAAAGGTTTCGCCGAAAAAATTGCGGTAGTGTTAAAATGGGTGAATTAAAATCGTCTTAATTATCAATTGCAAGTGTATATTGTCTCGATTTTATGCTCAATTGATTCCGATATACAATATACATAGAGGAAATCATCTGTCATTCTTGAGAAAAATGCATTTCATCTATCCTTTAACATGTTCTTTTTCAGGATCATATACACATTCACGTCCCAAAAAGGTAATAAAATAGATTTCCAGACTCTGTCCTGAATTATTCAAACATTGTAAGTGCTGTTCAATTCAACATACGTAAAGGTCTTAGGTAAACCGCTATATAATACATGAACTAAGTTAAAGGTTATCTAATATTTAATATTAAATATAAAACTAAAATGTTCACTTTAATATTTAAAAACGTTTGTTGCTCAGTTACGTTTTAACACTAATACCGCGTAGTAAAGATTTGTAGATTATTTGCAATAAGGCTCTGAATTAATTGTAGTGATAAAAGTCATTCAAGTGTCGCAAGTGTTATTTGAAAACAAGCTCCCATTACAGAATGTCTATGCGAGAAAAATGTATTTTTATGTCCCTAACCTTACACGGTACTCATTGTGATAATAATTATTATACCACTAGGGTCCGTTATGTCTATTGTTCTCAGAGGGGTTATTTCACATAACCTTGATAACCGCCCTAGGGCAATTATTTGAATTAAAAAAACATTTTGTTTCACTTGTAATGATCATTTTCTTTTCACTGCGATAGTTATTTAGATTAACTCTGCTCGGGCTAACGCCCTCGCATAGTTAATCTAAATAACTACCTTGTTTGGGTGATTAACCTATACATAATTTGTCAAGGTTGTGATTATAAAACATTAAGGTTAACATGTTGAAAGACTGTTACAAACAATTTTTTTTTTAAATTCTTAAAATTAAACTTGATACTTCTTGATTACTTTTTAAAAGTAGCTTTTGTTCTGAGATGTATTGATACACACAATATGAATAATACTTTTTATACAAACAAACAATGTATATATTATGAATTGTCCTGATACCATCCTGGAAGCCAGCAATGACATTCACATTGAAACATATGGTGGGGTTCGACAAAGACTTTGACTAATTAACTCAATTGCTGGGTCACACTCTGCTTGAAAAGGTCGAAAACGACATTTTATTTTTGTAATGAGGAGATAAATTCTATTTTATACAAACTTCTCACTGGTTAAAAAACAAAATAAAGCACAAACCCTCAAATATGTCTTACTATTCCAAATGGTCCATAATCTCACCCCTACACTCCATCTCAACAGAAAAGAGTCACATTTTCAATGTCCAATGTTTTTGGAGGCTAAAGAAGAGTTATCTGCCCCTTTCTTTTGCTAAAACCTAGGGAAAAAACTGAGGCATTGATTTCAAACTGACTCGCGGGGAAACCAGAAACAAATTCCTTTTTTTGGCCTAAGGATCGTCTTTTTATGTCCACGATAATGGGTTCGCATACGGAACACATATGGTACATCGGATACGTTATCGAATACGACATTTCTTTTTTCCCTTCTTTCCTGACCCTGCTTCATGTGGTTTATCCCTTAGCAAAGAACACTCTAACAAGTAATGGTCTAATATCCTCTAAGAAATACCGGGCATCTATCCTCTGGGCATGACGTCATTTTTGGTCTATCTGATGCTACCTGCCTCTTGAAAACCGTTAAACTTTCTTGCACATTTTTTATTTGTGTCCCAATACCTTTTATGCCAAATGAATTGAAGACTTGTCAGGTGTATTTTTAGGAAATAACTTTTTGAGTTCTTGGTAATGGCTATGATCCATTCCTCGTTGTTTTGTTGCTGGTCAGACTACCTTGTTCAGGTTGATTGTATGTATCCAGAGAGCCCTCACGGCACAGGCCCTTGCTTCACTTTGCAAATAGCATCACCAATGTTTATCATCGCTCCTTTCAATATTTCAATATGCAACACCGCAATTGTTCAGGTCCCGAGGAAAGATGGATCTGATTGTAAATCTTCAAACCAGTACAATTTCTAATCTTTGTCACTGAAATTTTGAACATTTCGGTACTCAAACGTCTCGAATGTACGCTTAGAGCACAGTCAAGTACTTGCGTCCAGTCACATGATTGTATTGTCGTCACGTGGAGTAAAATTGTATCAGATAGATGGACAGGTGTCTGGATGCGTTTGTGTATTATGCTCATAAAACGTGTTCACAGAGACTTATTTTATAAACAATAAACAATGCCACCTGATTGTTTGATTTGTATGGGTAATACACAATTGAAGTTTAACACTTATCAGACTGAAAATTGAATTGAATGTTCCCTCTCTGAAGGAGATCGTTCCATTGATTTGGGTCTTCCATGTTCAGGACCTTGATATTCCTAAAAGAAGAATATAAGATTTAAGTAAAGCAAGTAATGTGAGGTCAATTGGAATTGTTAATGAATACCACTCGAAACCCTAATGCTACCACAACCATGACACTGCAACTACAGCACACAGTTTGGCGCATTCCCTCATACGCCTGTCACTTGGAGCTATGTTGTCTTTGTGATGGAGACAGAACATGCCCTCATCGGTGAAGGTTACTATTCTGTTCTCTGAATCACCGTAGGGACTTCTGTCAGTAATGAGACAGCCATGTGCGTTCGTAGGTCGCAGCCAACTTTATTATTGTAAAGGTACATAACTCTCTGCGGAAGTGTGTGCTTTGCATACCGCTAATAGGATAACCCTACAGATACTCTCCCCAAATAACGTACTTGGGACCGTCGAAATCTCACCCAAATCAATCACTCTGTTAAGGGGATGTTAAAGGGCCAAGTTCACTTTGAGGAAAGGACAACGGGCCTCGGAATACTGCTGATTAACATACCTCCCGCAACTGTCCGGAATCTGTTTCAAAGTTTCTCAGATATCTATCCTCTCGGCATGACGTCATTTGTGGTCTATCTGATGCTACCTGCCTCTTGAAAACCGTTCAACTTTCTTTCACATTTCTTATTTATGTCCCCATACCTTTTATGCCAACGATGTTTCCAGATTTCTTTCCCGTTGTTCTTTGCCAGGGGTTATCATTGCATTTTATAAAACTTATTTCAGGAACTTAGCCAAAAAGCGAGTAATATTATTGCGAAATCAATTCATATAATGAATGAATGAATGAATTGTCTTTATTTCCCCCAATAGTGTCGGAGAGTACATTGAATTATTACATGAACACACAATACATCATTATGTACATTTTATATTGATATGGAATGATGGACAAACATAAATGAATATTACACCAGATATGATTGATGAATGTGTAAATGCTACTAATATGTATTTCTGTTTCTGTATTCAGATTGGAGAGAGACATACCGGGGATTTGGCTTGTCAAACCAGTAAGAAATCGAAAGTTCTTTCAACTAGTTTACAGTTTATTATGCTCATCGTCTATGCTGTAATTTAATTTTTCTTTTATTCATTTTACTTGCAGTGTAAACTGATGTTAAAGCCTCCACACACCACATATCACAGTACTCTCCACACACAATATACATGTAAATATGAACCATATATAAATTTACAACACAAGACAAACAATACATACAACACACATCTATCACACACTACAATACCTCCACACACCACACACAACAAAACACTCCACACACCATGGCCATATACATGTATACCATATAAACTAACAACACAAAACAAACAATACACACACTGCAAACCAGAAAATACGCATCGCACAAAACACACAATCATGCTTACACTTCTTTTAACACACATTTGCACACAATTTACACTCCTTTCTTTTGATTTTAACATATTTCCATTTATCCACTATTACATTATTAGTAAATATCAAATAGTTGCAAATATACTGACAAGAATTTCTCCACTAAAGTTGAACCGGTATTGCAATATGAAATTGGTGGGTAACTCAGAAATGTGACCACAGAATCCATCCTGTATAAGAATCATTATTTCACGGGGAACTATTTTCAGCACGATAATGCTATTGCACATTCTGGCACATAAAAGACAACGAAATGCAGCAAGGCTAAACTTAGCCAGCGATGGAGACTGGGAACATTTCAAACCTGCAGACATCACATACCCTGCTGAGGGGCACAATCTCAGTGAACACTGTTTTGCAAATGCAGGCAAGTCTATTCCAGATATCAATTTGAAAAAGTTACTTTTTAGAAGACACTTGGTCATACACATTTATTAATCCTGCTCTTCACAGATGAGACGATATCCAGTTTGAAACCGCCTGGTTGCCCTCGAGCAAAAATGAGAGTCTTTCATCAAGCCTGTAGAGAGGGGAAACTGGTGGAGGTGAAGAGGCTCGTGTGCAGAGGGTTGGTAGACGTCAACTGTCGATCTAGGTCTGGAAAAACAGCCGTCATGGTGGCATCTGTGAATACATGGAACACTATCGTTGACTTTCTCGTGAATCAAAATTCTGATCTGTCAGTTGTCGATAAACAAAAAGAATCTGTACTACATTATGCATGTTCTGGTGGTGACACAAGTATTGTTAAAAGGTTGTTGGGTAACCCTGGTGCCATGAGTGAATGTAGAAACACGGAAGAGCAAACTCCTCTGATGCATGCTGTACGGGAAGGTCATGTTCCACTTGTAGAGTTGTTGAGGGATAAGGGAGTCGATCTTAAAGTAGTGGATAAGTACAGCCACAATATCCTACACATTGCTTGTATCGGTGGACATTTTGATATGGTGAGGTATGTTCTATCACTTAACATCACAGATATAGATAGCAGGGAACGCAACCAAAAAACACCTCTCTTTTTTGCAATTCGTGAGGGACATATACCAGTTATGAACTTGTTGAAGGACAGCGGGGCTGATATTAAAGCAGTGGATAAGAACGGATGCAATATCCTACATTTTGCTTGTATAAAGGGTAATGCAAATTTGGTGAAGTATATTCTATCATTTAATATAATAGATATAGAGAGTAGAGGACAATATCAGAGAACTCCGTTGTTTCTAGCGGTGAGAGAGGGACATATAGAAGTTGTAAAGCTGTTGAGGGACAGTGGGGCAAATCTTCAAGCAGTAGATAAGAACAAATACAATATCCTACATTTGGCCTGTCTAAAGAGCAATGTCGATATGGTAAAGTATATTCTATCATTTAATATAATAGATATAGAGAGTAGAGAACACTATGAGAGAACTCCGTTGCTTCTAGCGGTGAGTGAGAGATATATAGAAGTTGTAAAACTGTTGAAGGACAGTGGGGTTAATCTTCAAGCAGTAGATAGGAACAAATACAATATCCTACATTTGGCCTGTCTAAAGGGCAATGTCGATATGGTAAAGTATATTCTATCATTTAATATAATAGATATAGAGAGTAGAGAACACTATGAGAGAACTCCGTTGCTTCTAGCGGTGAGTGTGAGATATATAGAAGTTGTAAAACTGTTGAAGGACAGTGGGGTTAATCTTCAAGCAGTAGATAGGAACAAATACAATATCCTACATTTGGCCTGTCTAAAGGGCAATGTCGATATGGTAAAGTATATTCTATCATTTAATATAATAGATATAGAGAGTAGAGAACACTATGAGAGAACTCCGTTGTTTCTAGCGGTGAGTGAGGGACATATAAAAGTTGTAAAGCTGTTGAGGGACAGTGGGGTTAATCTTCAAGCAGTAGATAGGAACAAATACAATATCCTACATTTGGCCTGTCTAAAGAGCAATGTCGATATGGTAAAGTATATTCTATCATTTAATATAATAGATATAGAGAGTAGAGAACAATATCAGAGAACTCCGTTGTTTCTAGCGGTGAGAGAGGGACATATAGAAGTTGTAAAGCTGTTGAGGGACAGTGGGGTTAATCTTCAAGCAGTAGATAGGAACAAATACAATATCCTACATTTGGCATGTCTAAAGGACAATGTCGATATGGTGAAGTATATTCTGTCATTTAATATAATAGATATAGAGAGTAGGGAACACTATGAGAGAACTCCGTTGCTTCTAGCGGTGAGTGAGAGATATATAGAAGTTGTAAAGCTGTTGAAGGACAGTGGGGTTAATCTTCAAGCAGTAGATAGGAACAAATACAATATCCTACATTTGGCCTGTCTAAAGGGCAATGTCGATATGGTGAAGTATATTCTATCATTTAATATAATAGATATAGAGAGTAGAGAACAATATGAGAGAACTCCGTTGCTTCTAGCGGTGAGTGAGAGACATATAGAAGTTGTAAAGCTGTTGAGGGACAGTGGGGTTAATCTTCAAGCAGTAGATAGGAACAAATACAATATCCTACATTTGGCCTGTCTAAAGAGCAATGTCGATATGGTCAAGTATCTGGTTTCTCTGAAGGAACTGATGGGATTTGAGAGACAGAAGAGTAGGGAAGGGGACACGCCTCAACGTGTGGCAGAGAAGAACCAGCGTGGTGGTGTTGTGACATTCCTCAAATCATGGACAAGATCAGGGTTACCCACTATGTAAACGCAGTGCGCTTACAGTAAAAACTGTATTCTAATGATATAATACTTGAAAATGAATGAATACGATTCATTTCGATAAAAAAAAATTAATCCAAATAGTTTAACATCCCTGATTTGTTAATGCACTGAGTTCTACTTGTACGGTCGAGTGTTTGAACAAGATGTCGGACAATTACTGTAATTGCACTGCAAACGTTAGTGTAGTGACTTCCTCTTCCTGTTTTCACTCATGACATAGTCAGATTCCTCATGTCCTTGAAAATATCTTGAATGTCTTTAGTACTAATGTGTCCATCCATCCATCTATAAATGTTTCGTAATTGTCATCTGATCATCAACCACTTGTTTTAAACAGTCACTTCACACATTTTATGTGGGGTCGTATCCCAGGATATGAAAGTGGAACGAAGCATATACGTTTAATCCTTGGCCAGGATGCTGTGGAAGGGCATCTCATGTTTCATCGCGAAACAAGGTCTTTGTCCAATGGCAAGAACTACCCTTTCCAAGTGAGCATATGACTATTGTTAGTCGATCGCTAAGTGAGGCATGAGTTTACATGATGATGATTGTGATGGTGTGTGTTAAAACACGTGTTTAACGCAGTGAAGCCACCATTTAATATCCTACCTTGGGTCTATCCCACTTGTTGGAAAACACCCCTGCTAAAACAGTGTGAACTAGCCCGCTGTCACAACTTAGTGACAATCACTGCATGTGCATTCACATTTTACTCACTGTCTTACGTGATTCCTAGTTCCTATGGTATGAATATTTATCTTCCCAAAATTATGGGCTGCGTTTGTTTTGAGTCGACGGATTGTTTCAAATGAAACTCACAGTATCAACATTCGCCTCAGCTAGCAACACAAGCAATAACATTTTCCGTTAAGTATAACTTATCTAAATATAGATACATTTCTCTGAAATAAATAGAGGACATTTGTCGAGTACCATGTATATAAATATAAAATATAAATTTCTAGTTCACTCGATAAGATATACATTGTATTCCACGAGAAATGTCACATGTTCTATTTATTAGATTTAACAAATCAAGCGTAGTTGGTAAATTTAATTAATGGGGCCTCTGAAATTGCCTTACTTTCCAACCCCATCATATGACGCCATCCTATTTTTACGATGACGTCATATGATTGATAGAGAATACTAAACGATGTCCCGTTTAATAACATATTTATGAAATGAGTGAGTGGTGTGGTATTTAACGAGCGAAGGCGAGTTAGATACCGATACCATTCACTTGTTGCATAAATATGTTATTAAATGGGACAGAGTTTAGTATTTTATTCATTACGCGCTGATTAAGTTGCACGAACTCGTCAATAAATGGGACAAATTTCATTGCGATCGCGGCGCTGATATTGTGACGTCATGTATTAACCATTATGATGTCATGTCAATCATAAGCACACGATGTTATTACACTAAGTTTAATAACACAGTAGATTTATTAAACCCTGATATTTTCAACGGGTGAGTAATAAAGCGTGTTATTTCACTGAGTAGAATAACATGTTATTTCACTCAGTGAAAATATGGATTTTATTTTTAACTCATAAATGTCATATTTCACTAGAGAAAATATAATAAAGTTTAATATTTCATTTCTAATGTGTTTGTGTGACTCTTTTGGAGAGGCAAATGCACTCATAATGCATGTGACGTCACAACTCGAGTGTGGTCTTCTCCACCCTAGGGTCGAGTTGGCCGAGATCATTGTGTTGAGGCTAAAATCCAATGGCTCTTATATTTTTATTTGTGTGATTTTAGTCTAATGTAAATTATCACCTAAAATGTAACGTTAGTTAGTGGAGTCAACGATGACACGTTTGTATTTCATTGATTTTATTACTACGAGATATGTATTTTAAGTTATTTGTTTCGAATTTATAGCGACTCCTTTGTATCCTGAAACAGTCCTTTCCGACTGAGATAAACAAAGACATTTTATTTGTTTGATTCCTGCTTCATTCTTTTCATAAGAAAAGAAAATATAAACACGGCGGGTTAAACAAACACTAGACTTTCAAACAGTCATTTCCGACGATCATTTATTAACCAGATATTGTTAATCACGTGATTAACATTCCAAAAAGAATTATAGGTAGAGCTTGATCAAGTCTAAGCGTGATGATGGGACGTACATTTGACTAAATTAAATGTTTGCTGCTTTTTGTATCCACGGTTATATGAAAATATTTGTCTGAAAAGATTTTCCGTCATCTTGGATTTTGAGAAAATTATAAAAAGTTTGTGAAAAGATTCCGCCCCATAAGCATTTGACTGAGATGCATGAACCTCGATGTCATTTAGACTTGGGAGGTGATGTGTTTGTATCAGCCAAGACTTGGGATGGTGTGTTGAGCATTCATATTCGGAAGTACAACGTGAATATATTAACTGCTTATTTTTCACAAGTAATGGGACGAGTAAGCTGGAGGGTAATTTATATTTACGACACTGTGTAACCTGATTTCATTTGTGTTTTATAAGATTCACTTCGACCGGCTGAGATTGAATCATGTTTTCATTTTGAGAAATGAATTGGACATATACCTGCTTTCTGATCTATTTTTAGCTGAAAGCCTAATATTCACAAGTTACTGAATGCTGAAAGAATGAGAGGAATCGTTACCCGTTTAAAAGGGTATATGTATTCAGTTCATAGCATATTAAAGGGGCAGTAGCACGTTTCATAAATTCATTATTATCAAAACTGCCTTCAATGACTAATCCTACCACCCTTTTACACATATTTCCATTGGAGAAAAAAATTCCATTGGAAAAAAAAAAAAATGATTGAAAAACAAAATTTCGATTGAAAAAAAAACATTCATTGGAAAATTTCCAATGGAATTTATTTTCAAAAATTGAAAAATAATTTTAACCTGAAAATTTTCAGAGAACTCATGCAGGGCATTTAAATAAAGGAAATTTGTTTGTAAAAAACATGTTAGTCCCGACACTTTTATTGTCGCGACAAACTTCGGACTCTACCGGATTTCCAAAGATAAACCGGAGAGCATTAATTGCAGAATCGATTTCTTATACATAAATATTTTATATTACTATAAAACCGATGACATGTTAATCAATAAGAACTCATTTTATTTTTAGGATACAAGCTTTTGGCGTAGCTAGGGAGACCTTTAGATGCTGATTCACCAGTGATTGACTTACCTGAATCACGTGATCATTTAAAAGTTTGATCTTCTTTTCTTAGTATTCCCACATCTCGCATTTAACGCGTGGAATAACTTCATTGTCGTACTGCATTGTCCATATCAGTTTCAGGCGAGACAGTTTCCTATTAAGCATTGATATCATTAATCCGGATCTCTTTAGTATACCAACTTCACAACTGAAGATG
Organism: Gibbula magus; assembly: GCA_936450465.1. Lineage (NCBI taxonomy): Eukaryota > Metazoa > Mollusca > Gastropoda > Trochida > Trochidae > Gibbula > Gibbula magus. Next base: position 32,067,091 of record OW388299.1, on the reverse strand, counting down.
AATATTTTCTTAGAGCTGTTACTAATTTGTGTTAAATCACTTTGTTTAGCAAAGGGAACAACTGGTGTTAACAGACAGTTAGTTGAATGTTGTGTACAGTGTATTACCAGCCCTCCGTGTCACAGTTTCCTGTACAGTACAACAAACAGGATGTGTGTGTTGCAGGGTGATACACTTGATCAAGCACTATTCATAGGAATCAGGAACTTCTCCTTTGTACAGGTAATGTTTTAATATCGAGCTGATAATCTGTTTTACATATCTACATATATATATATATATATATATATATATATATATATATATATATATATATATATATGAATATATAAAAGTCACATTAAATATTGAAAACTTTTCCTACAGAAAACATACCCAGAAAGAAATTAATAATTTTAAATCATTATCGTCTGTAAATGTTACCAAGTCTAAATCACTTTTATCACAATACTTTTTTTCTTGTTAATTTGCCTCAGATTCAGACGTTGGGACTAAAGATGATCTACTACAGAGCAAGTGACCTGACGATTCAGGTGACAAACTCATTTTCTGACATTTTATCAACAACCGCATTTGATGTTAGAATGTCATTGTTGTAAGAAAATTGTTGTTAGTTAATGACGAAACACAAATTATTTAATAAAACATTGCCCCTTTTGCCGTACATGAGACTGGTTGTTCAATACTCGATTACTTTACTCCTGGTTTATGCTTGGTGTATACTGTGTTTACGGTTACCACGTTCGCCACGTTTGTCAAACCGTACTGGAACGTGTAATTTTTTTTCTTTTTCGTTCGGTTCAAGTTTTGTTAAGTTGTGATACGTTGTGTTACGAATTATCACGATGACAGTGGCAGAACGGGTGCAACTTGATTTCCTTACCTTAAGCCCCAGTCACACTACGTTAATTTACGTAGTTTAACCTAGTTCATTGACCGTAGCTACAAAACCTCTAACTTGATGGAACTTTGTGCATTTTTCGCAACTACGTTAACGTTTGATTACACCATGGTTCACTACGTGTACCTAGTTAGTTCAGTTAGTTAGACGTATAGGAACTTACTTTAACGTCAATGCGTCAATGACAAACCATCAAAACGTAATTTAAATGTGATGATAACGTAGACAGTCGTACAAAGACACAGTCTTCTGTTCTGAAACGTTCTTCAACTTAAATTATACTAGTGTAGTTTACTGTAGTATAACGCAGTCAAACGTAGTACGACGTACTAGAATGTATTTTAACGTAGTAAAACGGACTTAAAGGATAGATGCAATGACAAATGGTCCAAATCGGATTCATTAAAATGGGATGTCAATTTGACAATTACTCGATTTTAAATTTCTGAAATCGGTCCATAAATTACTTATAAACAGCTTTTTAAAAAAACGCCTAATTTAGCGCCGGCGACCAAAATGAATGACTGCTTGGGTGTGGCCCCTGAAGGGATAACTTCTGTGACGTATCAGGAGGAATCTGATTTTCGGAGATAGTCATAATTCAACGTAATTTCGCAACATTTTGATTGTTAATTTCACAAAGAAATCTTCAATAAACCAACTTAAATTTCCCATGTATCGAATGTTTAGATATCCAACTAGGTAATTCCGCAGATGACAATTACACAATTATTACATAAACATGTCTTTTTGCCGATGTAATGCACCTCATAAATTCATTTAGCTGCAGTGATAATCATCAATAATTAATTAACGAGACTCGCCGCAGTAGCTGTCTAGCCGGCCCCGTCTGCCGCTTATCACAGTTACGCCTCAGTCATCATTTTCAAAATGAATTGCCCAACTAATTGCGATAGTGTGAAATTGGGTGAATTAAAATCATCTTAATTATCAATTGCAAGTGTATATTGTCTCGATTTTATGCTCAATTGATACATTAGCTATCAATAATGTAAAGAGTTATGTAAAATTAACCCTCGGAAAGTCTCAAATCCTGGGGGTCAAATGTCCAAATGTTAAAATGATGTATCACGATTAGCTGCATGTTACTGCCAGCTCAGAGGATAAGGTTTTGAAAGCTGTATACTCTCAAAACCGCAAATGTTAATAAAAGTTACTTTTTTTCGGAATAGCAGAAACATTCCTATGCCTCTTATTAATTAGGAGCGTTGTTGCCGACATTAATATATTTTGTGAAGAGTTTGCAAAATTTTCTTTGATGAGGTTTTAATTTGTTCCTTCCAGATGAACTAACTCTTGAAAGAATTCAAAAATTATAAATCGAACTTCGCTATGAATTATGTTTTGTACAAACTACAATCCCTGAAAACATCATCAAACTTGCTTAACACGTTCTTTTTCAGGATCATATACACATTCATGTCCCAAAAAAGTAATAAAATAGATTTCCAGACTCTGTCTTGAATTATTCAAACATTGTAAGTGCCGTTCAGTTGTACATACGTAAAGGTCTTAGATAAACCGCTATACAACAAATTAAATCAGTTAAAGGTTATCTTATATTAAATATTAAATAAAGATTGTAAAAACGTATAAAGTGAACATAAAAAGACTGAAATGTTCACTTTAATATTCAAAAACGTTTGTTGCTCAATTACGTTTTGAACACCAGTACCGTGTAGTAAAGATTTGTAGATTATTTGCAATAAGGTTCTGAATTAATTGTAGTGATAAACGTCATTCAAGTGTCGCCAGTGTTATTTGAAAACAAGCTCCCATTATTGAATGTCTATGCGAGAAAAATGTATTTTGTAAATGTCCCTAACCTTACACTGTACTCATTGTGATAATAATTAATAATTTGTCAAGATTGCGATCATAAAACATTAAGGTTATCATATTAAAAGACTGTTACAAACATTTTTTTTTAATTAAATTTAAAACTTCTTGATTACTTTTAAAAAGTAGCTTTTGTTCTGAGATGTATTGATACACACAATATAAATAATACTTTTTATACAAACAAACAATGTATATATTATGAATTGTCCTGAAACCCTAATGGAAGCCAGCAATGACATTCACATTGAAACATATGGTGGAGTTCGACGAAGACTTTGACTAATTAACTCAATTGCTGGGTCATCCTCTACTTGAAAAGGTAAAAAAAGGACATTTTATTTTTCGAATGAGGAGAAAAATTCTATTTTGTACAAAATGTCTTACTATTCCAAATAGTCCATAATCTCACTAATACACTCCATCTCAACAGAAACGAGTGACATTTTCAATGTCCAATGTTTTCTGAGGCTAAAGAAGAGTTATCTGCCCCTTTCTTTTGTTAAAACCTAGGGAAAAAACCTGAGGCGTTGGTTTGAAACTGACTCGGGTGGAACCCAGAACAAATTTCTTTGTTTGGCCTAAGGATCGTCTTTTTATGTCCACGATAATGGGTTCGCATACGGAACACATATGGTACATCGGATACGTTATCGAATACGGCATTTATTTTTTCCCTTCTTTCCTGACCCTGCTTCATGTGGTTTATCCCTTAGCAACGAACACTCTAACAAGTAATGGTCCAATATCCTCTAAGAAACATCGGGCATCTATCCTCTCGGCATGACGTCATTTGTGATCTATCTGATGCTACCTGCCTCTTGAAAACCATTCAACTTTCTTGCACATTTTTTATTTGTATCCCCATACCTTTTATGCCAAATGAATTTAAGACTTGTCAGGTGTATTTTTAGGAAATAACTTTTTGAGTTCTTGGTAATGGCTATGATCCATTCCTCGTTGTTTTGTTGCTGGTCAGACTACCTTGTTCAGGTTGATTGTATGTATCCAGAGAGCTCTCTCACGGCACAGGCCCTTGCTTCACTTTGCAAATAGCATCACCAATGTTTATCATCGCTCCTTTCAATATTTCAATATGTAACACCGCAATTGTTCAGGTCCCGAGGAAAGATGGATCTGATTGTAAATCTTCAAACAAGTACAATTCCTATTCTTTCTCACTAAAATTTTGAACACTTCGTTACTCAAACTTCTCGAATGTACGCTTAGAGCACAGTCAAGTACTTGCGTCCAATCACATGATTGTATTGTTGTCACGTGGAGTACAATTGTATCAGATAGATGGACAGGTGTCTGGATGCATTTTGGTATAATGCTCATAAAATGCGTTTACAGAGACTTCAATTAAAAACAACAAACAATGCCAACTGATTGTTTGATTTGTATGGGTAATACACAATTGAAGTTTAACATTTATCAGACTGAAAACTGAATTGAATGTTCCATCTCCGAAGGAGATATTCGGTTCCATCGACTGGGGTCTTCCATGTTCAGGACCTTGATATTCCTAAAAGAAGAATATAAGATTTAAGTAAAGCAAGTAATGTGACGTCAATTGGAATTGTTAATAATTACCACTCGAAACCCTAATGCTACCACAACCATGACACTGCAATTACAGCACACAGTTTGGCGAATTCCCTCATACGCCTGTCACGTGGAGCTATGTTGTTTTTGTGATAGAGACAGAACATGCCCTCATCGGTGAAGGTTACTGTTCTGTTCTCTGAATCACCGTAGGGACTTCTGTTAGTAGTGACACAACCATGTACGTTCGTAGGTCGCAGCCATCTTTATTATTGTAAAGGTACATAACTCTCTGCGGCAGTGTGTGCTTTGCATACCGCTAATAGGATAACCCTACAGATACTCTCCTCAAATCACGTACTTGGGACCGTCGAAGTCTCATCCAAATCAGTCACTCTGTTAAGGGGATGTTAAATTAAAGGGCCAAGTTCACTCCGAGGAAAGGGACAACGGGCCTCGGAACACTGCTGATTAAAATACCTCCCACAACTGTCAGGAATCTGTTTCAGAGTTTCTCAGATATCTATCCTCTCGGCATGACGTCATTTGTGGTCTATCTGATGCTACCTGCCTCTTGAAAACCGTTCAACTTTCTTTCACATATCTTATTTATGTCCCAATACCTTTTATGCCAACGATGTTTCCAGATTTCTTTCCCGTTGTTCTTGGCCAGGGGTTATCATTGCATTTTATAAAACTTATTTCAGTAACTTAGCCAAAAAGCGAGTAATATTATTGCGAAATCAATTCATATAATGAACGTATGAATGAATGAATTGCCTTATTTCCCCCAATAGTGTCAGAGAGTACATTGAATTATTACATGAAAACACAATACATCATTATGTTCATTTTATATTGATATGGAATGATGGACAAACATAAATGAATATTACACCAGATATGATTGATGAATGTGTAAATGCTACTAATATGTATTTCCGTTTCTGTATTCAGATTGGAGAGAGACATACCGGGGATTTGGCTTGTCAAACCAGTAAGAAATCAAAAGTTCTTTCAACTAGTTTAGAGTTTATTATGCTTACCGTCTATGATGTATTTTCCTTTTAAATTTTATTCATTTTGCTTGCAGTGTAAACTGATGTTGAGGAGAGATGGGACGATGAAACAAAATATTTAAGAATTCGTTTATTTTTTCAAAATAGCAGGTTTATTGTGTCTTTTATCCAAAAATGTACGAAAATTTGGGGGTCACCGAACGATTTAAAGAGTTATCAGCATTAATAATAATACTCCCGTCGGCAAATTACGCCATTTTTGACTGATTTGATGTATTTAGATGAAGCACTCACTTTAAATGAATAAGCTCAGAATCCTTTCAAATACATTTCAGTTACATACGGGGATGCATAGCAAGTCTATATTTTGAAAATTAATGACACTGGAAAGAGAAACAAAATTAAGTTAAGCACTTTTTAATTAAAATCGGCATTTTTCTCATCGTTTTTCAGGATTTCTCACTGAGACACATATTTTAGATATTGCTAAAAATGCAATATAATGTACACATTTGAATAAACAAACGAATTCAGAAATAAAAATAGGGGGTCACCGGAGGTTTTTCATCACTTTAACGTCATTTTTTAAACTACCTTCTAAAACGTAAATGGCAATTTTGATGGTTTCAAGTGTAACTTTGACGGCCCACTGTGTAATCATTATTGAACATAATATCAATCTAGGAGTGCATGATGGAAGAATAACTTTCAGTTGATTATACCAGGCAATTTAAACTCGTCATTAACTAAAGATACGTATGTAATTCGAATAACACACACAGTAACATATTTACCGCGAATATAGGTGACGATAACGTTATGCGGCATGTCGACAAGCATTTCTCCTCTAAAGTTGAACCGGTATTGCAATATGAAATTGGTGGGTAACTCAGAAATGTGACAACAGAATCCATCCTGTATAAGAATCATTATTTTACGGGGAACTATTTTCAGCACGATAATGCTCTTGCACATTCTGGCACATAAAAGACAACGAAATGCAGCAAGGCTAAACTTTCAAACCTGCAGACATCACATACCCTGCTGAGGGGCACAATCTCAGTGAACACTGTTTTGCAAATGCAGGCAAGTCTATTCCAGATATCAATTCGAAAAAGTTACTTTTTAGAAGACACTTAGTCATACACATTTTTTAATCCTGCTCTTCACAGATGAGACGATATCCAGTTTGAAACCGCCTGGTTGCCCTCGAGCAAGAATGAGAGTCTTTCATCAAGCCTGTAGAGAGGGGAAACTGGTGGAGGTGAAGAGGCTCGTGTGCAGAGGGTTGGTAGACGTCAACTGTCGATCTAGGTCTGGAAAAACAGCCGTCATGGTGGCATCTGTGAATACATGGAACACTATCGTTGACTTTCTCGTGAATCAAAATTCTGATCTGTCAGTTGTCGATAAACAAAAAGAATCTGTACTACATTATGCATGTTCTGGTGGTGACACAAGTATTGTTAAAAGGTTGTTGGGAAACCCTGGTGTCGTGAGTGAATGTAGAAACACGGAAGAGCAAACTCCTCTGATGCATGCTGTACGGGAAGGTCATGTTCCACTTGTAGAGTTGTTGAAGGATAAGGGAGTCGATCTTAAAGTAGTGGATAAGTACAGCGACAATATCCTACACATTGCGTGTATCGGTGGACATTTTGATATGGTGAGGTATGTTCTATCACTTAACATCACGGATATAGATAGCAGGGAACACAACCAAAAAACACCTCTCTTTTTTGCAATTCGTGAGGGACATATACCAGTTATGAACTTGTTGAGGGACAGCGGCGCTGATATTAAAGCAGTGGATAAGTACGGATGCAATATCCTACATTTTGCTTGTATAAAGGGCAATGCAAATTTGGTGAAGTATATTCTATCATTGAATATAATAGATATAGAGAGTAGAGAACACTATGAGAGAACTCCGTTGTTTCTAGCGGTGAGAGAGGGACCTATAGAAGTTGTAAAGCTGTTGAGAGACAGTGGGGCTAATCTTCAAGCAGTAGATAAGAACAAATACAATATCCTACATTTGGCCTGTCTTAAGGGCAATGCTAGTTTGGTGAAGTATATTCTATCATTTAATATAATAGATATAGAGAGTAGAGAACAACATGAGAGAACTCCGTTGTTTCTAGCGGTGAGAGCGGGACATATAGAAGTTGTAAAGCTGTTGAGGGACAGTGGGGCTAATCTTCAAGCAGTAGATAAGAACAAATACAATATCCTACATTTGGCCTGTCGAAAAGGCAATGTCGATATGGTCAAGTATCTAGTTTCTCTGAAGGAACTGAAGGGATTTGAGAGACAGAAGAGTAGGAGAGGGGACACGCCTCAACGTGTGGCAGAGAAGAACCAGCGTGGTGGTGTTGTGACATTCCTCAAATCATGGACAAGATCAGGGTTACCCACTATGTAAACGCAGTGCACTTACAGTAAAAACTATCGATAATTTAAGATAGAGTATAAAATATTTCTAGTGCCCTGTTCCACTGCATAAGTATACAATGTGAGGGCAGCACACATTAAAACACAGTTATTAACTACAAACCATGAATTTTATTCTGTGCTTTTATTCGTTTATTCTTATCCTTTAAAAGCAAACATCAAGCATTGTAAAGCTGTAAAGTTGTAAAGTTGATTCTTTATAGGATAATGACCCATTAAAGATGAACACGGGTATTAAAATAATACATTTCAAATACAAGGATCTTTCGCAGTACATCGGTTTTGCAATAATGAGTGATTTCTCTAATTAACTATATTTTTATTAATGAAAACCGCAAAGGAATGATTTCGGAAAATAACATGAATATAGTCTCTTGAATTTTCCTGTAAAAGTAGGAAATATTGCAGATATTGAAAAGTGTCAATGTATATAAAAAAGGTCTATCTACAACTTCTTTGTCAAACTGGAACATTGCTATAACTATGGAAATATGCAGCCATAAGTAAATCTAGTACCTGTCTGCTACTGGTACTGTTAACAAGGGTTATTGTCAGAAGTAAACGTGGTAAATTGACAATCAGAAGTCTTATCGTTGCAATATCCAGCTTAATAGAGGCTCGTGATGTTATTACGGGAGGAGGGGAGTATTCATAATGGCTCCACAGAAACTCTCTTTATGAGGGAATATGAAATACTATGGGTGAGCTAGGCACATTCTCAGATGTTCGATTTTTTTTGGTTTGGATGTGTTCTTTATAGTTTAAGGGCTGGGGAAATAGATGATTATGAAGTATTACATGTACAGTTGAAGAAAAACACGTTAACCGACTTATTAATTTAAATTTTCGAAAGTAATATAAATGTTATATTTTCTGCTAAGAATAGGAAATAATACAAAATAAACTTAACTAGACGTAAGTGTCAATGAAAGTCAGTAGCAGATGCTATCAATGATAAGTATGTACTAAGTCTTGTATACACAAAATATGTTGAGAATACCATACCATATGTATTTATTACCAATCGCTAAAAGGATATTAAATAGAAGATATATATTTTTCTTGACTAATATGCGCCACTCGTGGAAATATAAACTTTCTTCCTAACTCGATTGGATAAACGTGGTATTTGTCAAGAATTGACAGATATTCTATTTATTATACATTGTTTGACATTACCCTTATTATTACGCCACAATTTTCATCACAGAATTCGCTACGTGAGACCATTATTTTATGACGTCAAACTTGTGATCTTTAACCTTGAGTAGTGATGTATTATATCAGTCAACGGTCACAGTGAACATATAATATATCAGTAGATTATTTCATTGATAAATCTCAGTATTTCATTGCTCGTCATATAATAAACCCGTATATCTACTTGTATATGATGGTAAATGGTGATATGACCATAAGCCCTCCTACACATTATCACTGAAATGATCTGATACGTTGTCAGTTAGTACTTGACCATGGGAAACATCATCTACTAGCAACCAATCATCACATATATGACTTACACCTGGGGAGCACATGCCTCAATGTGATTACAGCGTGACCCAAGAGGCAAATGTGGAATTTGAGGTGATTTGTTATTCATCGCCGTATTATCTCATTAATGTCACATTAATAGAGAGTACTGCAACTTGTGGATTATTGCCTATAAGCTTAGATTAGAATTATGGAACTTTGTATGTGGCTACACTACACACATTATAGTGTACTTGAACCTTACTGTATGTACATGTAAAACAGGGCCCACTTACAAAGACTTCGGTGTTCATGTTTTTTATATGTGAATATCGATAAAAAAAAAAAATTAAATTATAAAATAATATTAGATTTCCTTTCTGTATTCGATTGTCAAATAAATAAATAAATAAATAAATAAATAAATACATTTTAAAAATATCAATAGACTAATTAAAAGGATAATCGTGAGAAAGTCAACTCATTAAGATGATTGGTACTATAACAGTATATGATATAATAAGATATACTAATTCAAACAAATACTATTTCAATGTTTGAATGTCATCAGGAAAATAGTTTTTTTTTCTTAGCACATTTAATCACAAGAAGGATAAACATATCCAATCTACAGAGCCGTTTTCAAGCATCATCTTGCATACACATATAGAGGGGGGGAAGTATCCCAGACAATGCAATTGCTACCAAGAGGAGACTGTAGATTTTTATAGGATCATATCACTTGCTCTGACAAAGGTTCCCAGTGCAATACCATATCTTTGTTCGTGCTTGTTGCACAATTATTTTAAAGAGTAATTTATAACTAGCAATAGATACTTGTTCCCCATTGCTAACACATTGTTAAGAACTTTTAAAACATATTAGAAGAAATAGACATAATATGCATTAAATGGCATTTATTCAATACGAAACTTTGCCAAATGTGCGCAATGAGTACTCATCCAGTCAAGTTTATTTCAATATATTAGTCAGTTTTATGTTATGATCCAAAATGATTTCAACACTTTATTATGAAATTGGCATTAAGATAATTATTCAAAATACCAAAATATATTGATATCTAAAAGTTCTACATACCTACAGACAAAAAGATCATACTTCATTGTGAAGTCTTTGTCACGTTTCAATGCTTGATCTCTAACAATGTTTTTTACGTGATTTCTTTACAATTCTGTCATATGGAAAATACAAATTAAAATTAAGTTGATTATTTGCAGTATATCGATAAAAGGGAGATCAAAGTTAAGTTAAATGTTACACACATATTGACATTCAGACTGAAAGCTACGTATTCGCCGGATTAATATTTTTCTTTCTGACTCTGTCCCTTTAAAGAATACGTCAAGTTGTTACTGTATCCCATTACAAGCTAAGAAGATGGAGATGATCGCTAATAAGGAACATGAGACAAACGAACTAAAAGCTTTTCTCTCAGTCACTCTCAGCATCAAATATCCTTATCATTTAAGAGAACGATGTTACACAAAATACTTGCGTATATGTATTCGCAAAACCAAAAACCTCCTTTGTTATCACCAACACAGTTTCAAAAAAAATTTCTGTATTTCGTCTGTAATAGTTTATTACATACTTCTATGACAGAATGTACCCATCATGACTAAATGTTTTATTAGAAATACATGCCATATATTGTAATATCTTGGATATCACTTTCTGGAATTTTGTTTGTTTCCCTCTTCATTCCAAAAATAAATAAATCGCGTCATCGCATCATTTTTGTCAGTCTGTAACGACCAGAAACATTTTTGTAGGCCTTACTGTGTGACACTTTTCCACTTAGTAGTTGGTAGTGAATGCAAATATAGCTACCGGTAACTATACCGGAATTTGATTTCGCTTTTGAAGTCACAGTGACCGAATGAGTAAACTGTTCGAGTTGCTGGCGATTGCTGCATGACTCTGAGATTGTGGTCCGAATGCCGCAAGCGACTTGTTTTAGAAAAGTGCAAAAATAGTTTTGCAGATCCTTTGATCCCTAATCCTAAACACATTATTTTGTATGTTTCATCTTAAAAGTAATGATAAATTTCCCCCGAAATGGATTTTTTAAACAAATCAAATATGCCTCAAAACAATTTACAAATACATTGGCAACATTTATTTGCTGTAACTTTGAAACTATGGCAAACGTTCATTGATAATGGTCTCCATTAAATATACAGCTCACATTAATAATGATGATTGAGTGAGTGAGTGAGTGAGTTATTGCTTAACGCCGCTTCGGCAGTATTGCAGCCATTAGCGGCGAAAATTATGATGATTGAGGATATGTATCTGTTGATACATCTGCAGAAGATTATAACCCATAATAACAGTACCTTTCTTAGTTAGAAAAGGTTCTTGTAAAACAGTTCTCATCACAACCCCTTTCAGAAAGCAAATGACGTTCATTTCAGCATATAATTGACACTTAAACCCAAAGCGACATGTCCTGCCTGTTTTTATTCTGAAAGTTGTAATTTGTTGATTTAACATTTCACAAGACAGACACTCAGATATGATTTCCCTTGGGTTGGAGCTTCTGATGTCTTATGAAAGTTTTAAGTGTTCTACAATCCCAGTTGCACAAGTTTATACACTGCCTCGAAGTCAGATATCTTTAAAGCGTGAAGTATTCATAAATGCATTGCTCCTTCCACACAAGGTGACTACATTCTGCGGATTTCCATTGCTCTGTACAATTCCATCTCTTGAAATCATATATGCGTCAGTGTCATGGAGCATATATATATATATATATATATATATATATATATATATATATATATATATATATATGTTTGAAAACTTGCAAAACCGTCACCTAAAAACATAAAAAAGTAAAACATGTTTGATAAGAATGCAAATGAAAGACAACATGTTGTCTTGGAGACTAATTGCATCATACAACATTATACAAACAATCAGCAGACAGCAGAGTTTAACAGTTACAATATTGCTGATAATGCAGATTGCAGGAGAACACGTTGACGCTTGGTGTTTGCCTGAAGCTATTGAAGCACATTCACAGAGTTTCAAAAACCTTAGTCAAGATCCTCTCCAAATTAGAATACAAAACCACATCCACATATTTTATTTCGAATTTCCAACACTGTCTGAACACCTTTTCAAAGATACAAGTAAACAATTTATATGACCTGTATATATGACATTATATAAATAGGTTTCATGCATTGTATTTCTATTTGATTGATTAGAACAGATAGTAAAACAATTATGTATCTAATGTCTCGTATAATCTTTTTCTTCGCCCACATCATTTGTTGTACTTAAAAGTTTCAGATTTCAGAAACGGAAAATTGAAAGAATAAATGCTATTTTGCTGAATCTACCAGTTGCCAAACTGAAGGAAAATTGGCAGTCAACAAGTAGATACTTACCATACTTCCTTTGTTCATGTACCCATGTAAACAGCTGGGTCGAATGAGTGCGATGAGGATGAAGTGCATTGCCCAAAGACACAGCACACTATGAGACCCAAGTCAGAAATTGTCCATGTCTCCACTTAATGGTGGTATCATTATTTATATGCTATGAGCCAAGATAAAAAAAAAATAACAACATTTAAATGCAGCAGTGTATAATGTAGCGGGGAAAATGTCTTTCCTGAAATACTCAAACTTTGTTGAGAATGTAAATTTTTCAAAACACATTTGCACTAGTAGTCAAAATGTAAATGAAGAGATAAACAAAAATCAATGCTGGATGTTTTAAAATGCTTCTCGTTGATGTGGCAAGTGAAGTTTATGAGATGAATTTCAAACAGATGCATTTCATTTGATGAAAGAGTGTGATATTTGAGGATAAATCTGATCCATGAAATATGTAGATGAATGTGTGGTATTATTATATGAATATTTTCATACCACATTCCGTACCTTCTTGTGACCCAAATATGAGGTGATTGTCCCTGACAACGGATACATGTTTAAGCTATATGTCCTGCAGGTTGATACAAGGTCATTAAAACGTATATTTCGCATATATCGCAAAATCTGTGTAGTTATTGAGAAGTGTATGGAGATGTTATGGAACTGGATTAGTGAATAAAAAAATCGTGAATCTGTACTCTCTCTCTCTCTCTCTCTCTCTCTCTCTCTCTCTCTCTCTCTCTCTCTCTCTCTCTCTCTCTCTCTCTCTCTCTCTCTCTCTCTCTCTCTCTCTCTCTCTCTCTCTCTCTCTCTCTCTCTCTCTCTCTCTATATATATATATATATATATATATATATATATAATATTATATCTATGAAATAGGGTGTTTGTTCAAGTGTACAGTCAGTATATATTCAAATGGCGCGGCTTTTAGCTGCAACTGGCTTAGCTATTAAGGGATGGACTTAGTGTTTTAATAAAATGCTCTTCTTTAATTTTGCGCATTATTGTACTCGTGTTTGCCATTTTATAAAATGGATAAATTGTAAATTTGATATCCTTATTGGCAGCACATGTATCTAAATGTTCACTCAGTGGAATACATCTTGTTTTGGGGTCCTTGATTAGCTGTTTGTGAACCCGCACTATGTCCATCCCTTAATAGCTAAGCCAGTTGCAGCTAAAAGCCGCGTCTGTGACGTCATAGAACAGTGACGTCACAATCAGTGTATTGTTGCATAATCACTGTAATGTAAACCTCCCTGAGGATAAAGTTGAAATGTTGAATCGACGTTTGTTATTCTTTTAACTACCATTTGAATATATATATATATATATATATATATATATATATATATATATATATATATATATATATATATATATATATATATATATACATATATATGTGGTTCACTTTGCCCAAAGGAGCCCAAAGATAGTTAAAGTGCAATATTCAAGGATTTCATTGATTTTAACCTTAAAGGCTGTTTCTATTTATGCAAGCTTTTTCAGATTTTTTAACTGACTCTTATAAGCAGGACAATTCCAGCTTTAGTTTTGGGATTGTATTTATTTATGTAGTATTTCATTGAAATCGAATTTCCTGATTGCAAAGGAAGAGATAAAGAAAATAGCACATGCCTGTTCTTGCTTGTGCCTATACATTGTTATTTCCTTTAACGTGTTACTTGCTGATCTACTGTATATAGTATCACCTTCACAGACTACTATCATGTTGTTGGCAATATCCCCTAATTATGTTTTACAGAAACAAAATATCATTAATGTACTGAACTCTCCAACAAATGAAAATCCGGGTTGTTCTCGATACAAAGTTGATATTTTATGTAATAGCCCTCCAAGGCAATTTAAGTCATTTCGCCAAATTTACAACCTTTGATTGAGTCAAGTATGATACTGACGAGAACAGTTCTGTCGTGATTGGTGGCGGTTTCTGAAGATTTTGACGCTAAATCCTGAGGGTTTTCAACTCACAGAAATGCTCATCTCAACAGCGTTTTATTGCAGAACTCTTCAAATCTCCTCTCGCTCTGTTGTCCAAGTACACCCATCACCTAGAGGAGAGAACGATCAATAACCTGAAGGGCCAGTACTTTATTTACTGTGTTGTCCTTGGAAGCAATCATCTAGGTTCTTGACTTTGAACTATGGCCATTCCTCTATTGTCTGAAAGTTCAAAGAATTAACAGTGAAAAGGTGATTTTGCTATTTATTATATGATTGCAGGTGAAATACCGGGATCTATCAATGAAAATAAACCGTGTTATCAGTCATTTGTGACTGATATAACAAAGACCTGACGTCATAAAACAATGCCCCAACGTCATGACACGTTCATGACGTCACATTGTTTCTGAGGCGACAGGTTCATTGTGGAGCCGACGTAAATGCAAGTCGATTTCGATGAAAGTGCCTGGATTTGGTCATATAATCAATAGAAAATTTGTTTTTTCTTGACAAATACCATGTTTATCTCATCACGTGAGATAGAAATGTTAAACTTTAAACTTTAAATATTAACACTCATGGCTGCGCCACTCGTGATAATATAAACTTTCTACTTCACTCGATGAGATAAACGGGGTATTTGTCGAGAAAAGCCAAATATCCTCTATATATTTAACAGTTAGTAACATTCCATGAAACATTCAGAATAAACTAAATCTCATTACTAAAATAGTCCAAATAAATCATTTTTAAACTTGAAAAAACTTTCAACCCGTATTAGACCATTGTAAAAGTAGCGACCACTGCCAGTGTCAGAGAGCTATTTTTTGAATTCACATACAATAGCTTTGTTTTAAAGTAAAGTTTACCAATGTTACTACCACATGTATGTTTATCACAAGATATAACAGATCATCTGGAACAGAACATAATCATGAAGCACGCCTGATGTTCACAGGCCATATCATACCTTTCTTCTTTTTTTAATTTATAGACAACATCTTGTGTTTATTTACAGTTAAAAATGCAACTATTTTGATAAATTTTGACTTATATACACAATTACAAACTCACGACACAAGATATATTATTCTTCATCAATACTATAAAGACTACATGTACATGTATTCCTATTTGGAAAACTTAATATCATAAAACATGCATAGGTGACGTTGTTGTTTTTAAAGCACAAAACATAATGGTTCAAGTTGTTTTGATACATGTGAAGGGTTTGGATGTTTTTCCTATTTTCAGAACTTATTTTTCTCAGAATTATGTAGAAAATGTCCTAAGGCACTTCAGACCTGCTTAAACGAAAGACACTCGATCGTTATCTATTTGTGTATTTGTATCATCTATATTTCACGTTTTTTTTATTTTTCAATATTATTCAATTTTCATGTCTATTTTACAATTTGAATATGTCAACACATTTTTACTTTATTTCAACTCAGAAAAATAGCACCGTACCAATATGCATTGATAGGGTAGTCATTTACATAAACTCCCAAAAGAAGAGCTTGGAACATTGCAAAAAAGGATCAAGAAACAAAATAGACAATAAAACAAACTGAAATACAATGTTATTATCATAGAAATAGACAGACTGCAGTAAATCTAGTACCTGTCTCCTACTTGTACCATAAACAAGAGTTATTGTCAGAAATAACCGCGGTAAAATGACAATCAGAGGTCCTATCATTGCAGGGTATTCCTCCTAAGATTTCACCGTGATGTTATTATAGGAGCAAGGGAGCATATAAAAGCTCTCTATCAGAAGGGTGGCAGGAAAGAATATAAAATATGGTAGGTGAAGAGAGGCAATTTATTTTAAAGTTGAAAAATAGATGATCATACAATACGATGTTCTTGAGATCTGTACAGTTGAGATCGGCTAATTAATATCAATTTTAGTAGCAGAAAGGTGGATGTAGCTGTAGGAGTGATGACATCAATGATAAGAACGTGTTCTTATATATATATACATATAAGTGCTGATATCCACCGATGTGAGTCATCGTCCACCATGCCATTGGTAAATTGTTGATTCTGTAATACACCCGTTCTGTTTGATCATATTCTTACTTACTTTAAGACATTGTCTGGGTAGATTTAGTCTTACTTTAGTTGTGTTCTTGAGCCCAATGCGTATCAGCACTGATACCCATCAAATTACACTCAGCTATTGTAACCTGTTTGAAATGAGTAATTAAAACTCTTGAATAACCGGCAGTGCAAGCTACGCCGGTTATTCAAGTTTAAACTACACATTTCAAACAGTTTATAGTCGCGTGGACAAACGCATTATGATTTTCATTTCTAAGTGTACCTTATCATTATCTTATTTTAAACACAATTTCCGGCATATAACTTAAGGTTATATCCAACAACGTACTTTGTCTTCTTCTCAACTTTAAATTACTTAACTCACATCAAAACTTGAAACAACAATCAAATGCCAATGTACATATATCTATGACGTAATACCCACATCATGACTCAGTGGATCATGTAGACACCCCGAAGTGATAAATCGTCATGTTTAACATAAAAAAATATTATATATAACTAAATATTACCTTATAATTATATAAATAAATTGGCACCCTTTACTTTCTGTGAATCTAAAAAGAAAATAGAAAACAATAGCTACAATCAGTTTAAATGCAAGTGACGTTCATCGTAATTAAAGGTTGACAGTTAAACCCAAAGCGACCATGCCCTGTCTGTTTTTATCTGGAATTTTACATTTGATGATTTAACCCTTCAGTTGATACAAACTCAGATATAATTTCCCTCGAGTTTTGCGTTGTGATGACTTGTAAAAGTTTCAAGTGTTTTACAATCCCAATGGCACAAAGTTTATGTACTTCTTCAAAGTAAGCTATCTTCACAGCATGAAATTAATTTTGAAAACATGTATCTGACGTCGAGCGAATTGTGTATATTTGACAACGTGCAATCAGCTTCAAGCAGAAGAACTTTCCCTGATTGAATTTTAAGTTTAATGAGAATGCAAATTGTAGGATAGAATATTTTCTTGGAGACCAATTGCAATAGATACAAGATTTCCTGAAAATGTTCACTGCGAATAATGCAATTGCATATCACACGGCAGCAAAAACCAGGCAGTCGGGTTTTTACTGATTGAGTCCTAATCTTGCTTAGTATGCAAATTGAAGGAAAGCATGTTTGCCCTTAGAAGCAAACTCCAATACTGCAGATGATGAAGAAGATTTACTGAGTTGCAAAACCTGAACGTTGTTTCTGCAAGCAGTAAGGCCTAAAAAATAATAATGTTTCTGGTCTTTATAGGCTGAAAATAATGATGCGATGACGCGATTTTTTTATTTACGACATTTTTGTTTTAATGAAGAGATAAACAAACAGAATTTATACAATTATTTATATAAATAAAACACAAACCCTCTTAAATGTGTTACTATTCCAAATAGTCAATAATATCACGCCTACAGTCCATCTCAACAGAAACAAGTGACATTTTCTATGTCCAATGTTTTCTGAGGCTAAACATTTATAGTTATCTGCCCCTTACTTTTGTTAAAACCTAGAAAAACAGACCTGAGGCGTGGGTTTGAAACTGATGCGGGCGGAAACCAGAATCAAATTCTTCTTTTGTGGGCCTAACCATAGTACTCTCCAAATGTGAATACAAAATCAGCTCTCCTTATTTCAAACACCATCTGAACACCGTTTCAATCTATATTAGGCAACTCTTTACATAACCAGAGGACATGTGTGTAAGAGATTCAAGAATCATTTTTCTTCAAACCTTGTTTACTATATTACAATACATTGTAACAAATCGGTACGGTTATCAGGCAATGTCAACTGTCAAAAATCAAAGTGTTTTCAGAAGCTTTGACAAATATCTCGGTTCATCTTTCACACAACATTTAGTGGTTTCTCTGACCTTAATCCATCTTCATTGACTGTCCCAGTTCAGGAGGAGTGTTAGGTTTAGACATTTTCAGTAATTTTTTGAGACTAATGTATTTTGTCTTAGTGTACATGCATGTGAATAGGATCTTAAAATATCTCTCAACTAGACAAGTAAAATTTTGTAATGCATGAACCTGGATTCGAACATGCAACCCTTCGCTTGGTAGTCAGCGCTTCTAACCATTAGGCCACACGACGCTGTTAGAAACCTTAGGATTGTTTGTCAGTAAGAATCCAAAGTTCTATTCAAGGCACGGAAGGCATGGAAAGGCAGAGTTTCACCTGTCAATCACTTCGCTTCGCGTGGAAGTTTTGAGCTGCACGTGCGTTGAAGAATCCATTTCACGAGGGCCGCAGCTACTTGTACCATATCCGATGAATGAGCACCGAAATTTGCAAAATAATTGATTTTGGTATTCCATAATTGAAATTTATTGTTTCAAATCTAAAATAATGACATGTGCATGTTTCGTGAAGTCATACATGGAATAAGATGGAGAATGCATTCGGAGCAGTGGATTCGTTAAAAATAATCAACTCGCACCTTCGGGGCTCGTTGATTATTTTTAACGAATCCACAGCTCCTCATGCATTCTCCATTACAGAGTGAATATCGAGTATTTCCTTTTTGGGCGTCAATGCATGGCTGGGCACGACGATCCGTTGACGTTGTCCAAAGTCGAATGACGTTAGGGATGATGGTTTGTCATCCTCTCTGCACTGTATATAATTTAGCCATTATGATCGTGTCTCATCGGCAATTTAAATGCTTTTGTGCACGTGCATTTTAACCATTTTTCGACAATGTTTATTGACTAAAGTGCGTTTTGTCGATTGTTTTCGTTTTGTGGATGACATTAATATATAAATGTTTTCATTTGAATATAGAAAATACCTCGTTGTCAATGAAAGAGATTTTTGGGATTGTCAACTTTCCTTTCGATATCAGTATATAACATCCGTCGCACATTCATTCGTAGAATTCATGAAATGAAGAATTAACGATTACTTTCTCCCCGCTGCAACGCCGTACGCCATGTATTCAAAGGCATCAGTAACTTCAGCCTGTCCATGTGCGTACATGTACATTGTACCTACATTCCTGATAGCTCGAAATGTCAATGAAGCGTTTCTCCAATGTCTTCAAAGTTAGTGACAATCTATTAGCAGACATCTTTTGACTTTGGTGATCTTGAGCTTGTTTCCATGATCATTTAGAGTCGATAGTCTGCAATGTAACGGTGGATCTTTTCTCTCCTAAAATGGTAAAATGCTGTTGCTTTTTAATGGCAGTCAATCTAACAATCTTTGATTGACAACTCTGTTATGAATGACGACGGTTTCTGAATACTTTAAGCTGGGTCATTGTTTACGTTTCTCAATCCACAAACGTCTATAAGTGGCCACCTCATCAGTGTTTTATTGCAGACTTCTCCAAATCTCCTCTAACTGTGTGGTCCATGTACATCCATCACCTAGAGAAGAGAAGGATCAATAACCTGAAGGGCCAGTACTCTATTTACTGTGTTGTCCTTGGAAGCAATCATCGAGGTTCTTGACTCTGAGCTAGTTCATAGGCTCAAAGGCTCGTGGATTGAAGAGATTAGATACTGAACATAATCTTAAGTCTGAGTATAGAGCTTATAGAAATATTGGAGGGATTAGAAATATCGCTTGGTTTTAATGTATACTGAACAGCAAAAGAAACGCGAGTTTTACTGATTATAGTTTCTGTTTGCTTATCAGCCCATGGTTTGTCATGCCAGTAGTAAATGTCAGAGAATATATCTATCGGTACTGTAGAGTACATATGGTTACCATTGCAGTCAAAGGGTATCCGTTCGCGAAAATACGGGTCACATGTTATCATGGTAACATGATCTGCATGAGCTTTGTAAAATTCAAATTACTCTGTGAAAAGAACGCCAAATTGTGATTCCAACTTCAATGTTTAAGAAGTTAAAGCTTCATAACGTCAAATCAACATCAGCAAAGAGGGTTTTGCATCACACAACTTCATGGGAGTGTTTGAAAAGTTCCAATTGCATTTAAAAGCACATTGGGCCCTTCATGATCTGAACGTGGCCGTTTTCCCAAGATAATGCCTTCAAGTTCTACACCAGTATTGACGTTTCGTTATGTCTGCATGTTGTTCTACACGTTATTAACATCATGTCAACAAAATTTGAATGATCTGATATTACAAATTTGCTCAATCAATACAGCGTTATCAGTAGTTACGACATTGTTACAGTTGACTCGCGTTTCTTTTGCTGTTCAGTATAATATTACCAAACCTTCAGCGTCTGAGAGACCATATATTTAAGAAGGAGTAGTGTATGTTTCAACAAATTATTTGTCTAAATCGATGAAACTTGTGTGATTTGTTAAGGATTAATGTTTGCTTAACCTACACAAATGAATGTGGGTGTGGTCTCGATACATCTACTTCTAAATAAGCTTCATGAGCTTTGTGGTAGTTATATTTTTGAGTTTATGTTACACATGTGGATAATATCATAATAAGTGTCAATAATGCTTGTTCAGTTAGAAGATGGTTGCATTGTGAGACCGGAATTTGTAGACTTATCTGAACACACCCATGAAAGATAAACAAAACAGCATTAAACTGTCATAACAAGGCCATAACAAATAATGCTTATGTACTCTGTGTCGGTGCAATTAAAAGCCATCCTATTGATAAACCCATTTGGATTCACCATCATGCTCAGAGATTAGGGCATATTTACTTTTTACGTTTTCAAAGTGTTTACATATCATCAAACCCCCATTAAAGTTGGATTCATCACACACCATGAATATTACAGTGTACTTACTTTTTATTTCTGAAAAAAGATTTAGAATATTTTTCTTCCGATCAATTTTTTTAGTTTGACATATTGATGATTAATTATAGGCTAGACAATTTCAAATTTCGAAATTTGGCATTATAAATTCCCTGGGCATATTTTCCTGACCCGTCTATAAACATGAAATTAGACCACACTCGCAAGTCCTGTGATTATTTCTATGAGAGGGATGAGTAATATATTGTCAAAGTTTAAGGTTTGAAATAATTGATATCCTCCTTTTAAAAGGAATAAATGTAATATGAACTCATGCAATTACTGCTGCTAATTGGGAATGTATCATTGAATGTCATCGGTCTATATAGTATTTGTTGGTGTACCTCGTCTAATATTGCATCTTATGTGTAGTGTATTATTTTCGAAATTGTCATTTTACCAATGTTTCCAACAATAATTATATATCAATGCCTTCAACAAAATGAATATCAGAAATGAAACTCAAAGTTTGGTAATTGTATTTGTAGTGCATAGTCATCTTTTATTGTAAATTAAAACATACAAATGCACACACCTATAAAACATAAAGCATGATTTCAACCATTGATTTCGTATCATTTATTGGTGATTTATTGTTTTGCAATCGATAATAATTACAATCACAAACAACAAAACAAATAACAAACAAAATCAAAATGAAATTTTTGGTTTAGACATGAGAATGCAATGAATACATGTTTACCATATCTGCATTGATTTTCCTTTCAGAAAATTCTACTTCGTTACAAATTCAAAGCATCAAATCCAGAACACTATGTGTAAATTTTAGTTAACCACAGGCATCCCTTGGGCTTACGTTTAGTAGTTTTGTGGCATTATTCTGCGAGCTGATGGCTCAAAGGTGAGGAAAACGATCCTAAATCAAATATTATTTGGATGAATGATTGTTGATTATCATGCTTCGTGGATAAATATTGAGTAACTGCAGTTCCGAATGAACAACTATTTTCAGAATATTGGTGTTATTTATGTTTAAAAAATCAATGGAACGAAATACCATTTAATAAGGATATTCAATCTCTTACATGTACTTCGCTTAGACAATTCATTTATCACTGACGAAACCCGAAAACGTTAAAGCAGTTAACTTTAATCTTTGGAAACATACATGAGTCTCAAGTAAGATATACTGACAGTAGAATTCTGCCTGACAAAAGGGGAACATAATTTTATTCCTTCAAAATTATTATTCTCAGATAGGAACTGGTGACAGATGTCTGTGTAGACATGAAATAGTCACAATCAACGTTCAAGTCTAAACACAATGAAGTCTGATGGAATATGTCAGATTGATAGATATCTGATATGGCTCATAATGTTTCACTAGATGGTGTCAAGGTATTAAATGCGCCGATCATGTACTCAACTTGTAATTAAGCAATACAGTTCACTGTACCCCAATGTGTTTTGTAATGAATTTTAGTTTTGCTCTGAAGTATTATAATTAAAGCACGGGGACGTTAGTTCAGGGCAAAACTATACTTTATTACAAAACACATTGGGGTACAGCGAACTTTATATCTTTGATGCCAAATGATCAGATACAGGTAACAATCTGCTTCCAATAATTTGGAAATAAAAATATAGTTTAATTATTTATATTAATAATCCATACACAGGGCCATGTATAACACCCATACCCTATGATAAAAACGACATTTCATTGGTTTGATTCCGTAGATTTACTATTGAAATTAGGTTTGGTCATTGGTTTATTATGGATATTGTTTTTCTTGTTAACTGCTTCATTGCTTTCACAAGAAAAGAAAAAAAAACAAAACAAAAAACAAAAAAAGCGGCTAGTTTTAAAAAACCCATTAGACTTTCAAACATTCACGTCGTGCGATCACTTACTATCCACATTATGGTCAATCACTAGACTAACATTCCAAAAGGATTTATGGGTAGAGGAACAGCGGGAACGTCATTCAATTGTTACGTCATCAAAAAACTATACCTTTATTGTCTGTTGAAGTAATTTTTGTTATTGTTCTAACCGGTAGACATCTTAAAAGACAGCTTAATGTTTTTAGCAAATTTGTAATGTTCACGCCCATAGATATGTTGATTTCGGCTGTTTTATCCAATCAAATAAATCAAAGATTTTGAATTTTCCATGTAGCTGTTTAACGTCTCGACATAAAAAATGACGATTTCATTAACAAAATTAAATTTATATTCACCATATAATAGATGATACTGTACCGATGCTGTCCGCCTGCTGTAAGTAGTAGCTTATTCATTCAAAAAAAAAAATCTGGACTGTTAATTTCGTGCCACAAGCTGTACTGAAAATGTTATATCTAATTACAATAATTTTCAAGCCTCAACCTGAAACGTTGAAATTTGTATGACATTCAAATTGTGTGACACAATTGCACACGTTAATACGGGTGTTATTAGATGAAATGACTATAAAAGACCAAAGGGATATTACACATTTCATCTAACTTTTGAAAACTAATGAACCGGATAAGATGCCACGAATGAATACTGCTGATCAAAACATATTGAGAAGGGACGTCTGGAAGCTGAAATCAAAGACCGCTGTAGCTCGCCATTTCCAGGTTCTTCTTAAACGTCGAGATGGACGGCAATTTGCGTACATGTACCAATACCAAAGTAAACGTTTTGCACTCAACTGCATTACTCTGATCAGAATCCAACGGAATCTGGTGGCAAATCGTTACACTGATCAAATTCTTCGTGCCGACATACGTCTTATCTTCAACGACAAGAGCTGTTTCAACATTTAGATATACCAAATAAACCTGCTACTCCAAGTCAACACTGACATTATAATCGCATTTGCGTCCTTTGTAAACTCAATCAGAAACTCGCTTCTACTCTGCTACAGTTGAACTGTTTGAATGCAACTGATATAACTTGAATTGTATATATGTTTATTTCTATTGTTATCTTAGCTTGTCTGTAAATGAATGATAATGTGAATCTTCGGAATAATATCTGGAGGAAATAAAGAATCTCTCTCTCTCTCTATGTATAACACATGTGTTCAACATCAACCGCAGACCCCTGACTAATTGGGCCGTGCCTTACAAGATGAATAGTAACGAATCCTACGAATCCTTCTCAAGTCTGTCCAGATGAGGTGTCGGGCAGTGTTAGCATCACAGGATGGTCATATCAGGTAGAACATTCAGCGATCTACTGTGGGCATACAGCCATCTAGCAATTGACTTCACCTTAACTTTGCTGTGCTGAACCAATGCACAATACACGAAACTGTCCTTTCGATATGTCACTTGTCTACCTCATTAGCAGGCTTACAGAACATTTTCAAAATGTAAATTCACTTTATTTGATCAGTTTCATAGGTAGTTTTCTAAATTTTGGCTTCTACTTCATTTACATGACTTTTCTCTTGTATCCAGCAAGTTCTTTCATTGTAATGGGGCAGCGTTCAAATGAGCTTACGGCTTGTTCGCCAATCTAGATTTCTTAATCTGATAAAAAAAAAAATAATAAAAAAATATCTTTACATCATTCAATGTTTGTCTTCCAATGTTGTACTTTTATTCACATGCTCGTGCTTACATAAGTAAAATCTCACAGCACTGTCTGTTGCGTTTCGTTTTGTGACGAGTGTATATACACCGTAGTTTAAAATCATAATATTATCCTAAACAATGTGGACTGAATATAGAATACAGCAATTAGATAAATGTTCAAACAAGGGTATCATGTCGATTTTTAAAAATACTTTGGTCATAGTCATTGTCTCTTTAATGCCAAAATATGAGATATACTCAAATGATATATCTAACAAGCGGATGTAATATATTCATTAATAATAAATTGTTCATATCTGCTGTTACAAAAGTTTGTTTTCTTCTTATCAACATTTCATACATTCTCATCAATATTCTACTACTATGGAGGAAATGCTACAAATATTGTATGATGTCTGATGCAAAGAAATATATTTCATTCAGTCCCAGTCACCTAATCTCGTATGTGGTATATTGGTAGTCTAGATCTTGTGAGACTTTGAACATGTGACTTTTGTGTGAGCTGGTGTCAGAATGTATCAGTACGATTAGTTTGACGAGGTAGCTAGCGACTTATAGGAGATAATGTGAGTTTAACACCAATCCCTCGACATAGGACAAGAATAATGCATATGTAGACTCATGCCTCTAGACTGTCTGGTTTCCATGTGGTTATTTTACATTATTACACACGTGGTGAACATACAACTAATGACATAATTATCTCGTACGTCACACGTGTGTCGTATCACTTTGACCTGTGTCGTAACGAAGTGACTCTGCATTCCAACGATCTGATTGGATAACCAATGACCTCTCAGTTTGGGTCAAGTTGAAACGGAACTACTTTTGAATTAAAAACAAACACGTAAGATTTCATTTTCATTTCATTTCAAGTTCAAACCCCAAAATGGCACATCGATCTACATGATATGGGGAGGCAGCATACTAAAGGGGAGGATTGATGAAACAGTATTAGAGATCTGCTCTGGAAACAAACCCTACTCTTCAAATAGACAAAGTCTAAATTGTTTACCATGGAAACAAACAACTTTGAAATTGCAAACAAATTTAAACCCCCTAAAAGGCACATCTGCATGATATTGGGAGGCTGTATGCCAAATTTGGGGAAGATTGGTCAAGTAGTTTTAGAGGTATGCTCCGGAAACAATGGGAACGCCGACGCCGACACCGACGCTGACGCCAACACCGTCAGGAACTCAACCAAAACGATAGATCTCCCGACCCTTCGGGGAGAGACATATTTAATACACATACACATTTCACTATCACTTGTGCTCAATGATTCGTTCGCATTTTAACACATGAATTATACGGAACGCCGACCTTTATACTAGTACTGTGTATCTCCTCAGAATCAACACAGTCGCCCTGGGTGCCGTTGCATGAAACACTAAGGTCACCTTAAACCACTAAGGTAGCCTTAGTGCAATGTTAAAAGATGACACTAAGGTTAACCTTAGTGTTAAGGTTGTTTTGTGCAACGGTTCCCAAGTTGTAAAAATGTAAATGAACCGATACCAATGTTATTGATTGATCAACGTCTCCAGTTTTGACGCCGAAATCTTAATTAGATATGTTGCGAAATAATGTATGCATTTTTAAATTATTATCTGTATAGATAAAATTTTATTGGGGACATGAAACATGGATGAAGTATTATCGTTTTGAAATGTTTGAAAAAAGAGAATTCCCTTATTTGAGTAAGTGAAATGCAACTGTATTGTAAATGTTTCTGACAAAACATTCCCTGATGTATTCGCAAGTAGATATACAATTGTCCTCTCGCCAATGCCCTGTTAAATATGTATCATGAACTGGTGCAGGCACACCTTGGGTGTAGTCACTGGAGATTCGGGTGTTATTGTCTGGCCTCAGAAACTGTCAACTCAGCGATTTATATCCCGTGGCGTTAAAATAGTCGGTCTCGGGATTCCCTGCCTCAGAAGTTCGTAGGAATTTTAAACTATGTGGTAAGTGTGTACAGAGAACATTAGGTGATGCGAGTTCCAAGAATGCCTGAACCGATCTTCCACAGGGTGTTTTTCTTGCATTTATTATGTTGTTTCACACGTATCTGTATCAAATGTTGGATGTTAGTGTACAGTTTTTTTTTATAATATCATGCAAATAGTCATGAACTTTTGAATACAATAAACAAGCATCTTCTGTCTGATATAATTTGAAAAATAACAAGAAGTAAGTCAACATGTCATCACGTTTAGCATACAAACACATCCCTGATCTTCAGACAATACCAGACATCAACTCCGAAAGTAGAATAGAGTTTAAAAACATGTTGTGTTATCCACTTCAAATCCTTTGAGAAATAAGGAGCAGAGTGCTTTACTAGTAATGCATCTTAGCTTATGAACTTTCTCCTCTTTAAATGGAACTTCTAGTAGCTATATCAGCAATAATTCCTCAAGGAAATCTTCAAAAAGAATTTAAGAACAAGATTTGAAAAACCATTCACACTTTCAGAGCACATGGTGACCATTTATCTCCACTCTGATTACTTTGAGCAAAAACTGAAGATTTGCTTCAACTTGTCTGTGTCTGAGTACAGTCCTGTGAACGTGAAACACATATTTCGACTTTTGTCATTGGAAATTACGTCTTAACATCTATGATAATATGCTTAAATGGATCATTTGAAATGTATGCTATGTATTGATACTTCCCTCTTTATCTAGGGAAATTACTGATATATACATTGGTGTTGATATTTTATTGAAAAACCATCAGGACTAAAACGATGAAATAATATATAATTAGATGAGTGCTGTGTTAATATTGCAATATTTTTAAAAAATGAAAACAAACCTTTTGTCATTTTGGGCGGACACACATTATACTATATTGCAAGCAGTTTCTGTAATGATGTGCAATTCAGTATCATGTCAAAATCAAAACAAAAGCCGATTTTACTTTATTCATTCACGTTATAATGCAACTCTATAAAATATTATTCTATGTATTTCCTACAGTTATCCTGTCTCTGCTCCTATTTTACAACAAAGAGGTTACTCTCTTGTTTGCCATGGTAATAGTTTCCACCAGAAGCAGTGTGTACGCATTGGTATATCATAATATGTCGACTGACTACATAAGAAACCAATTGCTTGTTTAGTTTAGTTGAGTAAGATTGACGGAAATATATTTATAATGATAGTTTCTAATCAAAGGTTATGTATCATGATATCATGACTGTTTTGCCCAATAAATTGCATTTTTGATGATGTCATTGTTCTATGGGAAATGAATACAACGAACCCTAAAGCCACTACAACCATATTTTCATTTTAAATATCTATCGATATCTATGATATATCTATGATATTTTCATATAATGCTTTTTGTACTATTGAAGGAAATAGCGAAAATGAATCCGCCATTTTAATTTTGAGAAATATCAATTCGAATTTGGACTCATTGTTATTCATATTCTCTTGAGGGAGAGTTGAAAAGACTCTTTATCATATAGCTACCGGAACACATACAACTTTCTAACTACCAAGGTATTTCTTTCGTTTATTTTGTTATTATTCAATAGATTGTTAATAACTTGCATTGTTCCCCAGAAAATTAAAAGCCATTCTGTGTGTTGTTTTAGTATAAGGCGTTTGTTCTGAAATCAAGGGACTTAATCTTATATCTATATATCTTATATATTATATATCTATATGTAAGAGGATCCAGAAGCACTTTCCTCAATTGACATTAATATGTCATACTTGGAGAATAGGAAAACAATTTGAAACCTGAATGAAACCTGTTGCCCGTGGAAACCTATTTTGCACAAACCATGCAAAAAACAGTCGGAGTGGAGAGATATAAATAAAGGTGAACCAACATGTAATAGTGTTGAATTGATTTCCTTCTAACCGACTTACTTAATTTACCAGATTGCACAACAGTGACCTATGGCTAAATAATTAATTTGACAAGATCAATAAATGTTCCAAATAAATCCTGTTAAAGTGTATTTAGCTTTGATATGACATTTGATGTAAAACACTGTGATCAATGTTCTTAACAATCCCAACAACTGGAATTTGTGATATCTCTCCGGGGTTTCATTAAATTGAGATATATGCCCTGAACCCCTGGTTGAAAATTAGATTTTGAAACAGTGACAATGAAATTTTAAACGTTCGAAATACTTTTAGATATGTGTTCACTATATACATGTAGAGGAAGATTCTCACAGAATGCATGTTATGTTTTGTATTTTACACATTATCAACAACTGTACATCTGTGTTGGTTAGTGACATTATGCCGACTGGCTACAATATTTATACTCGGGTGAATGTTGGATCATTTCAGTTTTCACCAAAAGAGTGATACTATTTTTGTAGATGGTTTATTTGACACATTTTCGTCAGATGTGCCTAAACTTGACCATGGATATGTCAGCAAAGGCACATAGATCAGGAAAGCGAGGATATGTGAATAAAATGGTAAAATCAGTAATAGTTTACCAAACTCTGAATCATTTTCTTAACGATTATCACTTCATGCCTCTTGATGTGTAACGGCCAAAGAGCATTATAGGATATTGCAATATAAAGACACTATATAGCTAGAATAACGTCATAGATCGAATTACGACTATGTTTGTCGGCAATAC
Source organism: Gibbula magus (assembly GCA_936450465.1). Taxonomy (NCBI): domain Eukaryota; kingdom Metazoa; phylum Mollusca; class Gastropoda; order Trochida; family Trochidae; genus Gibbula; species Gibbula magus. The sequence goes on along the minus strand of OW388299.1, from coordinate 32,037,454 downwards.
CCTGAGTAACGAATCGACAGGTAATGAGGCTGCAGGTGTATATATCCGTGTCTTAGGCAGATTGCATTCGTGGATTTCGGACATGCATTTTTTATTAGCATTGATTCATTGAGTCATCAACTAGATTGTCCTTATGTAATTACTGTGTGTATCAGATCTAATTGTCAGTGATGTGGTAGAGTGATTAGTCAACGGAACTAAAGCTGTTTATACCATTTTGTTATTCAACTTCTCGATAATCCAAAGTATACGCTCTGATAAATCTACTATATATACTCTGGACGCATGCATTGCTGGGCCCCGATAACTTTATTACCTCCCTTGGCTCTGCCTTTTCTCACCAGCCAACCATGTGGGTCTTTCAAAGTGAGTGACAGCTTGTCAACTCTGCTTGCTGTGCATGAAGTTTATTTAGGAAGGAAATCATGTAGACAGATGGGCAATCGGCATGAAATGTTCGAATACTGAAATTTATTTTGATTTAGCGAACTCCAACGAAGGGATCCGATATGACAACTTTGAAGATAATTAAGAAAACAAATGAAAGTCAAAACTACATTGCAGAAAGAAACTTGCACTTGGAAGCTGATCCTGACCCGGTTCATGACACAATCCTATCGGGTACAAACGTAAAGACGGGATAATTATTATGTTGTTATGGGACGGGGTTGTCGCCATCAAATCTGATGATTTTGACGATTATAAATTGCCATTTAACATATATTGATCAAGAGAAAGATAAAATTATCAAGTAATATTAAAGGAAAATGTTCCTTATGAATATCATTTTCTTAATTATCTATTACAAATTACCCCACTTCGTGTTAAAACCATCCCGATGAAGGGGCATGTTGTAACTTTTTGTACACAAAATAGAATACGATATTTCAAGGAAATCATTTATCATGGGATAAACAGATATATGGAATTTGTTGGACCCATAATTATGTTATAGCATAATACCGTCAGGTTGTTCGAAATTATTACATTAGCACTCATAACATTGATAAAGTAAAAAGTGTTATGCATAGTCCCAGTCTCTCCAATACAAACGTCCGATTAGGAGAATTAAAAAAATATGTGTTATGAGACCGTTTTTCTGTGACATAGGCCTCATGACACTTCGCAACACACCAATCAGTCGAATGAGGTCACATGTAAACGACTCCTTTGATAAGTCAAATGCAAATATAAACGTTCCAGCCGAAACGATGGCGCACTTTGCTGGAGCTTGGTAGCAAATATATTTTTAAAATTTTGATGGACAAGAAAACACCCGTCACTTCAAAGAGCTTGCAGTGCAACTGTAATTGAATAAACATTTCGACGCTAAAACGAAAAAATACACCATCCAGGTTGCTCCATATGTTTAACATAGGTGTGTCACTTTAGCAGCCTTTTGATTGGTATGCTCAACTTCCCAGCGTACCGCTGATTGGATGAAATACGAGCCAAGGGATGTAATAAAGTTATATATCTGGCCGAGCCATGCATGTGTCCAGAGTATATAGAGTAGATTTATCGGAGTGTATACTCTTGATTATAGAGAATGTCCCAAAATAGCATTGGTCTGAAATCTATTTTTTTAAAACATAGATATTCATATATACATAAATATTCGTTGACATGGGTGTTTTGCATTTATATGCGAGACTGTATTTTAGTCTTTCATATCTAGCTACAAACTTTAGGTCCAGACTTTCCTTAACAACAGATAAATGATGTATCGATTATATTCGTGAATGAAACTAAATGAGATTAGGAAAGTGTCGACTAACGAGAATAGCTCATTCTTGGAAGTATGTGTCAGTAAATGAAGTTACACACTGTGCGGATAACAAGAACAACTCATCGTTGTCATTATGACTGGTAAGTGTGAACGAAGTGATGATAACGAGCTGTCTATCTTTACCTGAATAGGATGTGCCTGACATTAGTTTACAAACCAAGTCGATTTGATAATATGTTCCCTACAAATGCGAGTCTCTTAAATTTACATTTAAAGCAAACTTTGACTACATAGAAGATCATTTCTGTACACATCCAACTTTTCAGATCGAACATTCTCACCATGTATACACGTATGTTTGATCCCATTAATACTCAATTGAGAGAAACCTCTAATCTCGTTCTTTTTAGATTGAATAAATCACTTCTGACACATGACAACAAACAGACGTCTATTTAATGATTAATAGAAGTCAATGTGTTAATTGCCTGAAAATATCTGCCATTTTGAAAATTGCCTGACATATATGACTTTTCTAACATTCGAACAAATCAAATTGGTAAATTTGCAAATGGAAATAATTATGTAACTCATTCATACTTTAAACAAGTCACATTTTACAGGGAACACGTACATCCTTTTATCCTCAATGTCACAAATAACAGTGAACCGGGATTAATTTCCCTAAAACCGTTTTCTGTAATTGTTAAATTGTTAAAGCAGCATTTTTATGAGTTGTAAATGTATGGCATATAGTTACAGAAAAAGTCAATGCCATCAATTTAGACAGACCATCACATTAGAGTTTCTGCTTTCACTTAAGATAAACACGATTTTGTTGTAGTTCCTGGTCTAGATTTCACTCATGAATCTTCACTAAGTAATTTGAGTGACAGTTTAAAAGTTAAAAACAAGTGTTTCAAAAAGAATCATGGGAGATGTTTTCACAGACAAAGACTGCGACAATCAGTATCAACTCTCTCTTTCGTTCTCAACAACTCAAACTGTCGAAGGCACCGAGAATAATTTGTGGTATAATTTCCATCAAATTCAGTTTCAGATAATGATAAATGATCAAAGGATGATAAACAGAAATGTTTCAGCAATAAAAACACTTATTATTTATTATTTCATCTTATTTATTTTTCAAAATATTTTATGAATCACAACTCAAAAAGAAAGGCGATTACGTGTGTCATTATGAAAATGTTTGGCAATGACATATTCTTATCCAGTTCTATTTTTTGCAGAACGTCTATCATAGGTTCACGAGGTGGTCATGGAGGTCATAACTTAGTGGGTTAAGTGTTGTAGTAACACCAATCAACAAATCGCTTTGACACCCTTCAGAAGGTTTCATAAATCAACATGTCATCAAGTTTAGCATATAAACACATTCTTGATCTTCAGACAATACCAGACATCAACTCCGAAAGTGGAATAGAGTTTAAAAACATGTTTTGTTATCGACTTTAGATCCTTTGAGAAATAAGGAGCAGAGTGCTTTACTTGTAATGTATCTAAGCATATCAACTTTCTCCTCTTTAAATGGAACATCTATCAGCAATAATTCCTTAAGGAAATCTTCAAAAAGAAAATAAGAACAAGATTTGCAAAATCATTCACACTTTCAGAGCACTTGGTGACCACCTATCCCCACTCTGATTACTTTGAGCAAAAACTGCACGATTTGCTTCAACTTCTCTGTATCTGAGTACAGTCCTGTGAATGTGAAACACATTTTTCGACTTTTGTCATTGGAAATTACGTCTTAACATCTATGATAATAATGAATATGCTTAAATGGATCATTTGAAATGTATGCTATGTGTTGATACTTTCCTCTTTATCTAGGGAAATTACTAATATATACATTGCTATTTTATTGAAAACCCATCAGGGCTAAACTATTGTTGTAAACAAACGAACCATAAAATAACATATAATTATAACTATTAATACAACTTGTACATATATATATGCTTTTTGAGATGACTGCTGTGTAAATACGCCAATATATGTCATTTTGGGGGATACACATTATACTATATTGCAAGCAGTTTCTGCAATGATGTGCCTTAGTGCAATTCAGTATCATGTCAAAATCAAAACAAAAGCCGATTTTACTTTATTCATTCACGTTACAATGTAACTCTATAAACTACTATTCAACGTATTTCCCACAGTTATCCTGTCTCTGCTCCTATTTTATAACAAAGAGGTTACTACTTGTTTGCCATGGTAAGAGTTTCCACCAGAAGCAGTGTGGACGCATTGGTATTCATAATATGTCGACTGACTAAATAAGAAACCAATTGCTTGTTTAGTTTAGTTGAGTAAGATTGACGGAAATATATTTATAATGATAGTTTCTTATCAAAGGTTATGTATCATGATATCATGACTGTTTTGCCCAATACATTGTTTTGATGATGTCATTGTTCTGTCGAAAATGAATACAACGTGCCCTAATAGCCACTACAAACATATTTTCATTTTAAATATCTATTGATATCTATGATATATCTATGATATTATGATATAATTGGGTTTTTTTATTGAAAGAAATAGTGAAAATAAATCCCGACATTTTAATTTTGAGAAATATCAATCCGAATTTGAACTCATTGTTATTCATATTTTGAAAAGACTCTTTATCACATAGCTACATGAACACATACAACTTTCTAACTACCAAGGTATTTCTTTCGTTTATTGTGTTATTATTCAATAGATTGTTAATAACTTGCACTGTTCCCCAGAAAATTAAATCCCATTCTGTGTAATGTTTTAGTATAAGGTGTTTGTTCTGAAATCAAGGGACTTATTCTTATATCTATATATCTTATATATTATATATCTATATGTAAGTGGATCCAGAAGCACTTTCCTCAATTGACATTAATATGTCATACTTAGAGAATAAGAAAACAATTTGAAACCTGAATGAAACCTGTGCAACGTGGAAACCTATTTTGCACAAACTATGCAAAAACAGTCGTGTCACATAGGGGATATAAATAAAGGGGAACCAACATGTATTAGTGTTGAATTGATTTCTTTCTGAGATAATACATAAATATTGACTGCAAGTTCCAACTAAAAAGAATAATTCATATCATCCTTCTTTAAACATATGATCGTACATTCAAAATACTGGAGTGAAGATGACGAGGGGAAATTAAAAGGTTTTCTACATTAACCGACTTACTTAATTTACAAATTGCTTAAATTGAACAATGCACAACAGTGACGTATTGGCTAAATAATTATTTTGATAAGATAAATAAATGTTCAAAATAAATCCTGTTAAAGTGTATTTAGCTTTGATGTGACATTTGACGTAATGCATTGTGATCAATGTTCTGTACAACAACTGGGATTTGTGATATCTCTCTAGGGTTTCATTACATGGAGATATGTGCACTGAACCCCTGGTTGAAAATGAGATTTTGAAACACAGGCAATAAAATATTAAACGTTCGAAGTACTTTTAATGTGTACAGATATGTGTTCACCACAAAGAGGAAGATTCTCACAGAACGCATGTTATGATTTGTATTTTACACATTATCAACAACTGCACATCTGTGTTGGTTACTGACATTATGCCGACTGGCTACAATATTTATACTCGGGTGAATGTTTGGATCATGATATAGTGACTATAAAGAAAGTGTCGACTTACGAGAATAGCTCATCCTTGGCATTATGTGTCAGTAAATGAAGTTACACGATTGTCAGGATAACGAGAACAACTAATTGTTTTCATTGTAACTAGTAAATGTGAATGAATTGACTATAAATAGCTGTTTATCCGGACCTGGCTGGTCTGACATTAGTTTACAAACCAAGTCGAGAGGACACATGTACAGTGCAAATATGAAGGGATGATCTGATCTTAAAGAGAGTGTACTATCAGTGTATTTTTATGGAAACTAAATTCGAAGGTACGTTCCTATTTACATATGCATGTCATTAATATATGCATTTAACACAATTCAGTAGAAACATATTACTAAGAATAATATTTTGACATTTTGATAAAGACTGAGCACAAATTCATTAACAAATAAAAACAATAAGAAGTGAAGACATTCCTGGGCATTACAAGTGTGGAACGCTTTGCTAAGGCATAACATGACATTTTTGAAAGTCGCTTCATGCACAACAAATTACATCGCTGATACCCCCAACAGAACTCTCTTTTTCAGTATCTCAAATCATCGTTCACGTACCTTGACATAAAACATTTGCAGATATGTCTACACAATTAAGATAAATAAGAGAATGCTGATGTAAAATCCTTAGTAATATTTTCAATAATAACTTTCAATCACCGTTTATTTTGAAAGGATAATATTTACATGAATTACTAATGCCTCTTTTTTACAAACGAAAATGTAACAAACTTTGAATCCTGACCAGACATCTCCCGAAGTAAATGGTACAAGATCTACATTTATTGATATAAGGATTACAAATACACTGTGAAGCCAGCGTGCTATAGGAAAACATCACCATACAGAGAATGTCTCTCATATACCAAACATCAGAAGCCTTTGACAATATACATAAAAGTTGATTTGATAATATATTCCCTACTATTATTGCAAATGCGAGTCTCTTAAATGTACATTTAAAGCAAACTTTGACTACATAGAAGATCATTTCTGTACACATCCAACTTTTCAGATCAAACATTCTCACCATGTATACACGTATGTGTGATTTAATTAATACTCAATTGAGAGCAACCTCTAATCTCGTCCTTTTTAGATTAAATAAATCACTTCTGACACATGACAAACAAGAAAAAAGTGAGCATGGCTCACATACCCCCGCCATCCGTTATCCGTCCATTGAGAATTATAGATGTGAAGGTTACTATGTTTCAAAAACAGCTTCAAGCATCATAATATTGTCCAAAATAATTTAAGGAACTGACAAAATGTCATTCACCCAGATGTAATATTTTTCAGGTAACTTAATTTTTCCCATTAGAGCATCACATCGGTAATTTGTACCAATTTCAATTACAGATTCAAGGGCTTCATAACTCCGTAAAATATTTCGGAACTGGACTGTGAACTCAATGAAGAGTATCATCTGGACTACCTACATGTAAAATTTCATTCACCTAAATGTAATAGTTGCGGAGAAAACTTTTCCCAATTACAGCATCACAGCTCTTTTGGTACAAAGTTCAATTTCGGATTCAAGGGCCATAACTCCGTAAAAAAAATAATATTTCGGAACTGGTTTTCGAACTCGATGAAGAGTATCATCTGGACTACCTCCATATTAAATTTCATTCACCTAGATGTAATAGTTTCCGAGAAAACTTGTCCCCATTGAAGCATCAGAGTTCTTTTGGTACTAAGTTCAACTTTGGATTCAAGGGCCATAACTCCGTGAAAAATAATATTTCGGAACTGCTTTTCGAACTCGATAAAGAGTATGGTCATGAGTACTCACAACGTTTCCATAGAAACAACAAAATATTTAAATCTCAGAAAATTGAAAATTGTCTTTGCGCGATCGATCGGAAGAACATGGTTAGCAACTGTACAAAGTTTGGTTGATGTACCTTTGATGGTTTTTGAGAAAATTGACCGGACGGAAGGACGGACGGACGGACGGACGGACGGACGGACGGAAGGACGGACGGGAGGACGGACGGACGGGAGGACGGACGGGAGGACGGACGGACGGGATGACCGCTATATACCCCGGGGGTATAAAAACAGACGTTTATTTAATGAGTAATACAAGTCAATTTGTTAATTGCCTGAAAATATCTGCCATTTTGAAAATTGGCTGAATGAAACTGCATGAATTTACACATTTAACCACTACCATACTAATATACATACATATTTCACTTTCTAACATTCGAACAAATCAATTTGTTAAATTTGCAAGTGGAAATAGTTATGTAACTCATTCATACTTTAAACAAGTCACATTTTACAGGGGAAACGTACATCCCTTCATCCTCAATGTCACAAATAACAGTGAACCCGGGATTAATTTCCTTAAAACCGTTTACTGTAATTGTTAAATTGTTAAAGCGGCATTTTTATGAGTTGTAAATGTATGGCACTTTGGCATATAGTTACAGAAGTCAATGCCATGTTTTCAATCAATTTAGATAGACCATCACATTAGAGTGTCTGCTTTCACTTAAGATAAACACGGTTTTGTTGTAGTTCCTGGTCTAGATTTCACTCATGAATATTCACTAAGTAATTTGAGTGACGGTTTAAAAGTTAAAAACAAGTATTTCAAACAGAATCATGGGAGACGTTTTCACAGACAAATACTGCGACAATCAGTATCAACTCTCTCTTTCGTTTTCAACAAACTGTCTAAGGCACCGAGAATAATTTGTTGTATAATTTTCATCAAATTCAGTTTCAGATAATGATAAATGATCAAAGGATGATAAACAGAATTTTTTCAGCAATAAAAACACTTATTATTGATTATTTCATCTTATTTATTTTTCAAAATATTTTATGAATCACAACTCAAAAAGAAAGGCGAGTACATGTGTCATTATGAAAATGTTTGGCAATGACATATTCTTATCCAGTTCTATTTTTTGCAATACGTCTATCATAGGTTCACGAGGTGGTCAATGGAGGCCATAACTTAGTGGGTTAAGTGTTGTAGTAACACCAATGAATATTTCGCTTTGACACCCTTTCTGAAGATTTCAGAAGAAGTGCATAGAAGTGGTTTTACTGTTGATTAATTACTTTCAAAGACAGCATCTACCAGGGAGGAATTTAACACAAAAGCTTTTATTAATTTTCCCTTAGGAAATCTACAAAGAGATTTTTTTGAAACCAGGAACAATTGTTGTGAAGACCAATCTATTTCCATGCCTTTAGTCTACAGAGAACAATTTGTTGTGTTTTGCATTTAAATAAAAAAGAGATCTTCTGTTTGAGTACTTATGTCTTTGTGTTAAACGGAAACTATGTATACAATTGATTTACGTTTATATATCATTGCTTTACAGAAGATATTTTCCATATACCAGACATAAAATGTGAGGTAGCTAAATATTTGTTGTAGGATATCCGGTCAGGCAATAGGCATTCTTTCATTCATTGCCATTCCATTGTCAGTTGAAATTTCCAACGATGTCTTTTGGTGGTGGTCAAATGAAGCACCATCGGAATAAAGAGTAATTAATGCTGTGGTATAATCATTTAGATTTGATGTACGTAACTGTTTCAATCGTGAGACATCCATGGTTTATTTAAGCCCAATCGTATTGTGAAAATGTGTGATGCTGAGGAAAACGTGTATGTATATATACATGTTCAAACAGGGGTATTATGTCGAATTTTAAAAATACTTTGGTCATACTCATTCTCTCTTTAATGCCAACATATGAGATATTACTCAAATGATATATCTAACAACCGGATGTAATATATTAATCATTAATAATACATTGCTCATATATGTTGTTACAAAAGTAAGTTTCCTTCTTATCAACATTTAGTAAATTCTCATCAATATTCTACTACTATGGAGGATATGCTACAAATATTTTATGATGTCTGACGCAAAGAAATATATTTCATTCAGTCCCAGTCACCTAATCTCGTATGTGGTATATTGGTAGTCGAGATCTCGTGAGACTTTGAACATGTGACTTTTGTGTGAGCTGGTGTCAGAATGTATCAGTACGATTAGTTTGACGAGGTAGCTAGCGACTTACAGGAGATAATATGAGTTTAACAGCAATCCCGCGACGTAGGACAAGAATAATGCATCTATAGAATCATGCCTCTAGACTGTCTGGTTTCCATGTGGTTATGTTACCATACTTCTCCCAAGCACTCAAATTGAATCTTATCTGAATCCCTGGGATCATTGGCATAATTCATTTACATGAAATGATAATAATGTAATCATTATTTCGTTATTTCTCTTTCTTGAAATTCATTCAGGGATAGTTTACCATCATATTTCCATATATTCCTGGGGAAAACATGATAGTGTGAGAGGTGTTATGCCTTATCAAAGAAAAAAAACAATTACAATGGGAGATAGTGTTTATGAAACTCACAAACAAGTCATAAATGCCAAGTAGTCATATTATTCGTTCAATAATAATATTCAATAAGTAATGTTCTATATGCTGCTCGAAACATTTAGATCAGAACCATAATCAGAATTAAACATTATGGATTAAGAAATTTATGTTTGTGGTTGATGTACAATTTGTTTATTTTACTTTAAATACGACATTATCTAAGGTCTCCTGTGTATAGCGGAGACATGTTTCAAACTTGTAAGTGATTCTCTCTAACATATACATATTAACATGAATACTATATTTTGTATACATTCAGACAAGGGTAACAGAAAGGGCACATCTTTGAGTCAATATCTCTTCACTCTTCCACTTGTGATATTGATAATATATATCTTTGTAATCCGTATGTATGATCTACAGTAGACTTTGTGAAATTATCCAGGGATGGCATGACATATGTTTCATTGATTACTGGAGAATGAATTCTTTATACACGCTATTGTCGCTATATGTACATGTATGTAGTATGTGATTATCGTTTTCTCACAAATGAACACAAAGTCTCAAAGGCCTCATACTTCAAATGTGTTACCAATTTTTAATGAGCTGGACTGTTGTCTGATGTACTTCCAATGTTTGTATTATCTATACTTTATGAAGCACAATATAGCGAGACTTAATGAAATACATAACTGGTTTCATGCATGTGAAAGGATCTTTTTTCATCAGTTCCGAACTTCCAGCATTCCTATACTAAATTGGGGATATTGTGGATATTCCGGCTTTCTAAGCTTTGAATATACGCAATCATTACGAAGACTCAATTTGGTATCTAATTTACCTGAATGATAATATTAATGTGCTCTACTTGTTAGACTTGTCTTTTTCTGTATATGATTAACATGAGACCATTGACTAAACGCGTGGTTTACCATCTCAACTTGATAGTATTATGCATGTTTCATAAAGTAACTTCGAAGATGCAATCAATCACACAATCCAATGGAGAGTTTTGAAAATACAATTAAGCCTGTATGTGGCACATACATTAAAACATTGACGAATTAAATGTACTTACATGATATTAAGATATGGAAGGCATGTACAATAATTTTTCGTTTAATTTATTTTTTGCTAAAATCTACCAACATTTAAGCTTTTTGGGGAAAATAAAAACACGCACATATTATACCTGTCTCTTACCCTTAGATGTATGAGACAGATAAGTCCGTATATCTTTGAATCAATCTGCATGATCATTGTTTGAAATTACTGTTTTATTTGCAGTAGGTAACAGTTCTTAATGCTTAGATATTTATGGCCAATGTTGCACTGTAATATCAGTGCTGCTTCTCCTACATTACTCAACACTTACACTTAATTGTAAAACATGTTGTTGTAGACCTTCCTCTTATAATTCTTATTCCTCATACAATATTCTCGTGAACATAAAATCCCATCGCCTCCCGTTAGATGATCAAACCTTCCTGTTTGTCCTCTAATCGAGACTCGAAGTAGGTCCAGATGATTGCTGCCTTGGGATCAGTTTACTCACGGTTGAAGTTACTACTTAGATGGACTCCCTAATGGTCAATTGTTGAGTTACAACTCTTGAGATCATTCTGACGAGGAATGTATAAGCACAGGTTTTATGGCCACCATAGGACCGATATGTACAAGTGGTTATACAAATCAAATTACCTAATGGTCATAGATTTATACGCTTGGGAAATGATAGCTGTAGGGATTTAAAAGTAAAAGTCTTTTCAACCGTTAAGTGTTCGCTTTAACATAACTGATACTTCTTGATTGAGTTATACGTTTGCTTAAATATTTTGTCACTTGTGTCCAAAAAATGTGAGACTAATTGATAAAGAGTTTTATCTAAACTTTACGATGAAAGTTGCCGAAACTACTACTTAATTAACCGTGTAGACCTAATCGTGGTTTTGTTAATCATGATATACATTGATTTCATTTTTTTTTCACATTCGAGAACTCAATGGTCAATTTCTAGACATTACATTTTCACCACTTCCACGTTAACATTTGAAAACAACTCTGGTTAAGAGTACAAAGAAATGAATAGCACTAGATGTAGTCCTTTCTGCATATCTGCATATACATGTACAACAAACCACAGATTTGATTTCATGATTTTCAATTATCCATCAGGATAACCGAACTGGAGCGCCGTCTGAATGAATTACAATAAATAAAAATAAGTAATAATCCTTCATTACCACAACATCTCTTCTTCTTATGCCTTGAAATAATTTCAGATGGAACTTAGACTCCCCCTTATGATGTTAACAGTAACTGATTTAAGTTTATGGTTGACTACAGTAACGTAATTAATATATATACATCACAAACACATTTTGCTATCACTTGTTCTCAATGCATGGTTTGATCTCTTTATAGCAAATGATGTATACTGAAAGTATACCTGCTACCTGCAGCTGTTTACTAATACTAATCTCCTCAGAATCAACACAGTCGCCCTCAAGTTGTAAACATGTATATGCACCGACACCCACATGTTATTAATTGATTAAAATTTCCAGTTTTTATGCCGGAACCTTTATTAGATATTTTGCAAAAACAATTTATGTATTTTGAAATTCTAATTTGTTGAGATACAATTTTATTGACACATTTATGAAAAATAGATGAAGTAATATTTTTTTGAAATGTTTGAAAAGAGCGAATTCCATTATATGAGTAACTGAAATGCAACTGTATTGTAAATGTTTCTGACAAAACAATCCCTGATGTATTCGCAAGTAGATATACAATTGTCCTCGCGCCAAGACCCTGTTAAATATGAATCATGAAACGTTGCATGCACACCTTGGGTGTCGTCACGGGAGATTCAGGTGTCGTTGTCTGGCCTCAGAAACTGTCAACTCAGCGATTTATTTCCCGTGGTGTTAAAATAGTCGGCTTTGAGATCGCTTGGAGGTCGCAGGGATTCCCAGCCTTAGAAGTTTGTGGGAATTTTGAACTATTTGTTATGTGTCTACAAATAACTTTAGGTGATACGAGTTACAAGGATTCATGACCCAATAGTCTACACCATTCTTGCACAAGTCATGATTTTTTTTAAATGCAGATTCAGGTGTTATTCTCTGGCCTCAGAAACTGTCAACTAAGCGATTTATATCCCATGGTGTTAACATAGTTGGCCGGCCTCGGGATTTTCAGCCTTAGAAGTTTGTGGGAATTGTAAGCTTTTTGGTAAGTTTGTACAGAGAACATTTGATGATAGGAGTACCAAGGATGCCTGACCCGATCTTCCACATCCAGAGTGTGTTTCTTGCATTATTTATTACTTATGTTGTTTCACACAGATCTGTATTAGAAAGTTGGATGTTTGTGTACATTTTTTATAATAGTCATGAACTTTGGAAAACAATCAACAAGCGTCCTCTGTCTGATATATTTTGTTTCCAAAACAACAAGAAGCACATCAACATGTCATAACGTTTAGCATAATAACAGACATCATGACATTGATGCAATACCAAACATCAACTCTGAAAGTAGAATAGAGTTTGAAAACATGTTTTGTTATCGACTTTAGATCCTTTGAGAAATAAGGAGCAGAGTGTTAAACTAGAAATGCATCTTAGCATATCAACCTTCTCCTCTGTAAATGGAACTTCTATCAGCAATAACTCCTCAAGGAAATCTTCAAAAAGAAATCTAGAATGAGCTCTGCAAAACCATTCACACTTTCAGAGCACTTGGTGACTACTTTTCCCCAATCTGATTACTTTGAGCAAAAACAGCACGATTTGCTTCAAAATTCTCTGTTTCTGAGCCAGTTTTCGATATCTGGGAAGGTGAGACAAATATATTTTTTGTCATCACATATATGTCGTTTTAACGATTACAAGAATCTGTTTAAATTGATCATTTTATACAAATGGTATGTACTAATACTTTCATGTGTATTAAGTCAAATTACTAATATATACATTGGTGTTGATTTTGTATTCACAACATCATTGAATCAACGATTTGATTCAAATTCTCTGTGTGTGAGTTAGGTCCTGATATCTTTGAATGTGTAAAACATATTTCCACATTTTGTCATTGCATATTACGTTCTTACATCTACATGTATAACAATATGTTTAAATGGATCAATTTATACAAATGGATTGTATTGATACTTTCCTCTTTATCTAGGAAATTAACTGATATATACATTGTTTTTTTTGTTTTTTTTTAAAACATCAGGGCTACAATACTGTTGGGAACACAAGAACCAAAAAATAATATTTGATTACAACTATTGATACAACTTGATTAGTATTCATGTAGATTTAATGTTGCAATATTTTTTTTTAAATGACCAAACCTCAGATCCTTTTGCCATATTTGGGTACACATACTATATTGCGAACGATATCGCAATGATGTGCCTTAGTGCATTTCAGTACTTAAGTCATGGCAAACAAAAACAAAAGCCGATTTTACTTCACTCCTTCCTGTTACAATGCAACCCTATAAAATACCACTCTATGTATTCCACACAGTTACATGTAGCTTGTCTATGCTCCTAGTTAAAGAGGTTACTTTCTTGTTTGCAATGGTTACAGTTTCCACCAGAAGCAGTAAGAACGCATTGGTATACAGCTGCGTACCGAAAGTTTGTTCACGTGCATGTGTGTGTATCTTAGTGCAAATATCATGTAGATTGACGTTCATTGTAACATCAATACAATTACCCAACAAACAATGACAGTGAATCATCATATATCCATGTTTAAAAGAAATCATTCCCACACATATCTTGTCAATGATGCAGTTTATGAAATTTCGCATAATGAAATAGACAGAAGGGGTAAAATTTCATTACTTTTAAAATAAAAGTTGATCACTAATTGTATATTTCACAGAAGAAAATAAAAAAAACTGCAATTTTGAAAATATTGACCCCTGGTCATTTCAAAGAGTTGCCAAAACTATAACTGTTTACTATGATATACCAACTCAGATTATGTTATGGAACACGAAATTGTCTTTTTATGATGCAAAGCTGCAAGATGATCGATCTAGTTGTCGCGTTGATACGATGCTTCAAAGACAAAATAAATGATATTTGCACTATCATAAACAATTAGGTGAACAGAAAACAATTGATATTATAGTAGGCAGAATTAAGTAAGAATGAGGGAAAGATAATAATACTTTTTAATCAAAGGTTATGTGTCATTATCATGAATGTTTTGCCTAGTTAATGGCAGTTTTGATTTGTTCATTGTTCTATGGAAATACACTGTGTCCTAATAGCCACTACAAACAAATTTTCATTTTAAATATCTACTGATATCTGCTTACGAAAATAAATGAGATGTCTTCCTAACAAGTCAATACACTACAGTCTTTAAAACATGTTGTTTAGATCAAATCTGACCACCACTTTCTTATCAAGTGTATGAAAAAGTCAATTTCTGGTTTCTTTTTCGAAGGATCATTTGCCAAATTACTATGGCCGATGATGCCATAATCCGTCATCTGTGTGTGAAGAATAATTTGATATGAATTGACTCACCCCAAGTTTTGGATATCCTTGATTGTCTTTAGAATTTCATAAAATACATTCAGGAAAATCAAAAGACTCATATCATTTGTTCAGTTCGTTACCATTTCAAGAGTAGGATGTTCACGAAAGTCTTATCTCTCAAACATTGCCAATCTTTACTCGTGAAATATGTGACAACCTTTATGAGCATTTAGTATTTAGGTAGTGCTAGAGTCCAGGCAGGTAATAGACAATACCACCTGTGGGTACACTATCAAAGTTCAGACCAGAGATAATAGCCTTATTACCAGAAGCGATGATTGCCTGATTACTAAGCAGGGACTTGGTCTACTTTCTAATCCAGTGAAATTTAGTTTTGAAGAGATTAAGCAGAATCAAATCAACAGAATTGTATGTTAAATCATGAAATATAATGTATTATATGTGTTATACCCTTCTTTTTTTAAGACAATAGACATTCTGTCATTCATCGCCATTTCATCCAAAACTGTTGAAATTCATCAAGAATATCTGCAAAATTATGAAATATTTGCAAGAATAAACAGAGGTTAACAACCTATTAAGTACCTTACCAGCCCATTGCTGTCAACTGTGTGGTAAAGCCTTAAACAAATTCCCTACTTAAAACCCCACAGGATCATTTGCCATTCTAATCCCAAAGATGTCCTTTGCTATTGGCCAGATTAAGTGAAACGCCATAGAATAAACATTAATTTAAGCTGAGGTATAATAATTTAGATTCGATGTTCTTTTTGGAAGATATACAACCATGTATTTATTCAACACTATGTCAGCTTAAAAAGCGATGTAATGTTGTGAATAAAGGGTATAGAAATGAAATCTATCAAGCCAGGCATAAATAGGTTTTAATTAGTCATTCAATTATTGATATTATAATGCTCATGTTAAATTGAAGGAAATAGTGAAAATTAATTTGACATTTTAATTTTGGGAAATATCAATTCGAAATTGAACTCATTGTTATTTATGTTTGTCTGAGTGAGAGCACATACAACTTTTTAACTAACAAGGCATTATTTTGTTCATTTAGTTATTTTTCAATAGATTTTTCATAAGTTGCACTGTTCCCGGGAAATCATATAGTCACTTTGTGTTGTTGCAGTATAAAGTGTTTGATCTGAAGTCAAGGGAATTATATCTATATGTAAGTGCATTCAGAAACACTTTTTCTAATTGTCATCAATATGTCATACTTGGAGAACAATAAAACGATTTGAAACCTGAATGAAGCTGTGGAAGCCTAATTTGCACAAACTTTGCAAATAACAGTTCGAGTGGAATGTTATAAATCTAGGAGAATGACAACATGAAATAATGTTGGTATTGATTTCTTTCTGAGATATTTTACAAATATTAACGGCACGTCTAAACTTAAATCATTAATTCATAACATCTTTCTCTTAACATATGATCGTACATTCAAAATATTGGAGTAAACACAGGACGGAGATAAATGCAAAGGTTTTCTAAATTAACCAACTTACTTAATTTACCAGATTGCTTAAATTGAACATTGCAGATGATTGCAGTTGATTACCATAGATAAGTAATTGTTGTTCACTCAAGTGTTCAAGTGTGAGATTGGTCCATCGGTAGAGTGGGATGTTATCACAGCTCACAGAGTGAAAAATAAATCCTATAACAGTAACAGGAGTAATTTATTCCTAGTGTTTTTACATATAACAATTTCTAGTTTCAAAAGAGCATTAGTCTGAACTTTTAAAATGTTAAATATTATTACAATTTTTTGTTAAAAATGGCACCAGTATAACGGAAAACAAAAGTAGTCTCAATAATATTGAATTGATTCAGCACTTGTAAAAATAACCATTGTTAAGCATTGATGCTTTCAAGTAGTCAATAATATATCTGCTGAAATAGAAATCTTAGGGCAATGGATCATGGAACGAATGTGAATAAAAACACTGCAAATCGCTGATGTAATCGTCAGTGATAACATAGATTATTTTAGAGAATTATTCCTTGACTTAGGTATTTTTTGTATTTTAGTCGTTAATATTTTAGCTACAAACTGGAGGTTCAGACTATCCTTAACAACAGATAAATGATATAGTGAATATATTTGTGAACGAAACATAAATGAGATTAGGAAAGTGTCGACTAACGAGAATAGCTCATCCTTGGCATTATGTGTCAGTAAATGAAGTTACAGGATTGCGCGGATAACGAGAACAACTCATCGTTGTCATTGTCACTGGTAAGTGTGAACGAATTGATAATAACGAGCTGTCTATCTGGACTTGAATAGGCTATGACTGACATTAGTTTATAAACCATGTCCAGACGACACACTACCAATATGAAGTAATGATCTGATCTGCGATGAACATTTATCTTAAAGAGAGGGTTCTATGAGTGTAATTTTTGTGGAAACTATATTCGAAGGCTATTCCTATTTATATGTCATTAAACATCTCATTAATATATGAATATAACACAATTCAGTTGAAAGATATTACTTAGGATAATATTTTGACATTTTGATAAAGACTAAGCACAAATTCATTAACAAATAAAATCAACGAGAATTGAAGACATTCATGGGCAGTACGAGTGTGGAAAGCTTTGCTAAGGCATAACAGGACATTTTTTAAACTGAGGTTTTTATCAGTCATTTCATGCACAAAAAATAAAATCGCTGATACCCCGACAGAACTCTCTCTCTCTCTCTCTCTTTCAGAATCTCAAATCATCTTTCATGTACCTCGACTTATAACATTTCAGTTATGTCTGAACAATTAAGATAAAAAAGAGAATGGTGATGTAAAATCCTTAATAATGTTTTCAATAATAACTTTGAATCACCGTTTATTTTTAAAGAATAATATTTACATGAATTACTAATGGCTCTTTTTTACTCACGTAACAAACTTCGAATCTTGAACAGAAATCTACCGAAATGGTACAAGCTCTACATTTATTGATATAAGAATTACAAATAAACTGTGAAACTAAAGTGTTATGGGAAAACATACAGAGAATGTCTCTCTGATAGGCACACATTAGATGCCTTTCACATTATACATACAAGTTGATTTTATAATATTTTCCTTACTACAATCGGAAATGCGAGTCTCTTTAATTTACATTTAAAGCAAATCTTTGACTAAACAGAGAAGATTATTTCTGTACACATCCAACTCTTCAGATCGAACATTCACACCATGTATAAATGTATATGTGATTCCATTAATACTCGATTGAGAACAACCTCTAATCTAGTCATTTTTTAGATCGAATAAATCACTTCTGACACATGACAAAGGAACAGATTTGGCCATTTTAAAATTGCCTGAGTGAAACAAAAGTTCAAGAATTGCATGAACATTGCGGGAATTGACGAATTTTACACATATAATTACTCCCATACTGATATGCATAAACATACATATTTGACTTTTCTAATATTCGAACAAATAAATTTGTTTAATTTGCAAATGGAAATATGTTCATTCATACTGTAAACTAGTTCACATTTTCCGAGAAAAGTGTACATCGTTTCATAATCAATGTCACAAATAACAGTGAACCCAAGACATGACTTCCCTAAAACCGTTTGCTGTAATTGTTAAATTGTTAAAGCGGCATTTTTATGGTTTGTAAATGTATGGAACTTTGACAACTAGTTACAGAAGTCAATGCCATGTTTTCAATCAGCTTAGACAGAACATCACATTAGAGTTTCTGCTTTTACTTAGGATAAACAAGGTTTTGTTGTAGTTCCTGGTCTAGATTTTCACTGATGAATCTGAACTAAGTAATTTGAGTGACAGTTTAAATGTTAAAAACAAATATTTCAAACAACATCCTGGGAAATATTTTTTTACAGACAAAACCTATCAGTTCCAAATCTCTCTTCCGCTAGCGCTAACAGCACAAACTGTCGAAGGCATCCATGCCAGAATTTGTGGTATAATATCCATCGAAATATCGGTTAAAGGATGATAAAGGATCAAAGGATGATACCAAGTAATGTTTGAGCAATAAAAACACTTATTATTTATTATTATTTTTATCGTATTTATTTTGCAAAATATTTAACTAATAACAACTCAAAAAGAAAGGCAGTTACATGCGTCATTATGAAAATGTTGGGCAATGACATATTCTTATCCAATTCTATTTTTTGGCTAAACGTCCTAGGTACGCAAGGAATGGAGGTCATCTACAACTAAGAGGGTTAAGTGTTGTAGTAACACCAATGAACATTTCGCTTTTACACCCTTTCGGAAGATTTCATAAGTAAGTGCATAGAAGTGGTTTTACTGTTGATTACTTTCTAAGAAAACATCAACCAGGGTGAAATTTCACACAACAGCTTTTCCCTGAGGAAATCGATAAAGACATTAACACTCTTTTGTTGAAACCAGAAACAATTGTTGTAAAGACCAATCTATTCTAACATCTTCAGTCCACAGAGAACCATATGTTGTATGTTTTGCATTTAAATAAAGAAGATATTCTGCCTGGTTGAGTACTGCCGTCTTTATGTAAAATGGGAACTAATTATACAATTTATTTTCGTACCTTTATCACTGCTTTGCAGAGGATGTTTTCCAAAATAAATTAGTATTCAAATATTCTTGAATTCTAGTTATAATTGAAGCTGGAAATATGTTGTTAGAAATCAGATTTCTCTTTTATTTTCGTGAAGACATTCGTTTATTTCGGATTTTCCTTTAAGTTAATAATTTGTTTCCTTACAGTTTCAAGTCAAAGATAGTGAGCGGTTTCAACTCATTTCATGTATACCTTAGTTTAAATGGATATAATATATTACATTGTGAAGGGTTTTCAATCTAATCTAACGATTACATGAGACAGATTGTACAGAGCTTTGACTTATATTTCTCTACTGACTACATAGGCGTAGTTTCCAATATTGTTAGGGGCTTTTTACTCTTTTCTCTATCTTATCTACACAATATAGGGAACGATTTCTAAAGTGTGGCGGATTTCAATATGTAATCTAGTGACTAAATGGGTCGACTTCTTACCTGAGAGGGTATTTTACTCTTATCCACCGAATGAAGGGGTCGATTCTTAAATTGTGAAGACTTTCAATATTTAATGTACCAACTATGTGGGTCCATTCTTAGATGGTGAGGGGCCTTGTACTCGTTTTCCTATCTTATCTACCACGTATCGGGATGGGGATCGATTCCTAGATAGTGAAGGGTTTCAATGTTTAATCTACCAACTAAATGGGTCGATTCCGAGATTGTAAGGGGCCTTTTAGTCGTTTCTCTATTTTATCTGGAGCTCAGTGGTGAAGTGGTTAGCCTTCACGACAAAGGTCCGGGTTCGAATCCCGTTGGAGACATCAAACATTTGTGACCTGGCAACAGGTTACATAACCCGATAAACGAATTCCTAGATGGTGAGCATTCTCAAATTGTTTGGTGAAATATTCCTAGATTGTGAGATCACAATCTTCAGATTGTAATATACCCAGGTTGACTGGTGAAACACAGAAGGCAATGGTGGAAAAGGGTAGAGAGCATGTTAACAAAAACAAATGGCACCAAAACAAAGCTTAAGGAAATAATCGCAATCCAAAGACAAAAGCCAGCAATAAATCGTGGTCAAGGGATTAACCTACCTTGCGCGGGACTCTATAATCACCAGTGTCTCAAGTCTGCGCCAAAATCCTGGGAGCCCCATAAAACCATGCAACCATACAATCATAATATCATACAACCACCAATTACCCATAAAGCCATCGATCACCCAATACTCAGTTCCTGTCAAAGGCAAATTTCGGGAGCCCCAGAAGACATACAGCGACCACACTGGCCAAAACTGAGGACAAGGTAATATAATAAAAGCAGGCAGTCAGATTGGTCTTTTGAAAACCTGGATTAGTAAACACACACTTACAGGCAGTTACAGTTAAACCCTCAGTGACCTATTTGGTATTTATGTCATCACTTTTAAACTGGATAGTCAGGGAAAATATAATATTTCTGTAGCAAAAACCTGCGAAAAAATTGCAGTATCATTTCGGGTTACAGTGGTGTGTTAAACGTATTATTAGTTGGTTACAGTGGTGTGTTAAACGTATTATTAGTTGGTTACAATTTAGAACAACTGACTTGTTTCAGATAAGTTGTAGTGAGAATTACAGCATTTTAATTGAACTGGACTGTTTAGTCAATAAGAATGTTAATGCTCAAGAAACATTCCAAGTGGTTCCCATAAAGTGTACCTGGCTTTGATGTGACATATGATGTTATTGACTCTACTAACGCTCTTTACCTTCATTTACTGTTTATTGGTTAATGATAAAACGATGATTTATGTGATAAATTTTTGGGTAAAAGTCGAAGGGTAAATTTAGATACACAAACAATTCCAATATTGTGTGATGTATTTAAATAGCTTAAAGCACTTACCAAGACAAGTCATTTAAAAGTGGTATGCTCGAATGTAGGCTTCAACTTTATATTAACATTAGAGCAGAAAATCTTAAATTAAATTATGGCATTACTTTTTCCAAGTTTCTAATGTTAAAAGAAAAATATGAAAAATTTGAAGTTTAAAGTTAAGTTGAATAATATCAATTGCATTGATGTTTGCAAAGAAAGAAGGACATTTCTTTGTGTTGCGCTGTCACATGATATTCATTATACATTTGAACAAAGCTTATAATGTGCAGAGCTTTCATGTAGTTAGCTGTCACCATTCATTGAAGAATAGAAATATGGCTTGCTTTGAACAAAGGTTATTCCTGGGCTGATTTTGAAGACATGTTATGTGTCTTCATCTAAGGTAACACAAATGTTTTCCCCCGTTATTCAAGAACTTTAATCTCCTTTCAAACTGGTTATCATGTTACAACAAGTAACAACTCTAGCTTTGATACTATACTGATGATGGCTTCAGAAAAGAGCCACTCCAGGAAGCTACAAATCACATGGAAAAATCTGATATCTAAAAAACAATAAATCCGACATACATGTATGGTACAGAGAGTATTGGTATCAATATCATGTTTAAGGTTATAAACAAGGGAAACAACATACTAAAATAGCAATTAAGTAAACTGATATATCAAATTTGGGATGAATATTTCAAAAGATAGCTATTATGTATATGTATCTTGTTATAGGGCAACACCAAGGAGCTCAAGTGATATATTTAGTCTTAATTATTAGTTAGCCATGTTGACAAAATTCATGGAGTAAATAAATCTAATCATTATAAGAAAATTGCAAAGTCATTCATTTCCTTCCTTTTTATGTTTAACATTCACAAGTTTGACTTCTAAAACTCATACTCTGTAAGTGCATAAATCAGAAATCTATCGAAGGTTTGAATATAATTACAAAATATTTTCAAAACCATACTTGTATATCATGAGACAGAATTAAATGTAAATAACATTAGAATCGCATTCAATCATGCATGTCAGTAAATGAAGTTACACATTGCAAGTTGCTCATGATAACGTGAACTCATCGTTGGCATTATGTGTTAGTAAATGAAGTAGAAAGTAGAGTCCCATGGCCATTAAACGCAAATATAAACAGGACGAATGTGAATGCAAACACTGCAAATCGTTGATGTAATCCTCAGAAATAACAGATTATTTATGAGAATCACCAGACTTGATATTGAATATGGCATTTTAGTCCTTAATATTTTAGGATTTATGTAGCTGTAGTCTTCAGAGTTCTTCACTGTCCTAAACAACAGATCAATTACTATGTTCTTAAATGATGATAAATGAGATTAGGAACGCGTCTACTGACCATAATAGCTCATCGTTGGCATTATGTGTCAGTAAATGAAGTTACAAATTTGTCCGGATAACGAGAACAACTCATCGTTGTCATTGTGACTGGTAAGTGTGAATGAATTGATAATAACGAGCTGTCTATCTGGACCTGAATAGGATGTGACTGACATTAGTTTACAAACCACGTCAAGACAACACAGTACCAATATGAAGGAATGATCATATCGACACTGCTCTATCGATGTTTTTATGGAAACAAAATTCGGGGGACATTCCTGTTTACACATGTATGTAATTAACATGTGAATATAACATAAACTATATAGAAAAAATCCTGAAACAATGATAACAATATTAAAGACCTTGACAATGATAAACCTATTGCAATTGACTGTAAGCCAATGCACATTAAACAGTTAGATTTGAGGTCATAAAACTACATACCATAAGTGATAGATTATATATTTAAACATAATTAGATATGATATTACAATGCAGTTTTATTTTACGCACATGTGTTATGCATAAATACAAGCATATCATAAATCACATTATTACCCATATGGTTGAAAATAACCGAGTTAATACTATTGATATGAGCACATGTGCACATATCACGTTTGCCTAGCAACGATTGTTTAACCGCGGCTTCCCGTATTTTGTCGTCTGTGACGTCATAAAACGATTGTACGTGACGTCACTGTAGCTTGCTATCGCAAAAGAAGTGGGCCATTTCCTGGCTAATTTTATGTAAATCAAATGGAATAGAATGGGTAATAAAGAAAGTATTACACTCGAAAATATGCCATATGACTTTTACGAAACTCGTGCAAATTTATGTATAACCCTCGCTTTCGCTTGGGCAATATGAAAATATATAATATCATAACGTAGCCATAGCATGCATAATACACAATGATAAAACATATGTAATAAAGAAAAACCAACCAAGTGTGTGGTCTTGGGTTTACACCAGACGTCACATCAATTTATCATCATGACGTCATCAACAGCTGCATAATGAATAAAACCTACAAGATTAAAACCCGGTGTCACTCATTCATCTAAACAAACATTCACCATTACACACATTGTATCTAATAAACATCCCCTTCCCCTTAAAACTGTTTGATGTAATTGTTAAAGTGACATTTCTATAGGTTTTTAAATGTGTGTCAGTTTGTTCAATCAACTGGGACAAACCGAAAATATAGGGGTTTCTACTTTGACTTGGCATCAACATTTTTTGTTTGTACATGTAGTTTAAGTTGGTTCCTTGTCCAGATTTCACTGATGAATTTACAAAAAGTAATTTGAGTGTAAACAGTTTAAATGTGAAAAACAAATTGTTAAAACAGAATCATGGCAAATGTTTTTACAGACAAAACATGCATCGATCAGTGTCAACTATGTGGTCCAACTAGAAATATAACAATTGAATTTATACATACTAGTTTTTAATGGAACCCACAATTTGTGGTATTTTTCATTTGAAATCAAGTTTAAATAAATGATCAAAGGCAATTAACAGTAACATTTAATTCTTATTTATTTACCAAAAGCTTCAATATTTATTGAAGTAAAACACCATTACGATTAAGTTTGATAATGACATATTCTTATCCAATTCTAATTTTTGTGGTAAAACGTATGTAGATATAAAATAGTTATACTTGGAAATAAAGCCATATAGATCATCTTCGACTTTAGTGCTGTACTTAACACCCTCTTACATTTCCCCTTTATACCCTTTTGAAAATTTCAGAGGAAAGTTCATAGTAGAGGTTTTACTGTTGATTGCTTTCTAAGAAAGAATCTACGGGAGTGAAATTTCACATAACAGGTTTTCCCAGAGGAAATCTACAAAGACATTAACACACTTGTGTTGAAACCAGAACCAATTGTTGTGAAGACCAATCTATTTTCACAACTTAAGTCCGAGAACAATCTGTTGTGTTTTGCATATATAACCAGATTCTCTGCATGAGACCTGATGTCTTTATGTACAAGGGAAACTATTTATAAAAAAAAAACTATTTACGTTTTATATCATCGCTTTGCAACAGATATTTTCCAAAATAGTGTAATCTGTTGTTTGAATTCCGGGTTCTCTTTTATTTAATATGTTCGTATATGTGGGATATTTCTACAAGGATAATACCTTAATATGTAAACAATAAACGGAGAAAACTCTTAATGATAGTTGCGATGTACTGTATTTGTTAATTATATTTATAAAGGAGGAAAGGTTAGTGTATTTTATTACAAACTTTTAGAAACTTGTAATCATTGATTTGATTAATTGTGTAGTCCTTCAAGGACATTAAGATGTCAGATATATCTGTAAACAACATTGTATTGACAACAACGTCTTTATTGTGAACATTCACAGCGTTTCGGTATTTATGATTAATCAGGTGAATGTGGGATACAACACGGTAGGATAGATTATTACAGAATATCAACAAATGTGAGGAAACTGAGTGAATCAGATTAAAATACATGAGTAAGCGAGTGGGTTATACAATGAGGATTTGCAATACAAACATAAGAGAAGGTAAATACTTTATTTATAAATGCCCAGTAGGCTTTATTGATATGGTGAATACATTGTTGTCAGGGTTGGTTTGTTTTATAATGAGGACTTGCAGTACTGTGCAGGCAAGTCGGTATTATTGAGATAGTGGGTAGACTGGTGAAACACAGAAAGCGGAGAAGGGTAAAGTACAACAACAGAATCTCCCGTCGAGGATACAATCCGGGGAGCCCCATACAACCGTGAAATCATACAATCATAATACAAATGTATCATACAGCCACCCATCACAAACTACTCAGTTCCTGTCATTGATATCCATGTTTATACTGCAAAGAAAATTATATATTATATATACTGCAAATTTATAAAGCTTAACTCAAATGAAGAAAACACATATTGAAAGATCTGCAATTTTATAGCAGTGGAAATTTCTGTTACGTCCTTGTATGACTTATAACTAAAATAGATATCGAATAGTGAACCAATGTCATTTTGACCTGCTTGTGCAACCTGGATTCATACCAGATACGATAAAAGCTGTCTGCTAAAAATAAATTCGGCTTATAACAATACACGATAGACAGCCACTGCATTGACATACTGAATGAAAAGGTGTTTACAGCTCTGTGTGTCTCTTATATGCATAATGGAGTAGTCAACGTTCTCTCAGTGTGGATCACGGTTTCTCTGTTGTGTCGTGGTATGTGTAATGAGGATATTGAGCTAGTTAACGATGGATTGAATATACTGTACAACTATTTTCTGACAGGTTTGATGTCATTGAAAACCAGATGTCCATTGATAAAGCGATTGTCATGAACAAACAAGATGAACAAATATTTACTGCCAAGACTGAACTGACGACAACATTTCAACAGTACGTGACAGAGGCCCTGTCTAAAATCCTTAGAGGTGAATCGATTTAAACGATCCTTAGATCTCAGGTTATCTCCGAGACAAAACAACTGAAACGAGCCCATCGTCAGATGAGGAGACATCTTCATCAAATGAGGAAATCACTGGTACAGATGGCGGTGGACAACAGGGAAGCTATTAAGAAAGGTGAGCAAGAAAATGGTGTGCTGATGACTTGTCAAAAATGTCTGGAATCAGAACTATTAACACATAAGTTTTCAAAACACGCTCGCCAAATCAATGACCTCAACGATGTGCTGAGGGAACTGAATGCTTCACGTACCTCATCAAACAACAAACAGACTGCTTCAATGATTGAATGCCCCAAATGCCTTAATTATGAGATGGTGACAAATAGATTAATAGAACATGAACGCCAAATAAGTGAACTTAACAAGATGCTTATGACAGAAAACAAACAGTCTAACGAGTCAAAGGTCAACGAAGAGAGTGAAACTTCTCCTACAATGTCCTCGGCCACGTCTGCTGAACAAACAACCCAAACTTATCCTACAATGTCCTCGACCACGTCTGCTGAACCAACAACCCAAACATCTCCTACAATGTCCTCGACCACGTCTGCTGAACCAACATCCCAAACATCTCCTGCAATGTTCTCTACTGAACAAACAACCCAAACATCTCCTACACTGTCCTCGACCACGTCTGCTGAACAAACAATCCACACATCTCCTACACTGTCCTCGACCACATCTGCTGAACCAACAACCCAAACATCTCCTAGAATGTCCTCGACCACGTCTGCTGAACAAACAACCCAAACATCTCCCACAATGTCCTCGGCCAAGTCTGCTGAACAAACAACCCAAACATCTCCTACAGTGTCCTCGACCACCTCTGATGAACCAACAACACAAATAACAAGACTGACAACATCAGAACCACAAGATGAGAGAGGTCGGATCCTTATGGCCATAATGTGGTCACCCTCACGTCTTCAATTTCGACAGATGCCTACGTGATAATTCTATCAACGCTTATTCATATCTTAATTTGATGCAAGTTATTTCTGTAGTTTATATTTCAAAACTTGACTCTCTTTTAATCGGTTTGAACACACCTAAAACGATCATTTCTTCAAAACTGTACAGTACACGTTTTAAAACAATACGACAAAATGTTAATACATATGGTATGGCAGCTGATGAGAAGATTGGAGTTATATTTCTTACTACTGCATATCCCAGTTACAGCATAAGTAAAATGTCACTACAGGAGGAACACTTTACTAAGTTAGTCAGCTTGACAGGTGCTTTTAGCTTCCCCCGTGCTATTGCTGTTCATCGTGGAACAAAGATCATTTATGCTTGTAAGGATGTTGAAATACTCACTGTAAGATATGATGGCAGTGGGTTACAAATTCTCACCACTGGGAATGGCATGAATGCAGTAACCCTGGATATCGTCAACGGCCTCCTGTACTACAGCGACGAGAAAAAAACTGCTGAAAATGTCCCTGTCTACAAACACAAGTAGTGTAGTTACGGAGTTCAGATTCTATACTTCGAATATAATTTACTACAGAGATAGGGTGTATTACATCAGTTCAAGTCCACCGTATGGTACTCTGGGAGTAGTGAAGGTGGGACATGACATTGTGTCTCATACACTTCAGACAGTGAAGGTGCCTGATGTTGAAGAGTTTGCTATCTGTTTGATGCCATGATCAACATGTTTCTGGGGAATTAGGGGAACTCCATTAGTCTGATTCTATGATCGAACAAATCTGACTAAATTAGGGGAACTTAGTGTCTTATTAGTGTCCTGCATTGTTAACAATGTCATTTAATGTTTGGAAGTTATTATGCACTTCATGTATTATGTTGAAATTACTACTACTATTACTACTGCTACTACTAATTCTATTACTACTACTACTACTACTACTACTACTACTACTACTACATCTACTGAAGCAACTTATTGTATGTATGTAAATTTGCTCGATTTGATTTGATAAATTTGATTAACATGCAACAATAATTTTGTTACAACGTTTTTTAATATATACAGTCTACTTATACTTATTTGGGTGTGTTTGTATGCTTCTAGATATATACCCAGTATGAGTTGCTCTAGATCTTTGTCAACGTTTGATTATCACGCACGGAGTGTAGTTGAATGATGCTTGTAATTCTTACTATATTTACTATGTAGCTAAAATACATGCAGTATCCCATGGTCTTAATAAGTCGAAAATATGTGGATGTCAAACTATATATTGCCAAGTAAGGTTATTAAATTTAACAACTCAAAGTATGATAACACGATTCCAACAGTTTGAATATTAGATACATTTGAATCACAGTATGGTAGTCTAGCAAGACTTGTTGTATATATCGATATATGATCAATGAAACGTATTTTGAAGACTTGATTTGGTATTTGTTCTATCTGAGTGTGGATATATTCTACTTGTTATTCATGGTTTTACCATGTATGGTTAACATGAACATATTGATTAAAAGCATGGTTTCACTTTCAACTTAATTGTATTTGTATATGGAACAAACACTAAAACATCGACCAACTAAATGTATCTTACAGTTTGATCTAATTACTAATGGCAACATGGCATGGTTATTTACATATTGAAGTCATGTAAAATTCATTTAATTCATTTATTCGTAAAAGCACTATGTCACAGCAGCCGTTTGTTAATAATGAATAGAGTTTGAATAGCGTAATTTCAGGAATACTAAAAAGCACTATTCAAGGAAGCTACCATATAAATATTTCTCAACATAAGCATGTTATGAGACCACATCATCAAATTACAAAGTCGAAAAATATTATAAATGCAACGTTGCATTCAATCAACATTGGCTCGCTCAGTTGCACAATCATTGGTCCAAGTGAAACCTATGGGGTTACCTTTCACAAAGCACTCTCCTACTCCACAGTGAAATATACTTACAGACAGGACCAAGCTCCATAATCAAGCTTGCATTATTACCAACGTGGTACTTCTTAAAGGGGTTTCATAATTATCTGTTATGATTCATATGTGTCATAACACCTTCGGTTACTTTTGATTGGCTAATGATGAACTTTGACACTGCCTGTACTACTTTATTCATTCATAAAACGAACGTGAATTCATTCATGAAATTACAAGTAATTTATGACCACATTTATAATTAATATTTATTTCATTCTTCAGTTAATTCATGAAATCGTATTCATCACAATGATTGATTTTAATGAATAATTAACAATTACATCTTTTTTTATTTGCAATAAGAATGCAGCAAGAGTTTTTGCTCTTTGTCTTACCATTGAGATTGACATTTCAATGAAATGCTAGTCTCTTGATGAAAACAGCGTGTTCGTAAGGGTACAGATTGATTTTATACTCACGAGACAAAAATAACTGAAATGAAAACCATTTCAAAGGGGATGTTCATCTCAAACTTACATTTAATAAGGTTGTTTTAACTTGACTAACTTTAACTAGAAACATGCGAATGGCGGACATGACTTTATTTAACGGACGGATAACTCTTATCTCCTGTCCTCGAGCAGAAAGATTTTATATTGTATTCGCTTCCTTCTAGTGCAAATGGTTTCCCAATACCGAACATCACAAATAATAGAATGGTTTGATTTTAAAAGTGTGAATATTAAACGTCGCAATATTATGAACTTATAGATGCTGTGACAGGGTACTCCACTGTTCCGTTTCTTTATACGGACAACACAAATATATTTTGAAACACAATAAATCGTCTTAAACACATGTTGGTAATACATATGATACATAACTCGTGACATAATTTTGGTTTGTGTCTCGCCAAGGCTCGAGAAAAAGCAAAATGATTTCACTCGGTACATTAACTTGAAATAAAAGGGGAAACTCATTAGATATCCTATAACTCTATTATTGCTATTTTAGAAACACATAAAATAAGACCTCGCACGGTAGTATTTCAATCTTCTCTATGAATTTCTTTACAACTGATGATTCGCTTAACCGCACATCTCGATATCAAGACGTTTATCAAATGTAACCAAATTGTGCGGATAAATGAGGTCTGACTGTACATTGGATAACATTTCTCTTATATATTGCAATACTCGTCGAATAATATTTAAATCCATGAAGGTATGTAACGATAAAGACGCTCATAAAAGATAATGTTTAATTGTTGAGTTTATATCAGACACTTTTAAGTTCATATGCAAATTAGAAATACCCTCATTCAAACAAAATTTAAAGAGTTTTACAAATTTGTCGCATTAAATTAAAGTTGTGCTTTGGACAATTTGAGAAGTTATACGAGTTTGTTGGCAGTCATAGCTTAACAAACAAGAAATCAAGTCACAACGGTCAGCTTAAATAGGTGCAAAAGGCAAAATAAGTCCTGGATTGTCCAAAATTCTGTCCAAAAATGTTAAACCGTGCCTTTAATATATATATCTGCCTTTTAGTTTGAGAAAAAAACCTCACAAATTGTATACCTGTTTGTGCAATAGGTGTGCCCTTGGGGAAAACTGAAGTGATATGGTTTAAGCACATATATATTTTGATTCAAGTTGCGCATCAGTGTTTGAAATGACTACTTTATTTTACTTTATTCATTTTTCATAAACAGTACTATACGGCATTGACATTTATGTTCAATTCTACAACGTAACATCGGTAGTGTATCCCCTACGATAGTCAACATTCAAAGGTGTTATTGTTTAACACTTACAGGCTCTCTTCCTGCAATAATAATCTATGGAAGACATATACGCTCACCCCCTGCTTAGCCCGTTTGACCTCTAATGTGCACCGGAAGTACAAGTCGGTTCACATAATTGCTGCCCAGGGATCAGTTTATTCGCGGTTGAAGTTACTCTTAGATGGAACTCCCTCATGGTTAATTGTAAAGGTACAATGCGTTCTGACGAGGAATGTTTAAGCACAAGTTTTATTATCCCCATAGGACCGATATGTAAAAGTGGATAAACAAATTTAATTTCCTAATGGTCATGAATATATAGCTTGGAAAATGAAGGCTCTAGGAATATGAAGGTATGAGTCTTTTTAACCATCAAGTGTTCACTTTAACAACACTGATACTCGCTGATTCAGTTATAAGTTTACTTGAAGATTTTGCCTTTTCTTTTGTCAGTCATTTGTATAATATATAAACATGTCACCAAAACGTGAACTTAATTGATATCGAGTTTATCTTAACTGTAAAGTGACTATAACAATTGCCGAAACTATTATATATTCATTTTTGTAGAGCTTTCATGGTTTTGTTAATCATGATATACATTGAGTTTATTGTTTTTTCACATTCAAGACCTCAATAGTAAATTCCATTACAATTTCTCCACTTCCTCTTAAAATGCCTGTCTTCTTTTCTTTTTCTTTAAATCTCCTCCTTGACATTTGGCCTAGTTCTCAAAGAACAGTGGATTCTGACACTCCCCTGTGCTGTGTAATAACATCACTTGCCTCTCTGAAGCCGAATCACTTGTAACGATGAAGACTTTTGATTGTCAATATACCACGTTTACATCTGACAACAACTCCGGTTAAGAGTAGAAGGAAAAAATGGCTCTAGATGCAGTTATTTTACAATATTTTATACAACAAACCACACAATCATTTTTGAGAACAGAATATACAATGTATAATGTTCACTTATCCATCATGATAACCGATCAGGAACACTGAGAACAAATTAAGATAAATACAACTTAGTAAATAGTCCTTCATTACCACAACATCTTCTTCTTTTGCCTTGAAATAGTTTCAGATGAGACCCAGACTCGGCATTGTCATGTTTACAGTAACTGCTTTTAGTTTATGGTTCGAGTACAGTAAGTTTATTAATAGCCATTCATTGTCAAAAACACAAACATATTTTGTTATCAATTATGCTCAATGACCCGTTCGCATTAGAACACTTGAGTTGTAGTCATACTGAAATAAACTGTTATTAAGTGATCAAAGTTTAAAGTTTTGACTCTGAAACTTATATTAGATATTTTGCAAAAACATGTATGTATTTTTAAATTCTAATTTGTTTAGATACAATTTGATTCACACATCTATGAAACACATGAAGTAATATCGTTTTGAAATGTTTAAAAAAGCTAATTTCCGAAAATGATTAAGTGAAATGCAACTGCATTGTAAATGTTTCTGATAAAACATTCCTTGATGTATTCGCAAGTACATATACAGTTGTCCTCGCGCCAATGCCCTGTTAAATATGAATCATGAAATGTTGCAAGTACACATTGGGTGTCATCACGGGAGATTCAGCGGTCATTGTCTGGCCTCAAAAACTGTCAACTCAGCGATTTATATCCCGTGGTGTTAAAATAGTCAGCTTTGGAATCGCTTGGAGCTAGCAGAGGTTCCCAGTCTTAGAAGTTAGTGGGGATTTTAAACTATTTGTTATGTGTCTGTTATGTTAGTGTTCAGTCTTTTTTTATAATATCATGCAGTAATAAACAAGCGTCTTTTGTTTTTTCTTTGAAAAATAACAAAAAGTACATGAACATACTATCACGTTTAGCATATAAACACACATTTCTGATCTTCAGGCAATACCAAACAAACTTTGAAAGTAGAATAGAGTTTGAAAACATGTTTTGTTATCGACTTCAGATCCTTTGAGAAATAAGGAGCAGAGTGCTTTACTAGTAATGCATCTAAGCATATCAACTTTCACCTCTTTAAATGGAACTTCTATCAGCAATAATTCCTCCAGGAAATCTTCAAAAATAAAATAAGAACGAGCTCTGCAAAATCATTCACACTTTAAAGGGCACTTAGTGACCACCTATCCCCACTCTGATTACTTTGAGCAAAAACTGCACGATTTGCCTCAACTTCTCTGTATCCGAGTTAGTTCTCGATATCTGTGAAGGTGAAACAACTATATTTGTCATTACATATACTACGTTTTAAAGTCTATAACAGGTATATTAATTGAACCATTTTAAACAATTGCAAATGGTATGAACTAATACTTTCATTTTCATTTAGTGAAATTACAAATATACATTGCTGTTGATTTTGTTAGGAATGCAATAGATTTTGTAAACAGACGTTTTCGTCTACTTTTGTCCATACAATTTAATTAGTTTAGATGCATTTTGATATTAATGCTGTTGAAACTTTAATTGATATATATTTAATACGAATATGAATGATGAACTTCAGTCGTTTGTGTCTCTTGTTACATGAATTTCTACCTAAACGTTGCAATTAATTTCTATGAATTAGCCAAAGCATTTATCTTAATGACAAAGATGTCAGGTTTTTTTATTTTCAAGGGTAACAGTTTCACACTAGGTTGTAAGTTTCGAAACGTGTGGGTAAATAAATATTTGTTAACTGACTAAATTAGAAAACCCGAATGTCTGGTTGGCAGAATTGAGTTAAGTTGTGGGAAATAGATTTATAAGAATAGTTTCTAACAAAAGGTTCTATCATAATTAATATCATAAACTAATAAAAACTAGAAGAACCTTAGAAGGTTACCTTAGTGACTTACGATCACCTTAGTGCTTTGTGAAAGGGGGCCCTAATTGCTTAACTTGAACATTGCATAACTCTGACATATTGTCTAAATAATTGAATTGACAAGATCGATAAGTGTCCCAAATGAATCTTCTTCAAGTGTATTTAGCTTTGATGTGACTTTGACTAAATACACTGTGTTCAATGTTCTTTACAATCTCGACAACTGGGATATGTGATATCTCTCTGGGGTTTCATTAAATTGAGATATATGCATTGAACCTTTGGTTAAAAATGACATTTTGAAACAAGAGGCAAGATTTATATGTTGGTTTTTAACTGGATACAGAAATTTATCAGATAAAACAGAAGATAATGCAAATAACTTGGGAAAACTTCGATCACTGTTTGTTCTGATTCGTGTGTTAAACTGAAGGGACTATTTTTCTTACATTTATTGAACATTGAACATTACACGGAGAACTGCATCGTGCAAGACAAGCCATTGTCAGTTTCATGGTTGCATCGTTTCACACCTGTAAATGTAAATGTACGTAACACATTATGGAACTCATTTGAAAAGTTGCCACGCTTATTGTGAAACTAGCAACTCTTAACAAGAAGTATGCATACATCTTTAGTTGATGGTATGTTAATCGTTGTCATTTGATATCAGTAAATACAACCACATGTCTCTGCATGTGCAGACTGAACATGTTCTGTTCAAGTCATTCATAATAAATCGTCTGAGGGCTTAATAGGAACAGACTGGTTCATAATTGCTGTTGTGACTGAAAAAAATCAAATACTTCTTCATGTGTGTATCATTGTGGTGTTGATAATGTGACATCATGGAGACTGACTACATATCAACAATGAATATTCATATTTTGGGTGAATATTTGGATCGTTTCTTCTTTTTTTACAAAAAGTGTGGTAATGTATTTTTTAGATTTCCTCAGTGAACGAGTTTATGTGACCCTGGGAAAAGGAATTTTGTTTAGGTGTGCTCAATCTTGACAACCGAGTTCTATTTAGCACAGGTACACGGCACATACTGGAGGCGAGGATTTGTGAAAAAAATCGGCTTATCTGTAATAGTTTCACAAACTTAAATTTCTTAACGATTATCAGCTCATGCCCTTGGCGTGTGAGTGTCTACAAACATTGCAATTGCATTACATTGCAATCTAAAGACACTAGAATAACATAGATCTAACCATGGCTATTATTGTAGCTTAGGCAATATCGTGAGTAACGAGAAGACATGTTTTAATTAAGGTTGTTCATGTATACATCCATGTGTTTAACATATTGCAATCATTGGTTTTACAAGTGCATCTTTTATTTTACATTAAATTATAGACTTTAGTTCATTGGAGTATAATTATTGGTTTGTCCATATGTATCTGTGTCGATTACACAATTGCTTTTATCCAGAACGATTGAAATTTAAGTCATATATATTAAGGAGTCATATACAATTACAATTAACAATCATGTACAATTATTTGAATTGTGTAACAATTTGACAGAAGTTTTTCTCTTTAAATTTTGTAATAAAATCAACTGTATATGTCATTGGAACGGAACAATTGATAACTTATCACTGATAATAATTCAGTAAGTAATAATAAGTAATTCATGTTCACTAAATGAGGTTCGTCTATCCGAAAAGAGGGATCTGAACACAACCCACGGAGTGAAAAATAAATTCAATCAAGGTAAGCCAATTACAAAGTTATGATTTCTTGTGTCTTTATGTTTAACAGTGTCTAGATTGAATTTCAAAACCAATACCTCATGGGTGCATAAATCATAATTTTATCAATAGCTTAGAATATCTTACAAATTTATATTTGTAAAACAGGAACTAAAAGTAGAATCTTAAACAAACATAGAGCGTAGAACGGGATTCACCTGATGTCAAAACAAAACTAGTAAAGAATCAATGTTGTTTTCATAGAATAGTCAACAATATATCTGCTCAAAAAGAGTCCAATGGCCATCAAACGCTGAAACAGGACGTATGTGAATGCACATACTGCAAATCATTGATCTAATTGTCACCGACAACAGATTATAAAGAGAACAAAACTTATTCGTTTACATGGGTGCTTTATGTTTATAAGGGATAAGGTATGTTAGTCCTTAATATTGTAGGACGTTTGTAGCTATGGAACTAAGTTCTTCACTATCCTACGATTACGCACGTGTCGACTAACGAGAAGATCTAACGGTTGTCATTATGTGTCAGTAGATGAAGATACAACTCATCGTTGGCACTGTGACTGGTGTGACTGGTAAGTGTGAACGAATTGACAATAACGAGCTGTGTATCTGGACCTGACTAGAGTGTGACTGCCATTAGTTTATAAACCACGTCTGGAGGACACTGTACCAGTATGAAGGAATGATCTGATCTGCATGTAAGAGAGTCATAGAGAGAGGGTTCTTGACTGAAGTAAAATCACTACATATACTCACGTGCAAAAGAAACGTCCCAATATAAGGTACAATATATTCAAATCCACGGGCGATAAATAGGACTGAAACAACCTTACATCATGTCTTCAGAGCCTAGCAATACTACATATAAATTTTCAAAAACTATCTGTTCGAATTTGAGAAACACGCATTTTAAGAAATCGTCGTTTTGGTATATCCTTAACTAGACGAGATAGAAACATTAAAAAACGATTTTAAGCTTACTTTTGGACGTCCTACAGTAGCGATGCGTCAACAAATTTAAATCCAATAAGCTTATTTGTGTCGAAAATATCTTTTATTAATTAGATTTCTACTTTTGAATTGTTTTAAACTTAAATATCAAACATTGTGGCCACAATACGTAGTGAAAAAACAAAAATAGCATGCACTGATGTTTGAAATTATGAGTGCTTCATAACAAATCATGAATCTTTCGAATACAATCAACATATACTTTCTCCGACATAAATATTTCATTTTATACTCTTTTTAAAATGTTGGGACGTTTCTTTTGTTCGTGAATGTACTTATATGCATGTACATGCATATTTTACTTTCTAAATTTTGAAAAAATGAACCTATAACACCAATGTCTAAAGTCTGTGACAAAACACATACCCTCAAACATATACAGCGACCACACCAGCCTCTACTCTACTCTTCTTCACCAACCTACTGTAATCTACCAACTCAATAAAGACCTTTGTATTGCAAATCCTCATTGTAAAACTAATCAATAATATAATGACAGCGGGCAGACAGGTGTAGGTAATCTCTGATGAGATTCTAGACAAAAGAACAGTTGTAATTATTCATTTTATTCTCAAGAGTAATTCATTTACACACAATTGGTTTAAACATATAATTATTTCTTTTGAAGAACTGGATTGGTAAATAAAACAATTACAGGCAGTTACAGTTAAACCCTCAGTGTCCTGTTTTAAATATCTCATCACTGTTAAACTGGATAGTCAGGGAAAAAGATAATATTTCTGTAGCAAAACCCTCAATGCAATATCCTTTTGGGTCTCAGGTGTGTAAATCGCATTATTAGTTACAATTTAGAACAGCCGACTTGCTTCAGATAAGTTGGAGTGAGAATAACAACATTTTAATTGAACTGAACTGTTTAGTCAATACGAATTTAATGTTCAATAAACATTCCAAGTAGTTCCCATTAAAATGTATGTGGCTTTGATGTGACTCGTGATGTAATTGCCTTAACATTCATTGTACTGTAGTTATTGGTTGATAATAAAACAATGATGTATGTGCTAAATTCTTGGGTAAAGGTAGAAGGGAAAATTTAGATACACAAGCAATTCAAATATTGTTTGATGTATTTTAATAGGTTAAAGCACTTACCAAGACAAGTCATTTAAAAGCGGTATGCTTGTATGTGGGCTAAAAAATTATATTTGCATTAGAGCAAAAAAATCTTAAATTAAATCATGGCATTACGTTTTCCAAGTTTTTAATGTTTAAAGAAAAAGATGAATAATTTGAAGTTTGAAGTTAAATAATATTAATTGTATTGATGTTTGCAAAGAAAGAAGGACATTTCTTTGTGTTGAGCTGTCATATGATATTCATTAAACTCAACTGGGTTTTATAATCTCACAAGCTATTATTATTCAGAGCTTTCATGTAGTCAGATGTCATCATTCATTGAACAAAGGAAATATGACTGGCTTAGAATAAAGCTGATTCCTGGGCCGATCTTGAAGAACTGATCTGTGTTTTTCCTCCAAGGTAACACAACGGTTTTCTTCCGTTATTCACAGAACGTTAATCTTCTTTTCAACTGGTTATAATGTTACAATAAGTGACAACTCTAGCTTTGAATTTAAAACAGATAAATGACTTCAGAAAGAAGAAGAAAACTACCAATCACATTGAAGAAAAACAAAAAGAAAAACATACATGTTGAAGGTTACTAAAACGGGGAAAGGTTCAAACTGCTAATAAGCAAAAAGATGAACAAATTTACCAAAATAACTGAAATGATAGTATCTAAGCCTTACAAATTATGTCACTGTTCCATTCATGCTCATCTGGGGAGAAATACTCCTGGAAGAATATTTCCAAAAGTACTTACAATTCGAAACAATGTTGAGTGTAGGTGTATTACCTGATTGGTTAAAGCATTGGCGTAGTAAGTATAAGAAAAGCAATGGTTACCATGTCTCATCAACAGAACACATTTTCCAGATATCTTCAGTGTACTTCTAGCTCAGATATGTCCCCAGGAGAAGCTCAGGTTAGGATATCCTGAAACAGCCTAAAGAGCAGTCAACTGAAGCATCTTCCGATCCCCCTCGAGCAATGTCTGATGATTTAAGAGTTTTCTGTGCGACAGGAAAGTTGTGGGGTGAATTTGCACAATAACTTTAACTTACATAATTGCCTCTTGTTACCGATAGCCCTGATGTATTTGCTAATAACAAGAGATTGGGCACCTGCTGCTGGGCAACGAAAGTTTGTACATTTTTTAATTCTTACAACAACAAAAAAACAAACATTTTAGAAAACAGGTTGTAAAATCACATGGAAAGTGAAACAAACCATCAACTATTGTTGATTATAAAATTATTGACTATAGTGCACCTAAATAAAAACTAGTTTGCCAAGACGCATTTAATCATTTCCAATATCACTGGTCGAATCAGATATACTTGAATTATCAAAGTTGGCAACCATATGGTAGAGTGGTCAGTCAACTGACCTTCAGCTGTTAATACCACCTTGTCAATTAACTTCTTCCAAAATGACATTTCCAACCAGTCTGAGGGTTATGTTCACAGTTTAAATTAAGGAACATGATGTCATCGTTACGCAGAAACATAACCAAATGCTTTTATCCTAAGACTGTATTGAAGTAACGAGTGAAATTTAGGTTATGTAGGAAGAGTCATATACAATCATATGGTTACAATTTGACAGAAGTGGCAGCTTTAGATTGTGCATTAAACAACTGCATATGTCATTGTTACCATAGATAAGTAATGACTGTCCAAGTCAAAGTTCAGTTCAAGTGTTATTCTGAATTCAGTCCATCCATAATGGAGGATGTAAATACAACTCATTGAGTGAAATTTTCTAGTGCTATGATGTATAACATGTACAATTCCTAGCTTCACTTTGTAAAACCCAAACCCCACAAGAACATGGATCTGAAATCTATGGAAAACTTTTAATCTTCTTACGAAAATATATTTAAAAGAACACCAGTAAAGTACAGTAAAGTAGAAGCTTATAACATAGAACTGATTACTTGATTAAAAAAACTATTATGTAAACAATGTTGCTATCATAGACAAGTCAACTCATTTATGTGTTGAAATAGATTACAAGGTCCCAGATACAAAAAAGAATAATGTGAATGCAAACACTGCAAATCTTCGTTGTAATTGTCAGCTATAACTTGAATTATTTTAAGATTATTTTACAACAACAGACTTGTTGCTTGACATGAGTGCCTTGTATTTATATGACACGAGGTATTCTAGTCTTTAATATTTTAGAATTTATGTACATACACACTTGGGTTCTAGACTATCCTAAATAAAAGATACATGGGACAATGTTTGTAAACGAAGATCAATGGGATAAGGAACGTGTCGACTAAAGAGAAAAGCTCATCGTTGGCATTATTTGCAAATAAATGAAATTGCAACTGTCCGGAAAACGTCAACAATCCATCATTGACATTGTGAGTCGTAAGTGTGGAGTAAGTGTGTGTTTTTAAAAATTCTAGCGAAGCTATTCATAGGCGCTGCGAGTGTGAATAGCTTTACTTGTGCATATCATAAAATATACTGAGTGAAACAAGCTATTAACGAATTGTCTGAAAATTGCTGTTTATTTTCATTAACGAATTTTGCACATTGAGTGATTTATAATCACTACCATACTGATATGCATGTTTTTACATCTTACTCTGTTCTAAAATTCGAACAGGTTTGAATAAATTTGCACTCTAAACTTAAAAAATTGAAGCTCGTTCATACTATAAACAGACCACATGTACACTTTCTAATGTCAGGATCCCTTTAAAACTAATTGCTATAATTGTTAAAAGCGTCAATTTTATGATTTTTTTAGTGTGTGGTAGTTTTTCAATCAATTGAGAGAGAACATAAACATTACGGTTTTACTTTGACGATAGTAAATATGTTTTGTTTGTAGTTATTGGTCAAGATTGCACTGATGAATCTGCACAAAATAATTTGAGTGACAGTTTAAATGTTAAAACAAAAGGTCCAAACGGAATCAGTGTCAACTATGTTTTCTGGATCGAAATACAACTTTTGGATTTATTCCTATAACTAGTTTTTAAAAACACAAACTGTAAATGGGACCCAGAATTTGTAGTATAATTTCAACTGAATTCAGATTTTAATTATGATAAATGATCAAAAAGGATGATGAAGAGAAAATGTTTTGGAAATGAAAAGTAAAATTTAATTCACATTAATTAAGCAAAAGCTTTTATGAATCACAATTCAATATTTACTGAAGTAGTAATTATTACGATTATGACAATGTTGAATAAAGACACATTCTTATCTTATTCGAATTTAGTATTAAAAGGGTGTAGGTCGGTTACATGAGGAAACAAGGCAATGGAGATCACCTGCAACTTAGAGGGTTTAGTGCTGTACTTAACAACCTCTTACATTTCACTTTATACCCTTTCGGAAGATTTCAGAAGAAAGTTCATACAGAGGTTTTACTGTTGATTGCTTTCTAAGAAAGCATCTACCAGGGTGAAATTTCACACAACAGCTTTACCCTGGGGAAATCTACAAAGACATTAACACACTTGTGTTGAAACCAGTAACAAGTGTTGTGAATACCAATCTATTTTCACGACTTCAGTCCACAGAGAACAATCTGTTGTGTTTTACATTTAAATAAAGACTATATTCTGCCTGGTTGAGTTCTGCAGTCTTTATGTAAAATGGGAACTATTTATAAAATTTATTTACGTTTTTGAATCACTACTTTTCAGAGGATATCTTCCAAAATAGTATTCATATTATTGTATTCTAGACATACTTGAAGCTGGAAATATGTTGTTTCACTGTTATTTTGGTGAAGACATTCATATATTTCGGATTTCGTATTAAGAATGATACCTTAATATGTACGCAACAAACCAAGACAACTCTTAATGATAGTTTCGATGTACTGATATTTGATTGATTATATTTATACCTGAGGAAAGGCTAGTGTACTTTTATTACAAACCTTTTAATTTGTTTAATCGGTTTATGTTTATGTCGGAATCTTTGTACTGAATAGATAAAATTCAAGATCGTTTAGTAGTCGAATACAACATTTTCTGGATAACAACTTCTTTAATTCGAAGATACGTGATGTTTCGGTGTATATGTGTAGTGGTTAGTGGTCAGCATAGATAGTCGTAAACCAATGTTAATGTATGGCACTTACGCCTATCTTAGCGCTAAGAGAGCTTCGAAAATATTGGTCCAGCTGGCCTCTCATGTTTTAGGCCCGGGTTTGATTCCTAATCGAAGATTGATCAAGATCTAGGAATGTGTTTCCTTACAGTTTCAGGTGATGGATATTGAGCGGTTTCAACTTTTATCCTGTCTACCTTAGTTCAAATAGATATAATACGCTACATAATGAAGGGTTTCCATTCTAATCTATCGATTGTAGAGGCAACTTCTTAGATTGTGCAGCGCTTTAACTCGTTTCTCTATCTTATCTACTGACTATAGGGGTCGATCCCAAGATTGTAAGGGACTTTTTACTCGTTTCTCTATCTTATCTACCCAATATCAGGGACGATTCCTAGATTGTTCCAATAGGGTTTCCTCCTAGGGTTTCAATATTTAATCTACTAATTGAATGGGTCGATTCCTAGATTGTGAGGGGATATTACTCATTTGTTCTATTCAATCTACTATGGGGGTGCATTATTTGATTGTGATGGGGCTTTTATTCCTTTTTCTATCTCATCTATCACTTACGAATATAGGGGTCGATTCCTAGATGTTGAGAGGCTTTTTACTCGATTCTCTATCTTATCTGGAGCATAATGGTGTAGTGGTAAGCATGCTGGCCTCTCACGCCAAAGGCCCGGGTGCAAATCACGGTAGAGACACCAAACATTTGTGACCTGACAACAAGTGCCGCCAAATTCCCATAAAACCACGCAACCATACAATCATACTATCATACACATACACATACAACACATACTCCAGCCACACCGACATCTACTCTACTCTTCTTCGCCGTTGGGTTCTGTGTTTCACCAACACACTGTAATACACCATCTCATTGATGCCCTTTGGCCTTGTATTGCAAATACTAATTGAAAACAAATCAATAATATAATGACAGCGGGCAGTCAGGTATAGGTAATCTCTGATGAGATTATTCTTAATTATTATTAAGAGTAATTCATTTCAACACAGTTGGTTTAAACATATATTTATTTCTTTTGAAGAGCTGGATTGGTAAACAAAACAATTACAGGCAGTTATAGTTAAACCACCAGTGTCCTGCTTGCTATGTCTGTAAAACTGTTAAACTGGATAGTCAGGGGAAAATATAATAGTTCTGTAGCAAAACCCTCAAGGCATAACCCTTTTAAGTCTCAGTGGTGTGTTCAACGCTTTATTAGTTGGTTACAATGGTTACAACAGCCGACTCGCTTTAGTTAAGTTGGAGTGAGTTACAACATTTTAATTGAACTGGACTGTTTAGTCAATACGTATTTTAGTGATCAATAAACATTCCAAGTAGTTCCCATTAAAGTGCATTTCGCTTTAATGTGACTCATGATGTAATTGACTTTACTAATGTTCTTAACATACATTGTACTATAGTTATTGGTTAATAATAAAACGATGATTCATGTGCTAAATTTTTGGGAAAAAGTAGAAGAGAAAATTT
This sequence comes from Gibbula magus, assembly GCA_936450465.1. Lineage (NCBI taxonomy): Eukaryota > Metazoa > Mollusca > Gastropoda > Trochida > Trochidae > Gibbula > Gibbula magus. The sequence goes on along the minus strand of OW388299.1, from coordinate 31,993,951 downwards.
AGATACACAAGCAATTCAAATATTGTGTGATGTATTTGAATAGATTAAAACACTTACCAAGACATGCCAATTAAAAGCGGTATGCGTGTATTTTGGCTACAAATATATATTTACATTAGAGCAGAAAATTAAATCATGGCATTACTTTTTCCAAGTTTCTAATGTTGCAGTAAAAATATGAATAATTTGAAGTTTGAAGTTAAGTTAAATAATAATAATTGTATTGATGTTTGCAAAGAAAGAAGAACATTTCTTTGTGTTGAGCTGTCATATGATATTCATTAAACTCAACTGGGTTGCATCTGAACAAAGCTTATAATCTGCAGAGCTTTCATGTTGTCAGATGTCATCATTCATTGAACAATAGAAATATGACTTGTTTAGAATAAAGCACACAACGGTTTTCTTCCGTTATTCAAAGACCTTTAATCTCATGTTAAGCTGGTTATCACCTTACAATAAGTGACAACTCTAGCTTTGATTTGAAAACAGATAAATGACGTCAGAAAGAAGCCATTACAGAAAGCTAGAAATCACATGGAAAACTTCTGATTTTAAAAACAATAAGAAAAACATACATGTATGCTACATACAACCCTAATATCAGTATCATGTTTAAGGTTACTAAAAAACGAAAAAGCTAATATTGTTATTAGAAAAAAAAAACGATTTGTTAAATAGGGTATACCGATAAAATAAATCAGGGACAAGAATTAGTGAAAAAACATTTCTAAAGATAGCTTATATATAGAGAATCTCACCAAAGTGTCCTCTGATTAATATATCAACTCATGTGAATATCCGAGGCTTGCCGATGATAATACTATAATTGCATACCTTATACTTTTCTACATTTAGGTCATTTTTATTTTCTAGTAATATACTGGTTGTTAAAGGAATCATCAGTAATGTCAACTTAAAATGGTTATAAGATAAATAAGATCAAATGTGTTGTGCACAGTAAAAATACAGTATGAAAACACACAACATAACAAAAGATAGGCATCAAAAGGGCAAAACCATGAGCGTGTGTTAAAGGTTCCTAAAATTACTGAAATGATATTAAATAAGCCTTACAAATTATGTAAGTGTTAATTAGCAGTTTTCATCTTGGAAGAAATACTATTGAAAACAAATGTTTATAAAAGTGACTAAAATTCGAAACAAAGAAAATGGTACAATTTTCAACACAGAACATAGCCAAGATAACTTCATTGTACAAATAGCGCTGATATATTATGTCCCCAAGACGGGTTTAGGTTAGGGTATCTGGATTCAGCTTAAAGAGCGGTCCACAGAAACATCTTCCCCTAGAGCAATGTCTGATCTATTTAAGAGTTTTCTGGTTGACAAGATTGTTGTGGGAGTTAATTTGCACAATCGGGTGAAGTCAAATAATAACCCCTTAATACAGAAAGCCCTAATGTATTTGGCAGTGATAAGATAGTGTACACCCATGGTGTGATCAACAGATGTATATTTATGTTTAGGTAACAAAATCAACTGGAGAGTGAGAGGAAAATAAATTCATTGGAACATATAAATGGGTTTTTTTTAATTGTTTTGAAGTTATTAATACAATTTAAATGGCGCTGTAGCACTTTTTTTCTGAAATAAAGTGCATTCACAAAAATATAAATAAGTGTTACCAATGGTTATATAATACTCCTGCATCAATATATTGTATAACCTTAATAATAAATGGGATCTTTAGAAAACATAATATGCAAAAAAAAGGTTGATTAGTGAAAGAAATCTCTGAAATATAGTTGTAAAAATAAAATTACCTGTATAACATGTTAAAAATGTATAAAAATCGTAAAAACTTCCAACCTTTGCAGTTGAATTCTGAAATGGTTGACACTGAAAGGAAACCTCAAGGGGAAATAATAAAAGTGTTTTAATCTCTTCAGATAATAATCAGTCACCGTAGGTATTACCTTCCATGTGTACCATTGTGTATCGACAGTATCACTTTGATGCAAAGTCAATTCATTTCGAAGTAATGCATCATCATGATAAAGCTTTCTCTCGGGTTATCTAAATATGCTTGAGTACAAAACAAGGTTGTTCAGAATGTATACGTAACTTCAAGAAATTCAAACTAAAAACATAAAATAACTGATACAAATTGTTTGAATGATTCCCACAGTGGATAATCAGAGATGCTTCAATCGTAAGGTGTTGTTGGGTTGTTTCCGCTTGGCACTGATTTACACAGAACTAATCTACCTTCCTTTCCAAATGCATACAAATAGAGCAAACGTTAAAGTTTGTACATGCCATTTTTAAATTCTCTGTTGAACCCTAGAAGACAGTCATCAGGGTATCAACTGGTGACTAAGCGATTTTTTTCGAAAACGACTGGAAAATATATAATCTCTAACATAACAGACAGAATGACAGACAGAATGACTTTATTTCGACTTGGGCCTTTAAGACCCCTCATCGGATGTTACAAGAATAAAGCTGGGTGTGGGTACATGGCTATACATGGGGAAGAACTGACTTGTATAGTTGTGTACAACGCTTCTTATTACATAAGCTTATATATTTACTAACCTTTATTACATGAGTTTTGTTGTGATTTGTTAATAATTCTATTAACTTGTAAACACTCGGCCGTTTCCAATAGTAGGGGTGAATGAGATTGGTTCGTTCAACATGATATGATGGGCACTGCAACATGAAGTGGTATTCATCTTCGATTTCCTGAACCGTTTGTACATTTAAACAATATTTACAGAATCTTTCACACTTTGGGGTATTTAAATACCTTCCAATTTCAATTTGCAGCTGATGACTTGATGTTCGTAATTTGCAGAGAGCTGACTTGGAGGGTCTAGTACAGACTATATCTAGATATGGTTCATAATGCAGATCCGTTTTGATAGTTTTGTAGAGAGACATCTTGTTGCTGTTTTCTATATCACTTCTCCATTTCTGCGTGAAGGCATCTACCAATCTTTGCTTAAAAATGGCTAGAAATACATTATTGTCAACACAAGAGGGGTTATCCCAGACATATAAAAAAACGTTTTCACTCAATAATTTCTTGACATTAGCCGCCCAGGTATTACCGCTATCGACAGAGATAGTATGTAGTGTGTTCAGGATACAGTTAGAAGAGCTCCGCACCTTGAACCAGTACGATATCACACGTACGTACCTGTTGATATAGAGGGGATATCTGCCGAGCTCTCCATAAACAGCTGCGTTGCAGGCTTTACTATGTACATTAAGAATCCTTTTCAAAAACTTTAGATGTATCCTCTCAATTTCATTTGCTTTGATATAGCCCCAAATTTCACATCCATAGCTCATTGTAGATGCGACGAATGCGTCGAACAACTGGCACTTGGTTTTTGGTGTGAAGTCAAGATTTCTCAGTATTTGTAATAGTACGTTCATCGCTTTCAGAAATTTACCAGCCAAAGTCTTTGTAGACATAGTTAGAGAACCGTTATAATTGATGATATTACCAAGGTAGTTAAAGTGATTCACTGTTTCCAGCTGGCTCTCACCATACATCCTCGCCTCGTTAGGTTTCAACAAGTCTTTAAATACGTTCATGAATAAATTGAGAACGATTTACATGTTTCTACAAAAGGGTTTACTTGCGAACTCTTTTGGTCTTTAAAGCGCGGTCTCACTCATTCGCTCATATCAGCTATTAGTATCTGCTCAAATCTTTCTTCTCTTAATCCTGACATGCTGGTCGCTAGAGACCTCTAGTGATACCCAAAGGAGTTGAGGACTGATATTCAACTGATTGTGTTTGTTGTGCAACCAATCGTTAAAGTCCCGTGGTAATATTTATTAGTTTGCCTTTGAAACGAGATATCATCGTATTACATTCTCTTTTATCCACATAACTTTACAGTGAATTAGATAAAATACCCTTGAGGTACATATCGATGAATCGTTTTTTTCTACTTAATAATGACTGGATTGAACCAAATTTACTTAGATTAACTGTAGGCATAATCATATCGAGTTGACAAAGACCGACGATTCCCAAATTCCTAAATGTTATATATTTAGTTGATGTTTACACCGATATCTCCTCCTATCAGAGGACCAGTGAAGATATATTCATCATCATGAGAAAATAGTTTATTACTCGCCCGTGTAAGATACTGCAGTATAATATTTATACGGCAATATTAAACTAGTGTAATACGCGTTTGACGTCACAATAGTTTTTGGTTATGACGTCACAATGGGAGTAACATCATCACAATGGCATCGGGCTTGCGGGAATTACAGTTTCAGAGCCGTATCGGCTATTTCGCTGGATTATAGATGGGCGAGTAATAAACAGAATACTAAACTTCCTTCTATCAAATACCATTTTTATTAAACTCGTGAATGATTTGGTGTCAAACTCGCTTTCGCTCGTTTTATGCAAAATCATTAACTCGTGTAATAAAAACGGTATTTAATAGAAGGTCGTTAAGTATCCTCTATTTATGTCATGGTTTGTGATAGACACATGCAATTGATATATGCTTTTTTAGATTCGTAATTTATAAATTCAAATCTGGATGCACGTATACATGTAGTACATCGAAGGATAGTGGCGATAAATGGATTCAACTCATTCCATGGATTTGTATCTTTTTCTGTGCACAATTTTAAGATCGAAAAACATTCTCATATGTGACGCTGTTAATAATAATCACTCCATTTATTCTGAAATCAAAATTGCGGCGGATATAAGCAAACTCTAGGAATCCCTATAAACCATTCAACAAGTTTGATATGTTTTACTGAAGTTGTTAAACTTGTTCATCATATATATATAACTTTAAAATCGCCGCCGTTCTTAGTGAAGTAAAGTGCTCTCACAAAAATGTAAATAAGTACCACCAATAGTTAAGTAATACTCCTTAATCAATAAAAAGAGTTCTAAACGAAAGTACAGGGTTCGGTTAAGCTGTTCGGATTCCTTGAATGAGCCTTAAAGCTGTTCACAACTAAAATTGTGAATATGACCCTGAATTTATTATAAACTTTCAAATTATTTCAATATGTTATATATGATTGAATATAGCACAATGATAAAGAGAGAACCATCACAATTTCAAACGAATATCTTAAATCTAAAACTGTTTGATAGGCATTCTAGAAGTGGGTGTAATAGAAAGGCAAGGATATCATTTTTATGGATGTTCAACTTCTTTATTTCACAATGGCGATGTTTCGATATAGATCCTTCTTCCGTTATCAAGCATATGGAAGAGATGGTGAAACAACAGGTTAAATCAAATTTATTTGGGAAAACTGTTGAAATATTTTCAATATTTAGTCTAACTTGAAACGCGATTGTAATAATTACAATTCTTGCAATGGTGAATATTCCGATCCAATACTATGATCTTTGGCAAAAGCTTTATCTGTGATGGTTTAAACATATGTTATTCATTGAGAAAAGGATTGGGAACAAGTTATCCAACTTAACATACCCTCTCCTAAGCATGTACAAAATTTATTTACATATATATGATATATATTAAAGGCACGGTTAATAATTTGTTTACAGTATTTTGGACAATCCAGGACTTATTCTGCCTTATGACCTATTTAAGCTGACCATTGTGACTTGATTTCTTGTTTGTTAAGCTATGACTGCCAACAAACTCTTATAACTTCTCAAGTTGTCCAAAGCACAAGTTAAAAATCTTATTTAATGCGACAAATTTGTAAAACTCTTTAAATTTTGTTTGAATGAGGGTATTTCTAATATGCATATGAACTTAAAATAAATATATAATCACTTTAAATAAATATATATATATATATATATATATATATATATATATATATATATATATATATCTGTGGTGACAAAGCTGTGTAGATCATACATGTACACGCCATAGAGTTTAGTATTTTCACATTTCGCTGTCCTTTAGATGTCACAGAGCACAATGCCTTTAAATGGTTCTACTGTTGATGGGTTCCAAGGAAAATATCTTCGACTTTCACACAATAGGTTTTCTCTGAGGAAATCTACAAAGACATTAACACACTTTTGTCGAAACAAGAAAGACCTCAGAATATTTATTGTGAATTCCAATCTATTTTCACGACTGCAGTCCACTGGGCCCGATCGTTAGTGTTTTGCATAAACATGTGAATGGCACCTGAGTATTGGTGGTGAACTGGATGTTCTTAACAAAATTAATGTGCATTTTATCATTGCACTGTAGAGGGAGTTTTTAAGAAGAGACGGATATTGTATAACATGTTATCAATGAAAGTTATGAATGTATCTAATGTTGAAAGACAGGTTTTTTGTTTGTAAATTAAGATATTTTATACAATCTCCATAATCCGTAATTAATGTTTTAAAGATTAAACTTGAATATTGTCTAGTAACCTCAAAGTGATTAAATTGTAATGATTTAATTAATACTATTTTACTATTATCTATTCGAGAATAGTGCTTCATTGAAACTAGATTTCATCTGTTTAACGCATACTAAATGTATAGTGTATAGTTTAATTTCACTAACTATTTATATTTATTGTTTACCTCTTGTCATACAGACATAAATCAGTGTTCATCCAAAAAATCAATGTTTGTATAAAACAAACACACACGCTTCGAGGAGCCGACTTGTTCATGTACTTGTGGCTTTAAGTGTAAATATTATATCTTGTAATGTTCATGTCAAATGTTATCCTACTGAACTAATACCAATGCACTGGCAAACTTTCATATGTATGTGTTTATGTTACATTTAATGATTCCTATAACGCATCTCTCCTTAAAGAAAAATACTAATGACAACGTTTAAGTGATTTGCTATAACACTATACATCACATGGCATTACACGATACACACGTAGTTGACAGTATGTTACATAGATGCTAACACAGGTAAGTTTGAAAGCGGTCTTCTTACTAAGAATATAGGGAGATAGACTCCTCTTTGTTGGTAATTTATAAAGTCAGGGTCATTACACGATACACACGTTGTTTACAGTATGTTACAGAGAGGCTGTTCACAGGTTAGTTTGATAGCGGTCTTCTTACTAAGAATATAGAGAGATAGACTCCTCTTTGTTGGTAATTTATAAAGAGTCAGGGTCATTACACGATACACACGTTGTTTACAGTATGTTACAGAGAGGCTGTTCACAGGTTAGTTTGATAGCGGTCTTCTTACTAAGAATATAGAGAGATAGACTCCTCTTTGTTGGTAATTTATAAAGAGTCAGGGTCATTACACGATACACACGTTGTTTACAGTATGTTACAGAGAGGCTGTTCACAGGTTAGTTTGATAGCGGTCTTCTTACTAAGAATATAGAGAGATAGACTCCTCTTTGTTGGTAATTTATAAAGTCAGGGTCAATACACGATACACACGTTGTTTACAGTATGTTACAGAGAGGCTGTTCACAGGTTAGTTTGATAGCGGTCTTCTTACTAAGAATATAGAGAGATAGACTCCTCTTTGTTGGTAATTTATAAAGAGTCAGGGTCATTACACGATACACACGTTGTTTACAGTATGTTACAGAGAGGCTGTTCACAGGTTAGTTTGATAGCGGTCTTCTTACTAAGAATATAGAGAGATAGACTCCTCTTTGTTGGTAATTTATAAAGTCAGGGTCAATACACGATACACACGTTGTTTACAGTATGTTACAGAGAGGCTGTTCACAGGTTAGTTTGATAGCGGTCTTCTTACTAAGAATATAGAGAGATAGACTCCTCTTTGTTGGTAATTTATAAAGTCAGGGTCAATACACGATACACACGTTGTTTACAGTATGTTACAGAGAGGCTGTTCACAGGTTAGTTTGATAGCGGTCTTCTTACTAAGAATATAGAGAGATAGACTCCTCTTTGTTGGTAATTTATAAAGTCAGGGTCAATACACGATACACACGTTGTTTACAGTATGTTACAGAGAGGCTGTTCACAGGTTAGTTTGATAGCGGTCTTCTTACTAAGAATATAGAGAGATAGACTCCTCTTTGTTGGTAATTTATAAAGTCAGGGTCAATACACGATACACACGTTGTTTACAGTATGTTACAGAGAGGCTGTTCACAGGTTAGTTTGATAGCGGTCTTCTTACTAAGAATATAGAGAGATAGACTCCTCTTTGTTGGTAATTTATAAAGTCAGGGTCAATACACGATACACACGTTGTTTACAGTATGTTACAGAGAGGCTGTTCACAGGTTAGTTTGATAGCGGTCTTCTTACTAAGAATATAGAGAGATAGACTCCTCTTTGTTGGTAATTTATAAAGTCAGGGTCAATACACGATACACACGTTGTTTACAGTATGTTACAGAGAGGCTGTTCACAGGTTAGTTTGATAGCGGTCTTCTTACTAAGAATATAGAGAGATAGACTCCTCTTTGTTGGTAATTTATAAAGTCAGGGTCAATACACGATACACACGTTGTTTACAGTATGTTACAGAGAGGCTGTTCACAGGTTAGTTTGATAGCGGTCTTCTTACTAAGAATATAGAGAGATGGACTCCTCTTTGTTGGAAATTTATAAAGACTCAGAGTCAATACACTAGGAATCGTCCTGAGGAATGCTACAGAGCATAACCATCTCCAAGAGGACACCCAGAAGGTCCAGGAAGACGTTTAGTAAACAGGCAACTTTATTTCGTACGCTTTGCTGACTATTCAAAGTGAGCCGAGAGAACTAAAAATAACAGGTTCCCAGGATGCATGAAGAGGGCGAGAGAAGAGTACGATGAGTCATCACCCTAAACTACACCAACCCAACTGACAGTAACGTCACCGTCATTCGCCACCATGTGCATGAGTCATGAACTGGCCAATTCCATTGTATTATTAGAAGTAACAGGCTAGGGATTTGAAGTGCAATAGACCGTTAACATAAATTGGACAATTTGTGGACGAGTGTAGTTAAAATAGGAGGTTACTATTTCAATGTAAGAATAACTGATGCCCTAAGGACATGCGATGAGCTATAATTTCAGATGTAAATGTAATATACGGTGTAATTGCAGTTGACCTAACTGAGCATCAAGATGTTGAGCATGAGAGAAGTAAAGAAATATAACGCCATGTTAACTTCACTACAATGCAGTGTTAAAGCTCTGTAATTTGCCAAATATGATGAAGAAAACTGGTCATCCTCTTCTTCGAACGTATTGAACATATCGATGAAGGGTAATATACTTGTGTAGTCAATTTAAAAGCAAAATTGTAATCTGAAATGGTAGAATTTGAAATGCTTAATTGGTAAATTGATCACTGTTGCAATTCTTCTGCGAATGACCAGACAGGTGCGATTGGAATTATGTCATATGTCAAATGTCAACTGTCATATATAACAAATAGATATACTAACATTTCTCAGTTAAAAATAATGCTATGTGTGCTAACTCTAATTACACTGACATCAACTTCAAGTACACCTATATTGTGTGTTGTATATTAGGGCAAGTGATATGGTATGATATTATCAGTCGCTGTCGACAATAGACTTGAAATCACTCTTAGTCGTATCGTTCTTGGCGTGCTCTTGGAATACGCTGATTGTATACAAAGCGTCGCCTCGCATCGCACTATAAATAACCAGCCAATAACATCCAGCAATATTGGCAGTCCCCGCAAGAGAAGACCGATAAGCAGCTATCAACTTTCAAATGAATACCTTTCAGTGACTCAAACACAAAGATTTAGCGATACGAAGCTAAAACTGATTAGACCATCGGGAGATTCTATTCTATTTGGCGTGAGAAAGAAGGGATTCTTCTAAGCAATTGTAACTTTGCCAGGACCGCCATAAACAAGCCAAAGCCAGCGGATGAGTTTCGACTTACAATCTCAAATAATACATTTCCCCGAACTTGACCAACCCGACAGTCTCATCATTTCACAGCCTGGGGTGGTATTTGGCACCAGAGCCTGTTCGCCCTGAAGGAATAATATCATAGTTCGAATTAGAGTTGATTGCACATTTAGTTGGCAATAACGTGGAGGAACGTCTAGTCGACTGCAATGAGGTTGCAACTTCACCATTTTTACATTCTCAGGCTGATTAAATACAGGGATATCACACGTGTATCATATGGAAGCGTATTAGGGTCACATGGAAATATCAGTTATTGCATTAATTATCTTTACATATTACTCAAAATATCATTTGAATTTAATAGATTTCATTTGATTTTTTCGAAGACATACATGTACACAAGGTTTCTAAATTGTTTTAACGTTTACAGAGAAAGAAAGAAAATTTATTATATTAAAACTGTCCGATAATATCCAATGAACTTAATCTAGGTTACATTTGAGCACAGTTAAGCTTTAATGTAACCAACTGTCGTCATTGATTTAACAATAGAATGTGCATAAACTTTATTAACGTCGACGCTCGGAATTAAACTACCTTGTGGGCTGATATTGTGCAGATATATTTTGCCTTTACTTTCATCTTACACACATTTGCACATAATTGACCGATACATCTTAATTTTCTTTGACATTGGTTTACAGTGTAATGATAAATACTATCAATGATAATAGTTACTCAAACGATGTGTTCAAGAAAGGTGTTTACATCAAGCTATGTATTTCACACATTAATCTAAACAATGTAATTATAATACAGTTGTGATTTAGGTGCAAGGTTGTAAGAACATAGAAAAAGAACCAAATAGTTCAAGGTTCAAGTTGATAAACACCTTGAATTATTTGGCAGTGAGTTCATACCCTTGACATCTTTTGTCGAGATATGGTCTCAAGCAAACGTAACTATATTTCACTACGTTACAAAACATTATACTTTACGTATATTGTGTAACTTAATAGTTACGGTCTTACTTTATTGAGACTGGGAACACATATACTACTGTCGAACATTTGAAAAAAGTGTCACATTCTGTTAATGAGGTGTTACCAAAAACGATTGATAAATATTAGATTGTTTTGTATTATTTTGAGGCAACTAAAACTGGAATTGCATATTACTGCATTATATATTGTCGTGTGACAGAAGTATTTTTCCGAGACAGAACACGCGTTTAAGTTATTACAGAATGCTCTGAGTTGATCATGTTTCCATAATTGTTTATCCTTATTTACAATACAATACGCTTGATGTAAGCAATCTACAGAACACTCCATTGAGAGCTACGTATGGAATCAGTTATAGATTAAACAGATTGGGCTCCTTTTCAATTCTGCTCATTTTAAAATTGGTTGACTTTTTTTTATTGTTCGATACAAGCACTTGCAAAATTCGGCTAATCTCTATATTAATATAATGTAGTATTATTCCTTTTAACTATTCATCTCCTTTAATGATTTCTCAATTAATATCAATTTCATGATTTTAGCATATTTGCTGTAACAAAAACATCCTAATAAGAACTAGGATTGACGCGTCAATACTTCGGTCTTGAACTCCATGTTGGACTAGGTTATTCATCAGTTTCTCGGTTTAAATTGAGCTATCAAACAAGTCTCTATCTTAAGTAGTTTTTTAACAAAAAATCTCCAAAGACAATACCCCTCTGAAAATGGAACAGTGGCTTATTAATGGATCCCTACATGATCTTACTCACGATTAAGACAACTTGGTTAATATGTTCATACTATGGTATAACATGGAACATGTTCTGCTGTAACTTTCACTTAAATTGATGCAATCATCCTTTAGATTGCATAGATAATTAATGCGTTATGTGCTTCTGAATATTCAAGAAAATACTAAAAAAAATTTGAATTTGGACCCCTAGACAATGTTGGCGATGTTCGGAGCTTAACTATCAATTGTTGTTGTTCTTGAAATTGTTCATCCGACGGTGTAAATACAATTTCAATAGCGTAATTAGCAGATATGATTCTTTGAACTTTGATGAAAGTGGCGATTTTTGAAAAATTGACAATCTTCTATGACTTGTCACACATAAAGTATGAGAGATACATGTTTTAACATATTGTCCTAAATAAATAACATCTCTACTTCAAATTGAGCCATTAAACATAATATACCTTCCGTGGTTTAAGATAAAACAATCTCCAAAGAAAATACCATTTAAAAAGTCTGAAAATCAGGAAATTTCAATATTTTGTGTATATGTCAAAATTGTATCTTAACTATCAACTTTTATAAAATAATAATATGTCATGGACTTGTTACGCTGATTATAAGGAAGAGATTTCACTTAGTAATTTTGACCTACATTCATTTTTTACAGAGTTATGCCCCTTAGAACATATTGCGGTAAAAAAAAAGTTAAATGTCGATTCATGGGCCGATTTCTCAAATTCAGGGACAAAATTGAAAAATTGGCGTTCATAGGTTTTTTCCAAATTCATTTAGCTTCACAATGAGCTATCACGCATAGCTGTATGTTTTACCGTTATTTAGAAGAACGAGGAATGTTGTTGCCCACATAGTGCTAAAAGTTTTGTGCAAATATCTGGATTAGTTCTCGAGATATTAAGGTTTAAAGTTTTGACTTCAAGGGGAGATAACTCGCGAAAGAAGTCGTAAATCCAAAATCTGGCTAATAATAACAATAGGTCTTTCAGACTTTGTCTTGAAGACATAATATATTCAACCTAACAGTTGTTATGTTGTAATTACTTAATATAAACACGTTAATATTCGGTTGGAGTGAGACAATTCATTTCTTCCACACTTCTTTGTTCAGCAAGTTCACCCTGGGTTACCTTCAAAGTAAAGAACAAACCTGGATCTATTTCTCCATATAGACATTGTACTTGAATACTTTCGTTTGCAAACAAAATAGTGTTTTCAAATTCATCATGAACGTTTCATTTCAAGATGGAAAATTCGTTAATTTAGATGTTAACGCTTATGGGTCACCCTGACCAAGATGAGTTGCTGACGATAGCAGAATGCTAAATTCGTTCACTGCTATAATTATAATATCTCATAACCTTGGTGTCAAATGTAATGTCAGTTTGACGTAATTCATACGTTATTCAATTCTGGATAGAAAATCAATCAATGTCAGAGATGAGCTGTTCTCCGGAGTCATAAGAAAGTCCTTAATTACAAGTTGTTTAGGACTGAGCTAGCCGTGGTCTCGTTTTGTCACCTTGATTTCACTGTATGCTAGACTTGCAAGCAACAAGCACAACGTTAAAAACAAGCATGAATATCCAGTATGATACGTGTACGTTACCTGTCACGTCACTCAGTTTGTAGTTTAAGACAATGCCGATAAATTCCAGAAGTTAGAAAACAAATACCATCTAAAAGTTGACAGTATTTCAGTTCCTTTTAAACATGTATTATTCGTGAGAAAAGGATTGGGTACACGTTTTACAGCTAATAACACACTCTTCCTGGTATTTACAGACATATCATCTAAATTCTTTACATAACATTGGTAGGCGAAAAGGGAATCTATGGAACATTTGCAATAATTATAAGGTTCTATTGAGTAATGTAAGTGTAAATAATTATGTATATGTTACGATTTAATCGTCATACCTGCAGTATCATAAAATAGTAACTCATACTTATGTTCGTACTTGCAAAACTATGTAAAGAAGACATGACCGTTCCAAGTACAATATACATTCGACGCTCAGATAAATAAGGTTAAGAATTTTACAAAAAAGTTTCCAGAATACCAAATTGGATATCTAGAACACCGACAAGGAACATATTATAATAATATGAACTGCAAATATAACTTTGGATTTGTCACAGGGGCTTGTATCGCTGACAACAAACAGTTCCTAGGTCCAATACTACGATACGACATACCTATACTTATAGGTATGTCGTATCGTAGTATTGGACCTAGGAACTGTTTGTTGTCAGCGATACAAGCCCCTGTGGGATTTGTATTATCAGCTTCGTGGTCAAAAATCGAAATATCGAGATGCAGTATTATGATTAATAATACTATTAAAAGAGTTCAACTTATGTTGAGATTAAATGGAAAGCCTACTGATACTGTGAAATCTCATGAGTATTTCAAATAAACTCTAAATGGATTTGACCTGCATATAATGACAATGAAGGAAAACCTCTAGGGGAATTTGACGGGGCTGTTTTAATCTCTTCTTCGCTTAATCAGTCACTGAAAGGTGTGATAAGTCCCCAAACGTCCCTTCGGAGTGTCCAATTATACTGGTCCTGAATACTCAAACCGTTTTTTTTCATAAATAATTTCGAGAACCTGAAAAAATCAACATAAAGAAAATAAACGCTTGATCTATGGTTTTAAAATGGCTCTGCCCTCTACTAATCAGAGATGTTCCAATCCAAGTTGCTCTTTTGGAACTGTTTCCTCGTGTCATTTACTTGTCAATTGTAATCGAGAAGGGTTCGGTGATAAAGTGAAACAAAATTACTTAGGCTTGTCATATTAGGAACATTATTTTTCATACATATGTCATGTTGGAAGTTCATCCTAGTGATTGATTTTTTTGTAAATTGACATACTAATTTTGTACATTTTACCAGAAATACTAACATTCTAAATGGCTCTCAGAAAGGTTGTACTGGTGAATAAGATATAAACATTTACTTAATGCAAGGTTCGATCAAACATGATGGAGGTCTCCAAAAGGAGACCCGTAACATCACAACATCTGAACAGGAAGATTTTCTGGATAACAACTTCTTTAATGTGAAAATACACGACGTTTCAGAGTACATACTCACTCCTTCAAAGACCTGATCACATGTGTGTGTTTCAATGAAAACCAAGGAACGGTGTCATACATGTGTAGAAGCCGACAATTGTGACTCTATCACACGTATGTAATCGTTATCAGACCTACTAAACGCTATAGAAGCAAAGGTGTCTTCCTATCTACTTTATTAAAGTTTACATAATTACGTTTGACTTAATGGCTGCAGCAAGTCAAGGTCTAATGTCGAGTTTTCGTTCAAGAGCGCGACTTTGAATGCTTTTTTTCGTTATACTGAACTGATTGGCCTTAAACTGGTTATTTTCGGTTAAAGTTGATAATTCTCAATGAAATAACATAGATTATAACATTGGACATATATGCGACCTCGCCGACATGATATTGTCCGTTTAAGGATTTCCGCTCCTTCCGGTTGAACTTCTAAAATGAAATATGATTAAGTAAAGATTTTTTCTCATCTTTATTTACTTCATGATATTCTACATCATCTACATACTTTTAAAAAAACATATGAAATAAAGAAAATGTGACTTTAGAACCTCTAAAAAGTGCTAAAACAGCATAAATGGCCTAAATTTGACTTAAAAAGGGTTTTTTCAGGTACACTTTGTGTCAAAGCTTAAGAAAACCCACACTACCATATATATTTTTTCATCGATTTCGGTAGGGTAAAATGAACTTTGTAACATATCAAAAAAGGAAAAAAAGTTTAATACTAGAAAATGTAGTATTTTAAAGTTTTCTCATTTTCCCATAGACATGTACAAAATTGTACTTCACCCCACTATCTTTCAGGCGTCATATCTCAAAAAAAACCCACACTACCTCCTATTTTTTAATGCTGATTTTTCAATCATATACTTTGATCTTTTAAAAAATATAAGTTAGAAAAAAGTTTAATTCTATAAATTTGAGGAGCGAACATCCTTAAAGGATATCGCTTACGCTAGAACCAGTGTTAGGATTCATTACAATAACCCTTTGACCAGAGGCGCGATGTGTAAATCAATAGAGTCTAGCACTAATAGTCTATTTATTGTCTTTGTTATTCAATCAGTACTTGAGGTCCCTTGAAGATCTTTATAAGTTTGCCTTTCAAACTTAATACTACCTCATTTATATCAGTGATAGCTCAGTACTTAATTAGAGATAATTCCCTCGGGGGACCTATTGATGAATTACCTACTTGAGTTTCACTGAATATTGACTATATTAAACTAAAGATAGAGAAATCTACTGTGAGCTTGATATTTATTGATCTCACAATGGACGAGGTAGTCTTAAATGTAATTGTATTTACAAATTGATATCTCTTTCTAACTATTGGCTCAATGAGGATATGATGGAGATCGTTTAACTAAGACAAACAGCTTATCTAAAGTGATTATTGCCTGTGCATCGATCAATGATCATAACCAAAAAAATTTATGTTATTTTCTCTCGATCTCCCCTTTGATTATATTTATTTTCAGTCTACGACCAAACTCAATATCAACTGCTTCAGAGGCATTCTCGAAGTCGTTGTGCCTCTGGAAGATAATGAATTTATTGATGATCAACTTCTTTATTTAACAATCGGTTAGATCCTTATGCTGTTATCAAGCTGACCACCATGAAGTTGATCATCTATAAATTCCTTGTCTTCTTCAAACTCAATATGTTGCCAAATAAGTTATGAATCATGTAAACCAGCAACATGCTCTAAACTTAAATAGTTGTTCAAACTGTAGATTGAAGGTGAGGTGAAATATGATGATGAACATTCTTACTTGCTGGATCTGGCGAAAGACGTAACACCACTGAGCTTGGCATTACAATGAACCGGCTATGCCTTGCAAACCATGGCTTATACTGCAGTGAAGTCTATCCAAGATTCCCAGCGTAACGGTTTCCTGTAGAAGAATAATGTGCCGAGCTCCTATAGGGAGACATACAATGTAAAATATCAATGCTGTTGTCAATTTGATATTTATTTTACACTTTTGCTTCGATCACATATGGAATGTTATTTCTAAACTAAGATCGAACCAAACTAACAACTAAACTTTACTTTTTGATAGAAATCACTTAATCAGGGGATGGATGACATTGAAACAATACCCATGATTAATGGGATTTTTAAATGAGTCTGAATTATGTGCACAAAATGATGCAAGACATTGGCTAAACATTTTTCTGCAGATTCCCCTCTCAATATGCCGAGGTATTTTTGTACTCTCTCTAAAACGTTTCCCACAAGAACGGGTCTCTAAATTATGAGCAGAGAAAATTCAATAAACTCCCAAGAGATCTTCATGAAGCAGAATGTGTTCTTGGGACCACAGGGCAGATCGCTTCAGTGGGTCACACATCGAAAGTGGAAATTCTGACAATGTCTGTTTCTGAAGGACATGAAGGATTGGAACTATCCGTGTGATAGTGCAAGTGGTTATCATGACACCAGTTTTACATTGATATTAACCTCGGGTGTTTTGGGGGTCTTTTTCATTTTAATTTCAGTTCAATGTTACCAACTTTTTATGCAATTTTAAAAATATATTTAAGAATTGTCCTCATCCTTTTGGCTAAACCCCGAAATTCATTCGTATATATATTACCAACTTGATTGAGCTCAAATAATTAGATAAGTGGATAACATAGTGACTACAATTCGTAATTTTCTAATATCTTTTCCAAAACGTTATTGTCAAAACAAATACCTTTGCCATATTAACACATAAATATTGAACAGATGAAAGTCAACCATGCAATTTTGTGACGAACGGGAAACTGGGATCACTGTGTGTTTGGGGGTCTGAACATTTTATAGCAATACTATTTGAGATCATAATATATCGTTTTCAAGCTCAAAATATTTTCAAAATGATATTCATCAGAATTAAACAGAAATAGTAAAATGTCAGGTTGTCAATACTCGAAACATTATCAGATTACCTATATAATAAAGTGTGTTGTTACACAAAGTTAAAGGGTTATGGATAAGTTTAGATTGACCAACGTTTCACTCAAGCTCACGAGATATCAAAAAGTCTTGAATACGCACGAAATTACAGATCATTAATTGTGTGAAATAAAACAAAATCCCATGGGGAAACACTAACACATTTTTTCGTAATTTACTAAAATAAATAAAGAGCAAATCTTGTCGAAGTTATTCGACTTGAACCACATTTTAATTTCTCAACTCAACTTCTCAACAATGTCAGACACTTATGTGATAACGGTTTAGAATGAACAAGGTCTATCGACATTAAACACAAGGTCTGTCGACATTTAACAAATGATGTTCTTATATGGCCGAAGAAGCTAAAGCGATCAGTTACATCTTGTTGACTTCAGACAAAGTGTAAAATAAATTCCCGATTAAGAACATTTGAAAGTCTGTTGTATGACCAAAAAATAACCTGAAAGTAACGAGGTTGAATCATAGAATGGCATTACACAAATTGCAGGAAAGCTTACAGCAAGTCAGTACTGGAATACTGGAATACTGGAAATAGGACTATACAGGTGCTCGTTTACTAGATAGACACTCTGCTTAGATTTGAATTGTGATACAATATCAGGAAGGGTGATCATCCACGTGTCTTGATGTTAAGTTTCACCTTAGGAACGGAAATGGTGATCCTTCCAGACAAGGTCATCAAGCTTTCTTATTGACTGCAGCAAATTCATCTCACAAGGTTGCAGTTTCTCTAGCGTTTAACTGGATCTCAAGAGCAATTTATCTTAACATTTTTAAAATCAATTTATTCTTTTTTGACAAATGGGAAATTCTTCTGACAGTTATTTTTTTTCATTTTCCAGTGCGAAAAAAATGCTTGTCTCTTGAGAACGCCCACAAATATATCTGCCTTTTTGTTTTAACTACTTCTATATTCACCTAGCTTTTCTTACATTGCACTATAAATTTTCTAGAAATGATAATGTTCAAATACATAAAGGAGATCGTTGAAATTCAATTGTTGAAAATTATTTTCTTAAGAAAAACAATTTGAGTGTTTACAATAAATTAGTATGCTGATGGGGAAAATATCTCAACGAACCGATAAGCAGTAGCCATAGATAACGGCTAGATCCGTATTTGAAGAAAATGGTGCGACACACAAAAGTGACAGTGGTGTAGAACTCTTCAGTGTGAGAGGTAGAATTATAGGTCTCATGAGAATTTGTTAAGATAGCAAGATGATTTACCATTTCATCATTGTATCATATATAAACTTCTACTCTGTTTAGGTATCGCTACATCAGTTAGATAACTTGAACTACCTTCGAGCGGCCATTTTAATGTGAACACATTAAAATGACCGTTCGATTGAAAATAGACTCGCATGACTTAACCGAACGATGGACATTCTTTAAGAACTTTTTTTTTATTGATTTAGGGATATTAATTAGCCATTGGTAACACTTATTTATATTTGTGTGAGAGTACTTTATTTCAGTAAGAAAATCATACTACATCGTCTTTAAAGTCCATAATTAAAGATTATGTAGCATTGTTTAAACAAGAAAATAGTTATTCAGATAACAAATATAGTCGCAATCGACGATAAGTGGATTTATCACATGCATGATTGAATAATTTGAAACATAACCCTAATTAAGCCTTCTTGGAAAATTAAAAATTGGAACCCTTATTTTGTGTCAACTTACGATCACGATCTATTTTATTTTTGATGTTTATACACAATCAAGCTTTTAGTAGCTCTGCAATGGTTGATCCAAATATTAGAGTTATTCCACAATGCTTCAGCTGCACATATATCCAAGTTTCAGCTTCAAGAAGTTCTGCAGAGGAGAAGATTGTCAAAGGCACATGGAGTTGGGATTTCTTTTCAAATATCCAAATTCAATATGACTTAGGTCACGTAACTTAACCCGTTGCCTACGAATTCGCCGTGATTTACTGTGAAGTTTATTTGCATTTGTTTCGGTGTTTTGGCTTAAACCTGTCTGAGACATTTTGAAATGATAATTATAACAACAACGCCAGTAACATTTAGGATTAAGCAAACATCCTGAATCCTTAATTATCAGGTCACAGTTCAAAAATCAAAGAAACACATTAACGTCAATACAAGCAGTATTACGATAAGATTAGATTTGATATAATATTCTTAACTGAGACTAACAGTGATATATTGTTTGTGAAAACACCAATTCATCTACCATTGTTTCATTTAGCTTTTATTTCGTTTGCTGGTTGTCCGAGCATGATATAATAATGGCATTAGAACAGTGCTGCTAGATCCACTTCCATTTATATCAGTCCCTTGGTAGCCATTAAGATTTGAGATCAGAATCTATCCACTGGAACAAATCCCATTTGTTAAAACTCGATGTTGTACTGTGTAAATGGTTGGAGAGAAAAAGTATCAAAATGTTATCTCTTACATTGGCTTCCCCATTCTGCGGATTAAGCCTTGAATATGTGATAGGGAAACGTTACACTAATATTCGGCTGTTACATTCTATGTAAATGGTTTCTGAAAAATGTGTATTATTACCTGATTAACGACATACATTATGAACCCATCAAAAGTTATTTAAAAGTGAAATACAATGAGACATCAAATCATCCAGTCTCCTTGATCTCTGTCAGGTCAGTATCACCCATGATACTATACTGAACAGCAAAAGAAACGCGAGTCCACTGTAACAATTTCGTTATTACTAATAACGGTGTATTGAGCAAATTTATAATATCAGAGAATTTACATTGTGTGACATGATGTTAATAACGTGTTGAACAACATGCAGACATAACGAAAAGTCAATACGGGTGTAGAACTTCTGCAGAGCTTAATCTTGTGCCATAGTCATTCTCTGGGAAAACAGCCACATTCCTATTCAGAAGATGAAGGGCCCAATGTGTTTTAAATGCAATTGGAATTTGTGCAAACACTCCCATGAAGTTGTTTGATGCAAAACTCCTGTCTCTTCATGTGTTGATGTGACGTTATGACGTCATTTTGAATTTCATTCAGAATGGTTCTATAGGTGTCATTTTGGTAAAACTTCAAGGTATTGCAATCTTTTTCGGCACCAATGTGTTCCACGATCACATTACCAGTCCTTAGAAACTGTTCACCATGCAATCGGCCAATACCCCAGTTTCCGAAAAGTTCACGTTTTTTGCCAAGCATTAACTTCTTTATTATTGAGGCTGGACTCACAATGTTGGGTCCTTTTCACAGAGCAAGTCTCGGATTACAGCACGAGTGATTTTAATTTTACCAGGCTCATGCAGATCATGTTACCATGACATAATGTGACGTGCATTTTTGTAACCATCTGTACTCTACAGTACCAATAACAGTAACAAACCATGGTCTGATATGCAAACAGAAACTATAATCATTAAAACTCGCGTTTCATTTGTTGTTCAGTATATATTTCATGTTACACAAAACTATTTCATATTTGTCAGGTCAATATCATCAATAATTCACTTCATGTTTATCATCCGTGATACTAAATTCCAATGTGACACAAAATCTGTTCATGTTTGTCAGTTCAATATCTTTCATGATACTATATTTCAATGTTACATAAAACCATTTCCTTATGAATACAATTCATGAAAGCATTCACATATAATGTGTTCCACTGTTGCTGATTAAACTGAAAACGTCAAATTGAAATCAAAGTGAAATGTCATGTCAAAATTCACTGTCGCTGTATTCAATATTCAATAGCTCTTTATAGCATTGCAAATTGTGATTGCCAGAGGAATTTCGCAAGACACAAACATAGGTAATCTGTATGTCAATGACGTGTTGTGAAATAGTTTGATATATCCCTTGGAATAATAGAATGAACATCTGACCTTACTGGCACTGACCTAACTCTACAGTGCACAATAACAAGTTTCAATAGTATTTTTTAAGTAGATAGGTGAATTGCACATTAACAGGTTGAATCAATCTTTCGATTTGACCTTGTTTTTTTCTGAATTTACGAGGAACATTATATGAATGAAACAACGTAATAAGCTAAAACAAGCCTGAATCCCTACCACCAACTTACTATGGTTGATATCAAGGTCTCTGTGATGTTTACAAACCACGCATGCCATGCAAATTAAAAACTTAATTTGTGTTTATTTTTTTATAATTTGTCTTAATAATGTCGGTTTTTAAAATGTCGAAACAAACTGAGCTGACTTTGTTTGAATCGACTGAGAATATATGCTCTTAAGTATCATAATTTGGCAATGCTGCTATATACTTTCATCTCGTCATCAGATTTCTCAACGTTGAATTCTCGTAATAATGAGTTAACATCGTTCAGAATAACCCACAAACAGGTACTTGTTCATTCAATGAAGGCATTTATTTACCTCGGTAAGTTGGGAACAGGAAGATTTTCTGGATTACAACTTCTTTAATGTGAAAATACACGACGTTTCGGGGTACATACTCACTCCTTCATCAGGTGGAAGCTGTTATCCAGAAAATCTTCCTGTTCTAATGTATACCACTTCTAAATGCCCTTCAAAGGTAAGTTGGTTTGCAAACTGAAGATAGACAGATAGACAATTCGATACTCACAATATTGTTATATATAGTTATAGTTATAGTTATACGCCATGATAACCAAGATTATTTGTTCTCGTTAGTAAATCAACGTTTTAACATTGCCAAATTGTTAACTCATCTCTTGGTTGTTTCTCATACAATTTGTCTGCAGACTCTTGTGTCAGTCACATCATGTTCAGCTCTCAATACGCTAGCTAGTAATTGTCTGAGGTGGGATGTTCTAGAGTCATTAGGTGGTCCTAATGTTATTTGGGAGCTCTTTATGTCTCAGGTTGTCAGTTTGATGTAACCAAGGGGTCTTTCAGATGCTAGGTCAAGAACGGACGTTCATGCTTGACCATCAAAAA
Source organism: Gibbula magus (assembly GCA_936450465.1). Lineage (NCBI taxonomy): Eukaryota > Metazoa > Mollusca > Gastropoda > Trochida > Trochidae > Gibbula > Gibbula magus. The sequence goes on along the minus strand of OW388299.1, from coordinate 31,971,396 downwards.
CGATTATGTCTTTGGATATTAAATATCCAAAATGCTGAAAACACAAATCCAATTGTTAATCGTAGTTTAAATAAATACACCTGTTCCAGAGTGATTTAATAATAATAATAATAATTGATAGTTTTTATATAGCGCACAAATCTCCAGGTTGTGGACTCAGGGCGCTTCTAAACATTATAACCCTGGTCTAACCTAAGCTGCCGCAAAGCGCTTAAAGGTCACCTCCTCCACATCTTACACCAGGTACCCACTAACTGCTGGATGAACAGAGGCACAGGTTGAATAAAGTCACTTACCCAGGGTGACACCATAAGTCTTTCCACTCATGTCTCAGTGTGGGGCAGGGAATCACCCTTCAAACTCTCAGTTAATTCAGCAATGAAGCGGGTAACCCAACCATGCGGCAAGCCGCGCCCATTGTTTCTGAACTTCACTGATAGCGGTCGACTGAGCTATGCACAGGACCACGTACCACGTACCACCATGTACAAACTACCTCCGTGTATTGCCAAACAATAGTATAAACATGTGTTTTCAATTATAAGTTGTTAAATAATGATGAGCTTTTCGAAAAACGCTTGGATTATAAAGATATATAGTTATATCCAAGTAAATTTTACATTGTAACTGGTTTTCCAGGTGTAATGGAAAACACTTTTTACTTTAAAGTGAGAAAATAAAATCCTCAATTCATTAATATAATGAAAGATTTAATAAGCTTATATACAGCGGTTCACATAAATGAAAGCACGTCCTGTCGCTTTCACATAATCGTAATATGGTGTGTCTCCAGCTAAGAGTCTCCTCTTTGTATTTGAAATCTACTAGTAAATCACAACGACAGTGGTTCCATACAGTGACTTAATTTGTAATAAATGTAATTTTGACTTGTTTGAAGGAGAATATCACATGATTCTAATGTGTCAATTGTATCAACCATGCAGATCTTAATGTATTCCGGCCTTTTACCACCACCCACCTTCAATTGTTGAATTCCGATACCTCATATAGGTACATAATATCAATGTTCTTAAAGGGGCAGTAGCAAGTTTTTTCGCTGAAATAAGTCGATAAAATGTATTTGAAAATTAATGTCACCAATAGTAAAACACCCTTCTCTCTTCGGAAAATCAAGTTAAAAATGAGTGTACGTGATTCCCTAAAGCCATGGAAACGTTTTTTGTCATTCAAAATAATAAAATGTGTTCACAATAAAATGGCCGCCATGCAATTGTTGCTTTACACGCAACACTGTTATTACCACTACGGATAATTGGTTTGTGTAATAAGATGTTTTACCCTCTAAAGTAAATATAAATGACATAAACTATCATTATAAATGAGAAATTTGAAAAAATAAAATTTGCAAAAAACGTGCTACTGCCCCTTTAAATTGACTAAAGGGGTTATGTATATATGAAAGCAATATCCACGTTAGTATAACTGTATAATCATTATTAATACGCATTTGATCTACACACCATGCCGATTATGAACCATACTTGTACTCTTGGCCTCCGAATAAAGTGAGTAGTTAGTTGTGTTTTAGTAAGCTCTGTCTTCAATGACAACCCTTGGTATTAGCAGGGAAAATTCAATAGAGTCTAGAGAGATCTTAATAGACGAGACCTGGCTCATGGGAATATAGTGTGAAGCGCTTCAGTGGGTCATCAACCGAAAATTGAATTCTAGTAATACCTGATTTAGAAGGGCATGATGGAAAGGAATTCAATCTCATTAAAATCAGATCGTAATTATGCTGCACTACGGTACACGTATAATGTTTAACGTAGTGTGGCACAATTTACGATCTGAACTGTGTCTGAAACATATTCTTTATCAGCAGATTGCCCTTACAGCAAGGTTCCATTATAAATGATCTAAAGATTTATTTATATTCATTTATATTTAAAAAAAATTATCTTTTGACAAATGAAAAATAAACTTGACAGTTAAGGTATTGTCAGTTTTATGTCCTACTGCAAAATAAGTCTCCTTTCACACAAAAATTAAATGTTTTCATTTTGTCTTTTTTAAATTTTCACTAATTTTTACCAAAATAGCAGGTAATTTATTTCTCATGTGACATCTTGAGAGTAACAGAGCAACTAAAAGGTTTTTTCCATTTTCCTCACTAATATTATATTTATTTCGATATATAAATATATATATATTTGTTTGTCTTCCCTCAATTTCGAATGTGTAAGTTTGTTATATTAAGTATCTAATTGACAAAATTCAATTCCCTGTAAGTGTGATATAGACTCTATCTAAATATTTCTCTGTTGTATATAAAAGAGACATAAGGTAATTAGAAAATGATGTTAAAATGAACATTTTAAACTTTTATATCTCGAAACTTTAAGCAGGTCTGAATAGAATTTTAAACACGTGTTCCCATAAAACCTATTAATTATACGTTTTAGATGAGTATAGTCGTATTAAAATTATCTAAGTTAACCTTTTTATTTAGCTCACCAGACAAAAGACAAACGCTATAACATTAAGTGCAAATCGTTACAGAGAGCTACAGATTTATATGCTATTTTCATGAGGACGGCGGGCTTTCGGAGTTTATGTCATCCGAGTAAACGGTGTCTGACTGTACTTCATTGTCTGAACTGGTGAACTACGATGAACTGGCCGGCCGATCATTTTGCAGATTTCCTTGAGGAATAGCCTCATAGTAAAATTTCACTTGGAGCAACGTAATTCATTTGCTTCACTACACCCCAATTATTTAGAGTATCTTGTCAGCCATGCATGAAAATAGTATTTTAAGTTGAAGGAACTTCTCGAACTGCTCTTCTGTGCAGTTCTAACACGTTGATGTCATACCTTTAGAGGGGCAATAGCTCAAATAAGTTGATGAAATGTATTTGAAAAATAATGTCACCAATAGTAAAACACCGTTCTCTCTTCGGAAAATCAAGTTAAAAATGAGTCTACATGGCTAAGTAAAGCCATGGGGATCGTTTTTGTAACTCGAAATAATAAATTGTTCACAATAAAATGGCCGCCATGCAATTTTTGCTTTATACGCAACACTGTTATTACCACTACGGATAATTGGTTTGTGTAATAAGATGTTTTACCCTCTAAAGTTAATATAAACTATCATTATAAATCGGAAATTTGAAAAATAAATTTACAAAAAAACGTGTTACAGCCCCTTTAAGTGAATATTATATTATGCATGCAGCCAATATGCAAGATAGAAATATTTTCGAAACCATCTAAATCACAGCACCCTCACCAGGTGATCGTGAGATTATATCAATATATATCCAATGCCACTCAAATGATAACAAAGAGCGAGACGTGACTCGTATTTCAAAGACCTAAACCCCTATGTTCTGAAACAGCCTCCTTTCGCAAAGCAATCTCTACTAAGGTTAACCTAAACCCTATTCTTCAACATTACCCAAGGGTAACATAAATGAGTCAGTGCTTATTGATAGGACTCCTTGGAGGATATCCAGCATCAAAGTTGTATAGAATGTAACGAACATTTCACACTTTGCTAAACGTCAAAAGTTACATCAAAGCTGTTTGTATTATCGTACAATTGGTTGGTGTAGCCTCAAACTATGACGTTGTGACGAATGGAATGAAGTAAGTAAGCTATTTTATATATACGCGCTGTCACAATGTCTTCATCTGAACAAACTATGATGTTTGTTAAAAAATCTCAAATATAAATCAACGCCAGTACAAATCACATTACACTTTCCTCTTCCTTTAATACTACCACGAAGGATATACGGTTATATATCTAGAGTTCCATTGTATTATATCGCAGTGTTCTGTTTAGCTATTATTTATTCATTTTGTTTATTTGTTGCCCTATAATTCGATCATAATGATCATTTATTACTCACCTGTTTAAAATACAGCTTGTTCATATATTTACACGTTTGTATTTACTTTGCTGTGCTCTTTTCACTAGTTGCCGATTAAACATGACGTCATAACCGTTAAGAGTTTGCGCCATAGTGTTAGCGGCGCAGCCTCATTTTTCGAGCGCCATGTCAGGTATTTCCCAAACATCCAAAACTGTGTGCCACAGGAGATTTCAAGTATTATCTAAGCTATCGTATACTCATGACCAGATGTAAAACATACTTTGTTTTAAATCATAAATACGAGCAAAGAAATAGCGTCAAAAATATATTCTGATGATTATGCAAATAAATATTGATTACAAACTCATGAATAATATAATAGTGGAAAACTAATAAAAAGCTTTGAAAGACGTGAAAGTATAGATGAAAGGTGTAATTCGTTTAAATATGACGTTTGACCAACAGAAATAAACGTCCATTTGAATTTTGCTTGTACGCGTACTTCTGGCATTCAGTAACATTTAAAGATTTTGTACAGCAAGAAATGCAGTGATAGCGACGTGGCGACATACCATGATATATTACTTTTTTATCGGCCTATAAAACAATGATTTACTAAGCATACTATTATCAAATTTGAATGCATAGCCGGTTCTTTTCCTATAAGCTGAAAAACAATCACTGTACTAAGTTTTCTTGCAGCGACCGTGTTAGTATACGTTCAAACCTAAAAGTGAAAGGTATCGAAAAGTGAATGTGAATGATCAGACCAATAATAGTGAAAGTGTTTTCAAAGTACACTCTGATGATCCCCAGTTGTCTTGCGAAGACATCTAGCAATCCAAGTTTGGCAGCCAAAACTGTGTTCCACAGGACATATCGCTCGTGTGAGATCAACCGATATCTACTAGGAGATATCCTTTTGACAGTAGATTTTGGACAATGCCCTGTCACCGTCAACTACATGACATCACAGTGCTTTTACATCATCGGGTAATGACATCACAAGCTATGACGTCATAAACACGATGGCGTCAACATGCTAGCTATGACATCACCGCATTGGAAGTCAACTGGCAGAGCTGTGCTCAGAGATGTAAACTTTCTCATTGAAACGTAATGAAGAATGATTTTGGATGATATATCGAATCTCACCCTCGTGTCATCTCGGCAAGCCTCTGATATTCGTAACTTTTATCAACTCGTTTTTATATATTTGATCATATCAGAAGACACTTGGGTGAGATTCTCTATTTATCATACAATGTCAAATGAGTTTGTTCTGATTCAAATGGATATCCGTACTCTTGACCATCAGTTAATATCCATACTTTTGAGTATCATTTGATATCCATATTCTTGCGCATCAGTTCATATCCATACTCTTGCGCAGTTGATATCCATACTCTTGCGCATCAGTTGATATCCATATTCTTGAGTATTAGTTATATCCATACTTTTTAGTATCAGTCATATCCATACTCGTTGGTATCAGTTCATATCCATACTCTTTGATATATGTTGATATCCATACTCTTGAGTATCAGTTGATATCCATATTCTTGATTATTAGTGATATCCATATTCTTGAATATTAGTGATATCCATACATGTATTCTTGAGTATTAGTGATATCTATATTTTTTAATATCAGTTCATTTCCATATTCTTGAGTATCAGTTATATCAATACTTTTTAGTATCAGTCATATCCATGCTCTTAAGTGTCAGTTATATACATACTATTAAGTACCAGTCATATCCATACTGTTCTTATGTATCCAACTCCAAATTCCCTTTACACAGTTAGGCAGCACTAATCATACATACTCTTGAGCCGTAGTAGGTTTCATTTTAGTTGAGAATCATTTGATGTCCATATTCTATCTGTGTGGGGTTTAATTGAATTAGAAACATATTCATATTATTGTTTAATCGCACAGTTATAACAAGTGATCTTCAAAGAATCCATGGTTTCATATCTCCTCCTCAAAGTAGCACAGAGGAAATTGAGACAGCGTTATGGTTACCAAGAGAAAACATGGCAAGCTTTCAGAACTAGTTTGATGTGGCAATCGCTTCTGAAGCCTACTCTGAATATGTGGCATCATGAGAGAAAAGTTTGTCTTTCAGCTCGTTTAAATGAAACGGTGATACTTCTATTACATGTTCTTTATTACTAAATCGTACCGGGAAGTGTTGATCATCAAGCTTTTCCCTAAGCTTTATGTTGATAACTATAGAATGAAGGTGCTTTGATATATATGATGTGTGTGGTACATGGAATAATTAAGGTTAATTATTGGTTCATTTAGAAATAAATAGTAAATTCTTATATTCCTTGAGAGCAGAATTGTTATCAACTAGCAACTAATATAATTCGTTCTCTTAGAAAATGAAAGAGGGTTTAAACATTTGTTTTTAAAGTGTAATCAGTTAAGAACAAGTGAGATGATTATCGGTGACAAATGACCTCGACCCGAGGGAAATCAGGTTACTAGAAGAGCTATTTACAGGGTGAAAGTTACAACTAAACACTTCACTAACAGACAGGTCACTACGGGGTTATCTGTCGCTACCTACAACTGTGGTGAATAAATTACCTTTTAAAGAGTTAGGGGAAATATTTGCATGTGTGTATGGAAACTAACTAATTTTCTTTCCGTGATATAATGTATTTTGATGACATTAACAAAACGTGACCAAGAATTCCTGGAACTGTTTGAGTGACATTCTAGTTGCAATGACGATTTTAAAATAAAACTTCTTTATTCACACACTGCGGCGTTCCGGTAAAGATCATAATACCGTTTTCACGCATGAAGCTTTATTACTCGCCCGTGTAAGATACTGCAGTGTAATATTTATGCGCCAATATTAAACTAGTGTAATACCGCCGTGCGTATGACGTCACAATAGTTTGCGATTATGACGTCACAATGGGAGTAACGTCGCCACAATAGTATAGAATTTGCGGGAATCAAAGTTTCAGAGCCATTTCGGCTATTTCGCTGGATTATATGCGGGCGAGTAATAAACAGAATACTAAACTTCCTTCTAATTAATACCATTTTTATCAAACTCGTGAATGATTTGGTATCAAACTCACTTTCGCTCGTTTTATACATAATCATTAACTCGTTTAATAAAAATGGTATTAAATAGAAAGTCGTTTAGTATCCTCTATATCCTATGCTTGAAGCGGTCAAAGAATTTATACCGAAATGTCAAAGTCTGTGAATAAAGGTGATTATCCATTTTTATTATATGATGGACGAGTGTTCTGTTTTCTGATTGGCCTAGCGGATGGTCATCGACAATTATCAAACGTTATGTTGACCGCGAGAAGCGTCACGCGAGGTCGACATAACACTTCAATGACCTGGAGCTAAAAATAGATCACCGCTGCCTATTCATGCTTAGATATTTAAGAATAACGTTTTTGTTTTCAAAGTGTAAATTGTTAACTTCAAGTAAAATTAGGAAAAAAGGAACTTTTTGTGAATAAAAAAAGAATTTTTGAAGAAAAACAATATTTAAAAAAAATGAATTTTTGAAAACAAATTACACCTTCATGAATCATATAATTAAACAGTTATTGACTTCAGTTATCGGTGAGTTAAACCATTTGATTCACCTCAACTGAAGTCAACAACTGTATAATATTAAAATTTAATGCTTTTTGCATCAGTTTCAAAACAAGTTTTGCAATCAAATATAAACTTCTCCAGAACTTTCCTCCACTATCGATTTGTTTAATCAAATTGAATGTCAACATTTTGTTCTTGCACCTTATTTGTATTCCAGTTTGTAAGCAATCAGTTAATCTTTGCACATTCAGTGCACGTCACGATGTTCGGGGGAGACCGCAAATGAATTTCCTGATAATATTCTGTATATACTTGATGCCGGAAACCAAAACAACAAATCTTTACAAATAGAATTTGTCAACAGTTTTATTCTCCAAGGGAAATGTTTGAAAAAAAACAGTTAATGACTCCTGCGAAAACAAAACATGTACTCTCTTAAACAGACTGACACTTTTTGTTGCAGCTTCTCTTAATATTTTATTTCTCAAAGTCTGAGGCCATGGAGCCATCTACGGTCGAAACAATGTTTAGACAATGTTGCTTATATGATAGTCATCATTAATATGACTTTAACACGCAAATGCATGGTCAGTTTTGCATGATATTTTATTTTACTCTAAAATGTACCATATTACAAAAGGTGCTGGTTTAGGTTATATCCTCTACTTTCATATCCACCCCCAAATGCTTTGTATATGAAATATATATATATATATATATATATATATATATATATATATATATATATATGTTTCAACGAAACCAAGGAACGACCAATTCATGTGTAGCCGACAATTATGGCTCTATTTCACGTATGTACTTGTTATAAGACCTTTTAAACGCTATAGAAGTAAATCTGTCTTCCTATCTACTTTATTGAAGTTTCCAAAACTACGTTTGACTTAATGGCTGCAGCAAGCCAAAGTCCATTGTCCGGTTTAATGCTCTTTGATATTATTACCCGAGCGAGTGTCATATGACTTTTACGAAACAAGTATGAATATTACCCGAGTGAAGGTGAAGGTTATGCACAACTAAGAAACATATGGTAAACCTTCGGGTATAATAATTTCTTTATTAGCCTTTTGTTCTGCAATTACAACTACAAAAATATCATGGATACCGGAAACAGAGTTTCAGGTTTACAGTCATAATTATGCCAGTATTTAGAAACTCAACTCCAGATTACATTTAATGTTAAACACAGCAGAGCACGCTCATTGGACTTAAGCCTCTTTAATGGATGCGATAGCACACCAAGCACTCCGATCTGTTGGTGTTGTGCACAAAACTGTGTTAATATGTTTGTAGATTTCCCCAGGGAATCGCTGATGTGTACAGTACATCAACAGTAGAAAAGATTATCAGCGAATTGTGATATTTGTTCACAGAGTGTACACATCATGAATATGCGATACGATCCACGTTGTAAATATAATAGGCTTAAACAGTTTCATTCGGTTATCTAAACACAACTCTCAACCACCGTGCCATTTACTTGTGCCTTAACGGAAACATTAGATTTTAAAAAAAAATTGATATTGTCAACCGTGCATATGTTATAAAGCATTGTAAAATTGTTGTCATTGTCTTCTCATTTCATGAAACTTCATTAAAACTTGTTTCTACAACATTTATTACAATTCAATTTGTTTCATTATTTTTTTTTTATTTTTAGAGTTTCAAAGTTTGAACAACTTCAACATTGTTTGGGAAGTCAAACGTGGTTGGCACGTGGTCCTGTGCATAGCTCAGTTGACCGCTATCAGTGAAGTTCAACAACAATGAGCGCGGCTCGCATGGGTAGGTTACCCGCTACATTGCTGGATAAACTGAGAGTTTGAAGGGTCATTCCCTGTCCAACACTGAGACATGAGTTGAGAGACTTTTGGTGTCACCCTGGGTAAGTGACTTAGATCGAAGTGTGCCTCTGTCCACCCAGCAGTAAAATGGGTACCTGGTGTGATACGCTGGTAGTCTGAATTTGAACTTTGAGCGCCTGACAGGCGACCAGTTGTAATCTCCACCGAGTGGGAGAACAGCTCCGCTGAAAACCGCTCGTAAAATCCCCGTACTCATCATCATGTAATCTCCTTCGGGAGTGTTCTGTACTCGGTCGCGCCATGAGCAGGTATTAGTAACTGGAGGTAGCGCGTTATAAATATCCACATTATTATTTATTAAATTTGGCACTAAATCGTAAAGATCGTAAAACAATTTCTGGTTTTCTGTCCCTACAGCTGAATACCGAAAGTTTGTTCACCTACGTGCACATGTGTATCCCAGGGCTTATGTCATGTAAAATTTAATGGACATTCGTTGTAACGTCAATAAAATTGCATCACATATAATCAAAAGGAAACAGAATATATCCATGAGTAAAATAATCATTCTCACTCGTATCCTGTGACCGGTGTAAGTTTATGAAATTTGGCATAATGAAATAGACAGAAAGGGTCAAATATTGAAAATTGAAATTTCCTTAAATTTCGAATTTTCATATCGACTAAATGAGAACAATTTCATCACAAATACATTGAATGACACCTGCTTGACAACGACATTAGTACCTATGTCGAAACGTCGCCTATACAGAATAAAGAAGTTGTGTATCCATAAAATTGTTCTTCATTCTTCATCATCTCAACTTCTAGAATGCCCATCAAAGATGTTACATTGAATGAGTATAAGAGGAAGTATATAATGTTTGTTTGACCAAGTTGATCACTTACTGAATATTTCACAGACCCCTGGTCACTTCAAAGAGCTGCCAAAACTGAAACTGTTTACTATGAGGCATTAAATTAGATTATGTTATGACACACTCAACTGTCTCATTATAATGCAAAATTGCAAAGTGACCGGTTTAGTTTTTGCGTTGATACGGTGTTTCAAAGTTATGCCAAATTACATAATATTTGCACTGAAATACACAAGTAGGTGAACAAACTTTCGGTATACTGTTTTTATTTTCTCTGAATGACATGTATAAATTGAACATTTTCTTTTCAATTTTGAAACACAAATTTGACATTGATAGACGTATGTTTAAGGCTGTGAAAATATTTCCCATGACTCTATTTGAAGTATTTGTTTTCAACATGTAACTGTCAGTAACGTAATTCTGTTCAGACGATACTTGGTTTTTATTCAATTTCATTTCTTATTGAAAGGTGACACGGTAACTACAACAAAGTCATATAATACATGGGCTTTACCCATGTCTTAATGTTCTGTTTAGTAATTAAAGGTACATCCATTCTGTTTAATAAAATTTACTTTGTCTTTAACACGTTCCAACTCACCGGATGTGCTGTTTCCAGTACAAATAAATTCACTCAGCTTGCAAATTCATCACCAATCGCCAAATACATCATAATTACGAGTTTCCAATTAAAATCGAGTAACATCAGTATGCATGTGTAGAAAATGAAACTGTACGTCCCATTGATACACACAGTAGTTATGTAACCTATTAAACATTATCAAAACAAATTTGTAATTTTGTCTGTTGTAAATAAAGCCCTGTTTATACGGCGAACTTTACACATATGCAATATTGCTTATGGTAGTAATATACACACGTGAGTAAAAGTAAATTTGCTATGCGTTCATATGTGTTTAATTTCTGCCTATGCAAATGGGCTTTCATCTATTTTAATATATGAATAGAGAATTCCTTAAACATACCAATTAATATTTATTAGATGTAAACTAAATAAATGACATAAATTTATATCTGTCAACGTTGTTTTGACTATTTCGCCCTAATTATATAATGAAAATCGGATAGTCAGATTGATTTCGAAGGTGATTATCCTATATACATAGAATTTGAAAAACAATATTAAGAGTTTCTAAAGTTATCTAATGTATTTTCTCAACCTGGGTGAAGTCACTGTGTCTGTATACGACGAACTTTTACTAGAAAAGTGAAAATACCATATTTACTCACGGTAGTAAAAATTTGCACCTGTCCCTGACTAGGTGCAAATTTGCTTACGGTAGTGAAAAAATTGCTTACGGTAGTAAAATATACATATGTGCAAATGCGTCCATACGGCGAAGTTTGCTCATATGAGCAAATTTGCATATGTGTAATGCTTTACTCATATGCAAACGCTCGCCGTATAAACAGGGCTTTATCTGAAATTACGTTTGACTCATTGGCGAGCGTCAATCGCTATGCATTGTCCGGTTTTCGATCAGAAATCACTATTTTACCTTCATATCGTCAACATACTAAGTCGACTATCATCAAAATGATATTGTTCGGTAACAGTCGGTACTTCTCGATAAAGTAACACATTTTATAACGTTTGGAATATGTGACCCCTAACAACACAATGGATGTACCTTAAAGGGGAATGAAATACTACATCTTTTTTATCAAATTGTAAAATAACGATTGTGAAAATATGAACTCGGAACAATTTCAGTAAAAACGTACGTTATTGTTTTGAAGCCGAAGAGTTCCTTTTACTTAAATGTTTTAGTGTTTAACTCGGCGAGGTCTCGATTTAGAGGTTATATTTTCTCTGTTTTATGGCAACTGTAGCTTATGAAGACTGCATTTGACGTGCTCATTGATGATGTATTGTTTAGTGAAATTAAACTCTAAATTATATTTTATATCTGAGAACTCAACGTCTATGAAATTGCCTTGACCACACCGTCGACATATTATTAGATTATATCTCTATCTTAAATTTCAACTGCACATATTCATTCTTTAAAAAGTAAAATCAAGATGAAAGTTCGGAAAAGCATTATATTTGATTATTAACAGCAAGGAACCCGAATGCGTGTCAAGTTAAGTGGATGAAATATCAAGATTGGAATTCAAGCATGTAATTTAATATGTAAAGCCTCATAATGTATCTGGAGGCTAGTTATTTTTCGTCGAGATCCCTCAATGTTGATGTAGATAACTGTATCATGTGACTACATTATATAATGGAGAAATTTCAGCTCAGTCTAATCATGCATTCCTCTAGGAACAATTTTGTTTTCATCAATGTGCCCACTTCAGCGTTATTGCTTTGGTTATGATGTTACCAGATACGTCTTACAAACCACCTACTCGAAATAGGAACTTAAAGGGGCAGTAGCACGATTTTTGCAAAATTTAATTTTTCAAATTTCTTATTTATAATGATAGTTTGTGCCATTTAAATTTATTTTAGAGGGTATAACATCCTATTACACAAAGCAATTATCAGTAGTAGTAATAACGGTGTTGCGTATAAAGCAAAAATTACATGGCGGCCATTTTATTGTGAACACATTTTATTATTTTGAATGACAAAAATGATTCCAATGGCTTTTCTTAGCCATGTACACTCATTTATAATTTGATTTTACGAAAAGAAAAGGGTATTTTACGATTGGTGAAATTATTTTTCAAATACATTTCATCAACTTATTTGACCGAAAAAAATTGCTACTGCCCCTTTAAGACAAAGGGTTATGTATAGGATAAACACGCCTCCGAATGGGGTTTGGTAGAAGATGTAAACCAGAAAGTAAGGGGAATCTAGAGAGGCACTGCTCCACCTGCAGAGATTGGTGAGCATAGGTTAATATTCATGACTTCAAGTATAGAGATGTTGATCGCCATGTAATGAAGCATAAACATTACTAACTGTAGCGCTTAAAAAGGCAACTGAACTCGCATTGAACTATGAAAAGTAACCACGATGGCAATATTGACTGCTGACCTAGGGAATATATCTGTGACACCATCTCCGAGACGATTATCACAAATAATCAAGACGTTGATGACATTATTTAACACAGCACCGCACCGAAGAATTATTGCTTAAACGTTGTATATGCAATACGATAGTTTTTACTTGATTAAATGTTTTGAAAATTGGTTGTAAAGGTCTGCTGTGCCCCCAAAACATGAATTTCACATGTAAATGCTGATCGTCTCTTGGGAGCGCTACTATTTGTATATTTATTTATGGTGTTGAACTAAACATAAGTTGCTGTTGAGTCTATGACAGTGTGATATATCAGTGATATATTAGTGTCAAGTAAAACTTGTACATGCACGGGCGTTATTTATTTGATGTTTTGATGTTGTTACGCCTAGGTTTCAGCTTCACGTGTAACAATTGAAAGCGCGTGGTCTCAAGGAGGTTTGCAAATTGGTAGTTGTTCTCTGTTACAAGGATATGACTTGGAGGTTGTGGGTTCGAATCCCGTAAGAGGTTCGTCCCCCCAAAAGTACAAGAATAATTTATGTAATAACACATATAGTGTGATCTCAAACATAACAATATAACATTTGTTCACTATTGACGTTTGTTTCGAAAATGCATTCAGCCTTGGGAACTGTGTCACTTTACATGTATTTAAGGGGTATTGAATGTAAGAATAGCTTAGCTATCGGTTGTTTGAAATAGCATTTGTGGAGGTCTCGATGGACGAGTAGATAAGCTACTTGGTAAATCGGTAGATGATTGGAAGAGACACGCCCGGCAAAAGTACAGGAATGTATACTATTACAGATAGTTTGGTTCCAAAAAGTACAATGACCTTTAAATGTCCTCGCCGTTAATGGCTGCAATATTGCCCAAATGGCCGTCTGTCCAGATTTCACTAAAAACCCGAATTATCCCGAATCATCTCGAAAGGAAAATATTGTACATTCGTGAACATCCGTAGACCATTTCTTGAAATCCGTAAATGATTCCTAGTTGATTCGGCAACATTCCTCCAATTCGTGGCATTCTAGAAAAACAATTTTTTTTTTGTCAAGTGAAATTACTGTTCACCAAATTTGCCGAACGTTCACGAAAATTCACGAATTTTCACGATCTCCTGTTCGTAGTGTTTCGGGAAATTTCGGCTCCCAATGAAATAAGTCAAACTCCTATACTGACGACTACAAGTTTCTGTGTACGAACTGAACTGAAAGCAACGTAACATTCCATGGTCTCTGTTGCAGAGAACAAGTGAAATCGTCTCTTAGTTACCAGTTACATTCAATCTCATGTACCAGATTTCATCAGATTTCCCTTGTGTCCACGTGTACTTGTCACATTGTTTTCCAGTCATTCACACAGAAACGATTGTCCTCTCCTACTTGTTAATGTCACGCTCCTTAAAGGTGCATCCATTGTGTTATTAGGCTTTAATACGTTCCGACTCACCATATGTGGTGTTTACAGTGCAAATAAATTCTCTCCGCTTGCATATTCATCCCCTATCGCCAAATATATCATAATTACTAGTTTCCAATTAAAATCGAGTTACATCATTATGCATGTGCAGAAACCGAAACTGCACGCCCCATTTACATGCATAGTAGTTATATGACCTATTAAACATGATCAACCCAAATTTATCATATTGTCTGTTATAAATAAGATTCCCAAATTACGTTTGCTCATTGGCGCGCGCCAAACGCAGTGCGTTGTCCGGTTTTCGATCAGAAATGACTACTTTTACCTTCATATCATCAATATACTAAGTCGAGTATCATCAAAATGGTTGTTTTCGGTAACAGTCGATACTTCTCAATAAAGTAACACCGTTTATAACGTTTTGAATATGTGACCCCCAACAACACAATGGATGTACCTTTAAACTTTCACACTGTTTGGGAGTATCGGTATAACCGAAAGATATACATTTCTTTCACCTGATTTTAAAAAAATGTTCATATCGTGTCTCATCTGTTGCTGTGACATGAGAGGATATTAAATCACCGCAAACAGATACTGATTGACTTTGAGCAACAATAAGAATTCAATTTTGAAGCGTTTCAATATAATTGAAATTTATCATTCGATGAATCCGTCAGACGTGTTACACTGACAATCCAGATTCAGATTCAATCATTTACCCAGGACAGTTGTAAAGCTCTTATATGTGATACGTCCGGTTTATGGACAAGTTTGATCACCAAGATGTGAAGATTTCAATTTCTTTGTGGATATTTTTATGTCATATAAGGACGACGGGGAGAACACCGAGACTGTGTTATGGCTGTCAGGAGACAATCGCAGGTTTTACATCCTTCTTTGGGGTTTTATCGCAGAACCATATCGTTCCACTGGTTTCACTGACCAGCTATTGATATTTCCCTAGTCTGTCATACAAACCTTTAGTTCATCTAGGTCTATAATCTGTGCGTTTATTTAGTTTGATTTATTTTCAATTTGTGCTGGGTTGCTAAAATTAACTGTTAATTACAATCTCTCCATTTCAGTTTCTGTTTAGTTGCGTACTGTAATGTGTCCATAGTGATCAAATAGTTATTTCCCTTTGTCAAGAAGAATAACAATCATCAGACATTTCCTTAAATCTATCATGCAGAATCCAGTAGACACGACCAATAGAAGTCCAAGAGTTAGCTCCCTTTATCTAGAAGGCTGACGCTCATCCTTGTAACTTGTGTATCCACAGAAAATTGAGAAACCACACCCCTGTATATTCATAGTCTAGACTATCTGGGTACTATGAGTTTTATATACATTGTTGACAGTAAGATATAGGCCACGTAAGCTATCCTCAATTTCCTGTGACTATATTTAAATTACATGTATATGGTACATACGAGACAAATAAAAATGAACGCCCCTTTTTCTAGAATCGATATCAGACATTTATTCAATGTACATGTACACCCATATGACCAAGACGTATTCTTAAACAAGCACATCCCAGAAACATTTATAATGTACCAGTAGATTTTAATTCAGATAAACTGTAATATTAAACTTGATTGAACTTGCATTAGGTTCTGTTTGGACAAACGGTATAAAATAAAGAATTTACCATGGTTGCAGAACATTATGAATAAAATGGATATGGGAACAAAAAAGATGTTCATACTAAACTATATAAAAAAAAAACCTGATCACATTTAACATAATCGGTTTTAATTTAACAAAGCGACAATGCCGATTATGAATACCAAACATAATATAGGCACCTATAGTGATATCCTACCTATACATATGTGTTCATACATGTATGTGTGCGAAAACAATTTATTTAGTTGGTTTAAAATTCTCCTACCATTTTGGCCAATATGAACAATAAATTCTCAAAATCCCTCCCAAATAAAAATCGTGCACAATTGTCCCTGCTAAATAGAAATGTTGCCAGATTCTAACGATGAACTTTGCTTACTTGAACACTTTTCCTGTACACTAGAGCAAAGAGGCTTTTTCCCCTGCCTTTAGACATTTTGTCAAAACAAGTCCGTAAACCAGATAATTAATTCTTCCCCTACACCTTCAGAATTATTGAGAATTAATTCTTCCCCTACACCTTCACAATTATTGAATCCGCCAGAAAACATTAAAATGGCCACTCGAAGGGAAAAAGACTCGCATGACTTAACCGAACCATGTACGTTCGTACAATTAGCTCTGCAGAGCCATGTATACAGCTTTTTAGATATTGTTGGCAAAAGTGGTTTCATTAAAGAAAAGAAATGACATCTTTGGATTTGGCTTATAAAGGTAAGACTTAAGACTATAAAATACGTAGATATATGGTCATTCCCGTGTACTGTTAAATAAAGCACCCATAAAATATTCTTTTGAGGAAACAATGTTTTCAAACCAAAAACAACACTACAACTATGATCACAAAACGTGGTAAAGGCAGATGTAGGGTAAGAAACAGACTTTTGGTTTATATTTGGCATGAATATGATGTGTATATATAGCAAAACCACCATTGAAATCTTTGGACCTTGCTAGTACCGCCAATGTATGAATGGTCAAGATGGGTAAAACACTACTTTGTTTTCTTGTTTCAGGTATTCACTAGAAGAATAAACATTGGGTATATAAAATACTATTTGAATTGGAAACATACAAAGCACATCACAATAGAAAATCAATTCACAAGTAAACGAAACAACAGTTGTCACACAGTTGTATTGTTATAAAACAAAACATAAATCTGAGTATCTCTAGGGGAATATACACGCCATAACTTTCTCATATGAACAATATATGAAAGACTTTATTACTATGATACATGTATTGACCTAATTTGTCGCCCTGTTTAAAATCTTCACTGGACAAGTCGTTTTCATATTCGACAAACATCAACATTATTTACATTTACATATACATTTAAACAATTGGAAACATAAATAATTAATTCCAAAAAAGTGTCACATAAACACCAACAAACAAAAGTAGTCAAACATAACTTACAAAATGAAAATATTTTTTTTAAAACGCAACCTAAAAATACGTTTTAAAAACTACTCTTACAATGTAGTCATATCACATGTACCTTACATTATAGAGTTCTATGTCAAAATACTTATACTGACATGTAGCAGAGGAAACAATCATAACACACTTTAACTTCACTGTGAACATTGGACTTAACAGTCCTAATGAATAATCAAGGATTGGAACAAGTCATTTCAAGAAGATTCAAAACATTGGAAACAAATATCTTATAATATGCATATCATGTGCTGTTGACAAATATGAATGATTAAAAAAGCAGTAGTAAGTTATGAAGTTCCTTTGACAAACGAAAGACAACACACATACAGTAGTATATAAACATAAAATCAAAAATAAAACTACTCTCAGAAAAACCTAATAAAAGGTTCATTTCCCTTGGTAGCAGAGATCTACACATGTCCATCTGCCAAAATGTCGATCTGATAATTCAGCTGCATTTTGGGCAAATTTTGTTCTCGGCGTCGAAACAAGCTGTGATTGTAGTATGGCCAAGCTTGCAGGTAAAAGAAATCCGTCTAGTACACAAGCCATGAGACACGCCATCACAGTCACTGGCACTGCGTTTACAGATATGCTTGCACTGCATGACCCCTCCACATTTACCTTCATCCAGTGTCAATCCTGCAAGTAATGTGCTGGGATCAGGGTGTTCGCGTGGAGACAGGAGCGTGGTAGATGGTTTAGGTTTGACGCGGGGAACTGGGTGATCCTCAGATGTGGTTGTGTGTCCAGATGATACTTCTCGATACATGGGGGGTCTGTTACCAGTTGCTGTGACGCTTTCAGAAGTCTGGCGAACAGATGATACCCGTGGCGATCCTATTGAGACAGCTGCTATGCTTGCTTTTAACAGCTTTTCATATGAGGACGGAGACCCCGCCACCTTCTCCCCAGCTGCCTGACGAGCCCGTAGCGATGCTACATAAGCAGCTGTTTTCTTTGCACCTGAAAGGTTTCCAAATGAGGGTGCACATCTCGTGTCCTTTCCTCCTTGAGTGGTCAGACTGTTTGAGGCAATATTCTGGCGAGCAGTTGGTGCCCATGTTGGTCTTACATATGCAGCTGATTGCTTGAAAGGCATATATGTGGTTCCCCTGGCATTATTGCTTGTGTTCAGAGCGTGTGCTGATTCCATGGATTTGACAGTGTCGTTTACAACTGACTTCCTGTTGTCACACGTGTCACAAGCCTTGTGCATCTTCTCTGTGTTACAGTCCCAGCAACTTCTCGGACACTTGTGACCACAAGGCAAACGGTGTTCACAGGGTTTATTACACCTGTACGACTTCTTGCTCTTGTAGCATTCCAACTTAAACACGTGGTCGCATTTAAGTTTGACATCTACCTCTTCCTTGCACGGTTGGTGTGTTGAGTGGGTACAATCCTGACAGTTCCCTTTGCACCTGTGGCCACACTCAAGCAGGACATTACACTGCTGATTACACCTGTAACTAACGTCTCTGTCTTTGCATGCAATCTTGTGAAAGTGTCGTCCGCATTTCAACTTCACAGTGATGATTTCTTCGCACCGTGAATGCACTGCAGTGCAATCAGAACATTTTCCTTTGCACTTGTGACCACAATCAAGAGGTTTTGAACAGGTAACTGTGCACTTTTCCAAAAGCCTGGATCTTGAACAACGTATGTTATAGACATGTCCGCAGGGTAGTTTCTTCTGAACATTTTCCATACACACGTTGTGATTACCCGCTGCACTACAGTCTACACACTTTCCATTACATACATGTCCACATGCAAGCGCTTGCCCACACTGATTTGAGCACTGGGGCAAGGGTGATGAACACCGTAGAGAAACTATATGCCCACATTGTAAGCGTTTCTTCACAACCTTCTTACATGAGCCATGAAAGACGGCTTTCCTGCATTCACTGCATCTTCTTTCACATTTATGCCCACACCGAAATGCTTTATCACAAACATTCGAGCAAGTTTCGGGCTCTATTGGGCACAAAAATGTGCCATCATGCCCGCAATAAGGGACCTTCTTTGTAACCAAGGAAGTACATCTACATTTCTCAAAGCAGCGCCTTAGACATCTGTGCCCACACCGTACAAACGTGTTTCTGCATGGCTCTTGACACTTGTGCTCTTTGTGGTCTCTGTCATCTAGGTGACACTCCAGTTTGCAAAGATGTCCACATTTCAGCCGAAATCCACAGACTTTCGTACAACCCCCTCGTGGAGCCATGTCAAAATCACTCGCCCTCGTAGCTTCCACTGTGACTTCAGGGTGATTTCTGCATCTCAGTAACAGACATTTCCCGATGGACTTGTTTGCCTCCAGTGTAGCAACAATCTTGGACCACAAAGAACTCTTGCTTGCAAGAAGAGAGAAATTACCGACAGCATACATACCCTCTTTGGCTCTCGACAAAGCAACACATACTCGATTGTCTGTGCTAAGAAAGCCAACCGACCCAAAATCGTTGCTGCGAACAAACGACAGCAACACAATCTTGCTTTCTTCACCTTGAAAGTTGTCCACTGATGTAAGACGGACTTCTTGAAACAACGTTTTATCCAATCCCATTAGTCTCTTGATAAGGGTTATTTGTCCAGTGTATGCTGCAAGTATTGTGATATCTGATGCGTCGTATCCTTGCTGAATGAAGTACTTGCAGAGCGCAAGGATAAATGAAGCTTCGTGTTCGTTCGATTTGCTTTTTGTTTCACCGACTTGGCTCTCCACTTCTTGATGCGTTATAAAGAACACATTCTTGTCAACTCCTTTTATGTCATCAAATTCCATTACTGAGTGATGATCCTTCAGCTTCGGATAGATGTGTCGCATTAGAACTGAAATCTCTGGACGCATTCGATGCTGGTATTCTAGAGTGACATGGTGCAGGTTATTTTTTACAAGCCTCTCAAACAAAGACACATCCAGGTTGTATTTCTTCACCAAGTCATACACAGCTGGATTTGGTCTCAACTGCTGGTGATCTCCGATAAGTATCAGATGCTCACATCCTGGGTTCAAGGCGGCCACAATGTGTGCTTCAAGAACCTCAGCTGCTTCCTCTACCACAATGATTCTTGGACCTACAGCTTGCAACACAGTCGAATTCTTTGCAGCACCAGTTGTTGTCATTCCAATCACGTCAGCTTCAGCAAGAATATCGATATCTTCTTCTTGTAAAACCTCCTTCAATTTCTTCGCCTGCTGTCTGTATTCCATTTCCTTTTGTTGTATGGAAGATTTTAGGCTAAGCTGGTATCGCCTTACCCACAATCTGTAGAGTGATTCTTTTTCAGGTAGAGGTAATACTCTGACATCTGCCAACGACTTATCTTCTGTTTCTCTCATCTCAGTTGCCGTGGTGAGAATACCTTCAAGTCTTCTCTTCTGTTTCTTTCTGTAGTCGTTATACACCTGTTCCTCTGCACTCTGCCAGTCAGGTGTAGTTTCATCCACTTTGTGGAACTCCATAGCCATGTCGTTCAGCTCCTTTGAAAGCAAAATGGTCTTTCTGCTCTGGGTCCTCCGATCTCTGTCATCAACGAATCTTCGATTGGTTTCAATGCCAGCTTCTTCATTACTGTGTGAAATGCCTTCATTGATGTCCTGAAGCTCCTGCAGAGATTCTGATATATCTTCTTCAAAGAGAAACGGTGACGCCCCAAGCCAAGCCTTGATACATTGACCATCATCACATGCAGTGAACCTTGGGTGGTTTGTGATTCCATTGAATGTCTGGGTTGGAACAAATTGCTTCATTACATCATCCGTGAGAATTCCATTCTTGGACATCAACAATTTATCTTTCAACTTCTGTAGAATGGGTGGCTGGTTATTCCTTGCAGGTCCAGCAACCTCTGCTGCTTTTTCCTCTATCTTCGTCCTTTCAGTCAAAATGTTTCCTCGGAACTGCATCACCCAAGTTTTGTACAGGGAAACTCTCTGGACAAAATCTATTTCAAGAGGTGAAACATCAGAGATCTCCTCATCTCCTTGACTGCTTTTGTTCACATAGTAAAGGATAGCTTTCGTCCACTCATCAACTAGTCTCTGTTGTCGAGCTTCATCAACTGATGGTTTGGGTGGATATCTGAATTCGAGCCACGTAGGGACTGTTTGATTTTTCATGGACCTCATTGAAAGTAATTGAAGGTAATGTTTGGGCATCATAAAGGGTCTCAATGAATCTTCTCGCAAAATACCGACCATACTGGCTTCAAGCTTATAGCCGACTGCATCAATGCCCTTTTTCAATTCATCCATCTGTGACCTGCATTGTTTATTGTTTTCAAAAACGCTTCTCTTCCGTTGTTTTAATTTTCTCCTTGAGTACCTGATTTCCCTGAGATTGAAGGGTTTAAGCAATTCACTGCTGCTGCGGCCTCCAACTCGTATGATTCCTTCTGGATGGAACCTCAGAATTCCCTCTAGAAACTGGTCCAGGGCATGGTTGGTGTAACACACGACAAGAATAACATCGCTCTTTCCGTTATCATTCCACATGTTTCTGTTGGAGAGTAGAACCTCCATGATCTTCAAACCTACGTATGTTTTGCCTGTGCCTGGGGGTCCCTGTACAATGGACACTTCTTTCGAGACTGTCGTCTTAACAGCGACCAGCTGAACATCGTTGAGTTTATAACACTTCAGAGGAGGCCAACTGTCAGTATGGAGCACAGAAACTGACAGTAGATACCTTTCGTATTTTGGATCTGCAAGAGCTGCCATGTCATATCGCCGCAGTTGATCCAAATAGGCAGGACTTCTAACATGTGTATCGCATTCTACCAAGTATCTCTCAAAGGGTAGATCTCTTATGTTTTGAAGCCTGTGAAGAACATGTCTGTATGCTTCAAAAAAAGCTGGAGTTTCGGCCATGACAAACGTTTCCATTGGCGAGATTCTAAGAATGGCATCAAAATCTTTCTCAAATCTGACCTCTATAATTCCCTTGAGCAAGTCACGAGTTGTCCTGTTGGTGACAGTTGCAAACAGCATGGTCTTGAATCCATCGTTCGAGAGACATACCAAAGAGCCATACACCAACCGCTTAGTTGATTGCCAACGGATTCTGCCAAGAAGTGAAACGTTGAATTTAATTCTGGTGTCAAGGTCATCGTTGCAAACTGAGCATAATATATGCACATCGTGGTACATCCACATATCCTCAACTTGATTCGCCTTCAGTGGCCTCTTCTGAAGCTTGTACTCCCTGATCCCTTCCCGCAGGGGCTGGACGTAGTCCTCACGCAGCAGTCTGAAGTGGGTGTCTAGGTACGTGTCCAGGTCAGGATACGCTCCTTGCTCCTTGTTCCTCCTCAGATAGGGCCGTTCCATCCACCCAACATCACCGGGACTCGGGAACATCTGAAGATCCCTGTAGTTATCTGGCGGTTCCTCACTTTCAGTGAATCTCCGTTTAGATATTTCGTCAATTTTCCACTCTTGCTCTCCTCGTCGAGCTTCCAATTGGGTAGAACATCCATAGAGAGCTCTTCGCAGACGCCGAATACACTTGCTGCACTTGGATGCATAATATGGTAGTCGCTCAATGATCACTTCCGAAATGTCCAAAATGTTCTCCGCAGCTGTGGTTATTTCACGGCGTGAATTCAACTCGTTCAAAAGATTTACAACATGCACATCCATAAAAGATGACCAGCAAAGTAACCTTAATACACTTTTCAGATTTTCCCTATGCAAAGTTTCACAAATACGACTTATTACCTCTAGAATCAGCTCTATCTCGTCGTATCCTAGAGAGGAACCTGTCAACAGACTCTCAAATCCTCCCTTCTCACTCGCCAGTTCAAGCGTAATGTTTTCTAAGTTATCATCGTCCAGCAGCTCATACAACTTCTCTTTTGTCATCCTTCTTCCACCGCCTCCCCTGTCTCTCCTTCCCCCATATCTCCCTCTTCCTCTGCCCCCTCTTCTCTCACCCCAAGCTGAGCCTATGTTCATGGTCCCTTGGATAATATGATGGGTATAGAAGCGTACAAATTCACGTCCGAATCCACTGAACTGAAATATTAAAAGGTGTGACAATTATTAAGTTTGTGTTAGAAGAATTGTACCAATTAAAAGCTATACAAAAGTGTTATTTGAAAAGCTATTGGAGATGGCTTGAGTAACTAATGCAGATGACTTATAAATCCACTTTGACCTTAATTCGTTCCATGTCAATGTCCTGTTCCATCACTGTATTTGTATCCGCTAAACTACAACACTACCCTGATTCCCTGAGCCTTTTCACCCGCGTTTTCCTGTAGGTTGATTAATCGTCGTTATACAGCCTAGCATGTAATTATCCGGCCAAGGTTTATGTCGTGATTTTGAATGTCGATGATCGCTGTCGTCGGCCCGTTGGTACTGTCTATATTTCTGAATGCAAGTTCTTTCATTGGATGATTAGTTATACCTACAAGGACATTATTAGAAGATGAGGGTATTGTAGCAGGGTAACGGATACAGATACACTGATGGATCAGCATGTATTTTAATAAGTCTCCTTATATTTGAAAGTATCAACACTATGTTACTTAGCAATGCTTAAACTTGCTAGGCGTATCATTATTAAAACAAGCAATAGTCACTAAGATAGCATGATACCCCGCCCTGCATATTCCCCAGAAAGGCATTAATGTCACAAGATATGAAGAGTATATATATACAGTGAACTACTCTAAATTGGGATGTCCCAGTGACAGGCTTTACATGCAGATTTACATGCCGAAAACGTTTCGCTGTGAACTTGCGAATTATGTCAAGATAACCAAAATAAAATCTGATCTTTGTCTTCCCAAGAAGAGCATTTATCTTACAAGATATGAAGATAATCCAGGGAACGGCTCTTGAGATATCCCGCTTACATGGGTAACAACATGTTGTGACCTATAAAAGATGGTCAAGGTCACAACATTCTATGAGTAAATTACTCTTACTGCAGTTAACCTATATATATGAATGAAGGGAAGAGTTCTTATGTTATTCAATTTCGTAGGTACGTACGCACTCTGCCGAAGACTACAATTTTAGCGGCAAAATTTAATACAACGTGAAAATTGACTTCCATTGAAAGTTATTATATGAGCCAATATATGCACTATTTTTTTGTATAAATAATATTATTTTATTATATTTGATAAAAAATTATACCATATTAGTTTAATTCATGTGATGATATGAGTGACTAAAGTAAGCATACTGAAATATTCCCGTACTTTGTCAAATTTACGTTAATACTTACTCGTTTTATGCATGATGTCCGATGTAGCAAGTCATTCCCTATAGCCGGCGTATCAGAGAAAACAATCTGCAAGTGAAAGCAACATATCTATGTATTTCATAAATTACAGTCAACTAGATACTATAGAATATAGTAATTTCGAAGCCCTGTTTACTGAAAATCCATTGTGGGAAACGAATAGATACATTCAGGAGTATCGTCTCATTCTCACTACATTTCATTCTGCCTACAAATTTAAAACAAACCCGTCTTTATCTTAAATTATTGAACAAGCTGCTTAAATAAATACTGTAAAATGATTAAGAATTATACAGTCCATATACAAAGATAAACAATCATGTTAAAAGAAACGTTACCCCACTTCTTTTGTTAATAACTTTTAAAATATCAAAGATATTTAAGAAATGAATGGTTCAAAAGAAAGCCGAATAACGTAGCTTTATGCTAATAACACGTTTAAAAATCATGATAGATTCATATTGTGGCAAAATGCAGCATGCTTAATAAGATTAAAATTGTCCGGTTTTCGACCAGGTGGGTAGTAACAAATAAATGTGATTTAGATGTCCAGAAGAAGTTGGAAGTAAACTTTTACTTTTGTGACTAGACAAAAAGGTTGTATGCTTAACATCATAACCCCTAAACGATGAAAATACGGTTATTGAGTAAGTTTAAGTGTGAAACTTATGAAATATATTTTTCTCGATTGCACTTCGTAAAACTCTTAGACTGATCTCAGTTTCCATTTCTGGACAGATCTGAGAATTCAAGATTGCATACCTTCTTTATGTATTATATAGATAGGCATGCATGTTTACCTTTTTATAAGTGGTATTTTCTTCCGCAGTTCAATTCAAAACATCAATGCATGCTATCAATATTCATTCGAGTTCTATATGCTTCAATTCGGAACCACTTAATCTTTTAACATCCATAGACCTACTCATTTTTATTAAATGAAAGAAAGACACATTAAGTTACGTATATGCTATTACGCAAGTTAATTATCTAGTTTGCTTAATTCAGAAAATCAAATATGCATGTTCGTGAAGTAATTTGCAATTACACCTTATATCCATTACTGCCTTATATAATATAAAATATGTGAACTTGATGATTGAATGTCCCGTGCAACTAAAGCGATAGCGTGTTTTTGCAGAGCCTGAGAGAGAGAGAGAGAGAGAGAGAGAGAGAGAGAGAGAGAGAGAGAGAGAGAGAGAGAGAGAGAGACAGACAGACAGAGAGTCGAGACACAGACAGGGTGAGGGGGAGGGAGGGAGACACAGACAGACAGACAACTGCCGATGGTACAGTCATAGCCAGACAATGGTATATCACCATAAATATGTCACGATAACCATGTTTGGTCAATGTGTGTTCAGTATAGAAACTTGCCAAATCAGATGACGCCAAAGACCGCGAAGGGACCACAGGCATATGTACGAGAGGACAGACTTCTTGTGGTGACGAGCCACAAGTAGGCCCACGCCTGTACTGTGCTGTCAACAATCGTCGCTCGTAGATCACTCAAACGTCAGATACAGCTGATACAAAGGTCGTCATTGAATGTTTGATTTGGGCCACGGCCTGACAACACCGGAATATAGCCATGGCAATACCAAATATGTTACCATGACTCAACGGCCATTTCACAGCATGTAAACCATTCGTTTTGACGTCATAGGGTCGTGATTTGAACATGTGACGTCACAACATCATTAAGAACATGACGTTGATGACATGACAAAATATTAAGGTATCACAATAGTGTTACGTCATAGACTTGATGACGTCATAACGGTGTGACTTCGTTGCACCTCTTGCCTAATGTCGTAAAAATAGACAACACAATTAGAAACTTTGCAAATTTAATTTGAAGCTGTTACAGAGCGGCGTGTTAAAATAAGTCAGCCTATTTATTTGCATTGGAAATATTCACTGTACTTTTCATAGTATTGTAAGTTGCATGTTGCTTATATGTATGTGTGCACGTCATACTGTTCTTGTAATGGTTGTACAGTGTGTGCCTATTATACTAGCCCGTTTGATGTACAAACAAATTCCTCCGGGATAATAAATAGAGAATATTTGACATTTCTCGTTGAATATCTTTTGATTGATTGAAAACTTATTTTATTCATTTAAGAAATGGATTGGGCACAAGTTGTGAAGCCCTCTCCACGTAATCAACAACTATTTGATGATTACGTCGAATATCATCTTTGTTTCATCAAGTGAAGTATATAGAGATTATTACCCGAGGAAGTGTGTCATATGACTTTTACGAAACGAGTGTGAATATTTGTATTGCCCGAGCGAGAGCGAGGGTTATACACAAATTTGCACGAGTTTCGTAAAAGTCATATGACGCACTTTCGAGTGTAATAATTTCTTTATTACCCATTTTATTCTGTCTGATTCGCGTAAAAATAGCCAGGAAACGGCCCACTTCCCTTGCGACGGCAAGCTACAGTGACGTCACGAACAATCGTTTTATGACGTCACAGACGACAAAATACGGGAGGTCGCGGTGAAACAATGTTTGCTAGGCAAACGTGACATGTGCACATGTGTTCATATCAATAATATTAACTCGGTTATTTTCTACCATATGGGTAATACAAATTTATATTTTCACGAGTGGTGTAGAAATACAGGTGAAGTAGAAATGATATGTTTTCACTCGTGGCTGCGCCACTCGTGAAAATAAAAATACTTCACTCGATGAAATATACATGGTATTCGACGATAAATGTCAAATTTTCTATTTATTAGGTTTAACAACTTATACAGAGTTCTAAATGACGTTCATTATATGAATAGAGCAAATCCCCTCGTTTTCCACGGCCTCCTTTAACCACAGGTGATATTTGCGCTAAACTTCACCTGTGCTTTAACATGTTGCAGTGTTTGTTTCGTGAAAGGATACGTTATCTTGTGGGTACGTTCCTTTCTCGTTTTGGAATACCTTTAATATTAAAATATGTTCTTCCATTACTTAGGGCCTGAACATGGAATTCCTGAATAAATCTGGTTGGAAATGGTATGTGCACATACATTGTACGGTTTATATTACACTGGTTATGTTTCATGTTATGGAAGCTGATAACTAAACTAGAGTTGGAAGGGAAACAATATTTAATGAACGACCAGGCATATGGGGTTGTCGTATTTTCGTTGGCTGGCAGTTTCACCGACCTCTACCAATCACGGAGGAGCTTGGAATTCGCAAAACACAATCCAAAAGTCCCGGGGATGATATATTCTGATTCATTTTAGTTTCTAAGTTTAAGTTTCTGGGTATCGTCCAAGAATCCTTCCTTATTTCAACTTTTACTCCAAAACTTAAGGTCTCAGAAGCTAACTAATGTATATCCAGCTGTTTGCCTATCAGGATACATTGGAATATATGAACATTTGTATAGATACACATAACTGTCTGATATATGATACAGGTATATTGGGATATTTCAGGTTAGCTGCATCTGACAAATCGGCAAGACTACCTTTAGACAAATTTCAGCTTAAAGTTATATTTTAAGCATATGTGATTTAACATATAAGGCTAAATAGTGTATGGAAAGAGGACAAGAATTTCTGATGATTTTTATTTATAAAAGCAATATATTTGCATGCTTGATAATGTTTGAACAATTATTTTTGAATATATACAAAAATAAACTTGTTTCCTTCTCTAGTTAATAAATGAATGAATCAATCAATGAATGAATCAATGAATACGCAATGAACAGTGGTTGTTATAATGTAGCTGGTCGTGAAACTTTGTCAGAAAAGAAAATAGACCCATGATCTCTGTATAGCACAGGCGTTCGGCTTCAGATCAAGAGGTCCGGGGTTGCCTGCAGTAGAGAACTGTTCTACACGCCGTAAGGTTTGGGTGCAATGCTACACTGAATTTCAGCGTAGTACCTGCCATGGTTCGCTAGTTCCAGCCGTTGCTCGCAGGTTTCACCGCAATGCATAGCCACATGGCGTTGTGGGCTTTATCCCGGCCGTAATACTAGCAGCCGCGATATAAGTGAAATACTCTTGAAAGCGGCGTTAAACCTTAACTCACTTCACCTCACCTCTGTATAGCACATCTGGCCTAATGTGTTTCATCTCTATAATAATTCAGGTGATTTAAATCTATCGTTGCCCGTGCAAGGCTATTTTGAGTCCATGGTTATTTGTGTTTATTATTTCTCAGGGCGATAGAAATACTTTAGACTCCAGGGCATTAATGTCATACTTGTTTACACCGAGACTTGGGAACCTCGCTTTCGGTTTTTGTTCTCAGAACACCTTTAGTTCACGGAAAGGTACAGTACCCAGGTGTAATCTGTCACGGAGCTCATACTGCAATGTATTAGGTCAGACACAACAAGCTACGTAACATAAGACGGAAAAGTCTACACTTCTACACCACACCTTGATAACACACATACAAACAAACGATAACTAAACGTTTGGGTTTGGTAATGACCTAACTGTAAACGTGTGGGTATGGTGACGAACTAAATGTTTCATCGCAGTCAAATAATTAATTAATCATCTGATATGTGTATCGTATTTATCTAAGGATTATAAAATATGCTTCACATGCTTAAATATATACACCAGAATATTACCCTGATGTTTGATAAATGTGTCATCAACGAGGGCCTTATTATGTTACTAGTAGCACAAGCAATATTACCACAGGTTGACTTATTCTGTCCTGTTTACAGATAATTTTTAAATGTATATTGTGTAACTTGTACTCATAGCTACATATAAATGTCAACAGCTGACTGACAGTAATTATCCGTTAAAACTATCAATGTATACTGGCCCAAAAAAATAGGGATACTTTAAAATTTTGAAATTATAAATACTGATGTATTTATCACTTGACATACTAATGCAATATTAAAAATAAAATATTTAATATCCCTAACTTATTTTATCCAGTATATTTGACACGTGATTACTTACCTGTACTACAGAGAAGAAGAATAGTGAGTTTGTACAGCGACGGAAGCATATAATCAAAAGCTTCCTTGATCATATAAAACAATCAATAACCGGTCGAGGGAAAATATATTCAGAAAAAGGCTAGCCGCCACCAACTTTAATAACCCCTTCACCCCTACAGGCCTCTACAGTGGCGTCCAGGTTTCTTAGTTTTGAAAGGGTAAACTGCTTCTAGTTTTACTCCTCAGTTCAAATCGTACATTGAGAAATTTAGTTTATGATCAATCACCTGTATCTTGATATTCACAATTTCTAGAGCACGTGGAAGTATGGTTTGAACATTCCCTGCATCTAAGTTATGTTTGCAGTAGTGCGTTTGGCAAAACGAAAGATGAAGGATATAGATAATCTCATCCATCTTTTGATATCAAATATATCAACACGAGTTGATAAAAGTTACAAATATCCGAGACTTGCCTCGGATATGTTTACTTTTATCAACGAGTGTTTGATATGAGAAGACACGAGGTTGAGATTCTATATATCATCCAAAATCAATCTTATTACGTTTCAATTAAAAAAGTGTTTTATAGGCCGATAACAAAATAATATATCATGGTATGTCGTCACGTCGCTATCACTGCATTTCTTGGTGTACACAATATCTAAATGTTACTGAAAGCCAGAAGTACGTGTACAATCAAAATTCAAATGGACGTTTATTTCTGTTGGTCAAACGTCATATTTAAACAAATTACACCTTTCGTCTATACTTTAACGTCTTTCAAAGCTTAGTTTTCCACCATTATATTATTCATGATTTTATAATCAATATTTATATGCATAATCATCAGAATATATTTTTGACGCTATTTCTTTGCTCGTATTTATGATTTAAAACAAATTATGTTTTACATCTCGTCATTCTTATACGATAGCTTACCTGATATCCAGGAAATGTTGAAATTCCGTCTGAACTTGAAATCGTCAGTTAAAAGCTGTGGTTATATGATTGTGGTCACTGCTTGTTCAATCAGTCATGTAGCTAAGTGATTATCTCAAGAGAGCTGGTTCAAAGAACTGTTCAGATTTCTGAGAACCGAAACAACGCATCACGTTCTAGACACATGACACATATTGCCTTACCTAGCCCAAATAGATTCATGGGATTTCCCGTTTTGGTGTTATAAAAGGTGTAGATCAACCAATCAGATACCTTCGTTCCATATGGTTAAAAATCGCTACGATCTGATTGGTCGATTGGTGCATTGATAGTGTGGTTAAAATGGGTGCAATACGTGTTGCTACCAATAATAGAAAACGTGTTTCTATTGTATTATGCAGTGATTCACAAACACGTAAACTGCCAGGCGCAAGAAAGTACTCACTTCTATTGATTTTTATCATATGTATGATTTTCAATTGCAAATATCTCAAGTTTTCAATGTCATAAACTAAAATTGAAAGGTACAGGTGTTTAGTCAGCTACTTCTGCACTTCTACATGTTTTTCAATTTAAAAAATAAAATAAAATTTTGAATATTAAATTTCTTCAAGAAATATTTTTGATTATACACAACTGTTCATAGACATATTTATAAGACATTTTATGTGAAAATCAATAAATATGCCTGATTCTCCACACATTTACAACATTTTAAACATGGTAGGGGTCATGTTGGTCTAAATTTTATGTCTTGCCCCTGTCTTCATTAAAGATATTTTAACTAACATTTAACCACAGTCACCAATTAATTAATTCAAACTACTGCAGATAAGTATTGTTGTATCGTGCCATACAAATGTAGTTAAATGTATCTAATTTCTTTTAAATATTGAATTATTCGAAACCAACTGAGGTGAGTACTTTCTTTTGCCCGGTAGTTTATACAATTCTTGCAATAGTGAAAATATTATCTACAATCATTGTCAGCAATTTCACTTAACTGAGGATAAAAAAAACGTGCATATAGGTGACATGTCTCCTTTACTTTATTCCACATCAAAGGCTTACGCATTTGACCATAAATTTCATCGTATCAGTATTTTTTTTTAAATATGACCAAACAATTTTAAATGAACATTTCACTGGATATGTTTTTGAATGTGCACTTAGGTCATTTTAATAAACAGAAAACGTGACCTCATCGTATCTCAACGCGAACACAGCCGGATATAGTCACTGATGTTTTGCGATTAGGTACGGTTGAAGCAAGATTTACATACAATAAATTAGCAGTTACGAAATAAGTCCAATCGAAGATCAATATTAGAACAAATCTGCCCGTTATATATACCAAAACAGTGCATATTTCATCTAATAGGCGCCCAGACGCTTATTACCTATGCATGCTTAAAGGCGCTGTAGCACGGTTTTCCTTTTTTCAAATTTGCCAATTATTATTAAAGCTTATACAATATAATTTAATGTTCGAGGGTAAAACATCTCATTACGCCAGTCTTTAAGCAACTTCCAAACGCAAATCATAACTCTTGCCAGTCTCCATTATTTGCTGATTTAAGTCTTGCAGTATTTCCCTCGCTTTGTTGTGCCAAGATAGTGGATCGATTTCCAGGCACAGAGATATTAAGGAAATACTGCAAGGCCTAAATCAGCCTGTAATGGAAACTGGCATTGGGAAGTTGCCCGATAAGTCGTATCGATAGAAAACGGTTTCCGTATTGGAAGAAACTGGTGTGACATGTACACTGACACGTGTGTTAAACTCGGTCGAGGGAAAATATATTCAGAAAAAGGCTAGCCGCCACCAACTTTAATAACCCCTTCACCCCTACAGGCCTCTACAGTGGCGTCCAGGTTTCTTAGTTTTGAAAGGGTTAACTGCTTCTAGTTTTACTCCTCAGTTCAAATCGTACATTGAGAAATTTAGTTTATGATCAATCACCTGTATCTTGATATTCACAATTTCTAGAGCACGTGGAAGTATGGTTTGAACATTCCCTGCATCTAAGTTATGTTTGCAGTAGTGCGTTTGGCAAAACGAAAGATGAAGGATATAGATAATCTCATCCATCTTTTGATATCAAATATATCAACACGAGTTGATAAAAGTTACAAATATCCGAGACTTGCCTCGGATATGTTTACTTTTATCAACGAGTGTTTGATATGAGAAGACACGAGGTTGAGATTCTATATATCATCCAAAATCAATCTTATTACGTTTCAATTAAAAAAGTGTTTTATAGGCCGATAACAAAATAATATATCATGGTATGTCGTCACGTCGCTATCACTGCATTTCTTGGTGTACACAATATCTAAATGTTACTGAAAGCCAGAAGTACGTGTACAATCAAAATTCAAATGGACGTTTATTTCTGTTGGTCAAACGTCATATTTAAACAAATTACACCTTTCGTCTATACTTTAACGTCTTTCAAAGCTTAGTTTTCCACCATTATATTATTCATGATTTTATAATCAATATTTATATGCATAATCATCAGAATATATTTTTGACGCTATTTCTTTGCTCGTATTTATGATTTAAAACAAATTATGTTTTACATCTCGTCATTCTTATACGATAGCTTACCTGATATCCAGGAAATGTTGAAATTCCGTCTGAACTTGAAATCGTCAGTTAAAAGCTGTGGTTATATGATTGTGGTCACTGCTTGTTCAATCAGTCATGTAGCTAAGTGATTATCTCAAGAGAGCTGGTTCAAAGAACTGTTCAGATTTCTGAGAACCGAAACAACGCATCACGTTCTAGACACATGACACATATTGCCTTACCTAGCCCAAATAGATTCATGGGATTTCCCGTTTTGGTGTTATAAAAGGTGTAGATCAACCAATCAGATACCTTCGTTCCATATGGTTAAAAATCGCTACGATCTGATTGGTCGATTGGTGCATTGATAGTGTGGTTAAAATGGGTGCAATACGTGTTGCTACCAATAATAGAAAACGTGTTTCTATTGTATTATGCAGTGATTCACAAACACGTAAACTGCCAGGCGCAAGAAAGTACTCACTTCTATTGATTTTTATCATATGTATGATTTTCAATTGCAAATATCTCAAGTTTTCAATGTCATAAACTAAAATTGAAAGGTACAGGTGTTTAGTCAGCTACTTCTGCACTTCTACATGTTTTTCAATTTAAAAAATAAAATAAAATTTTGAATATTAAATTTCTTCAAGAAATATTTTTGATTATACACAACTGTTCATAGACATATTTATAAGACATTTTATGTGAAAATCAATAAATATGCCTGATTCTCCACACATTTACAACATTTTAAACATGGTAGGGGTCATGTTGGTCTAAATTTTATGTCTTGCCCCTGTCTTCATTAAAGATATTTTAACTAACATTTAACCACAGTCACCAATTAATTAATTCAAACTACTGCAGATAAGTATTGTTGTATCGTGCCATACAAATGTAGTTAAATGTATCTAATTTCTTTTAAATATTGAATTATTCGAAACCAACTGAGGTGAGTACTTTCTTTTGCCCGGTAGTTTATACAATTCTTGCAATAGTGAAAATATTATCTACAATCATTGTCAGCAATTTCACTTAACTGAGGATAAAAAAAACGTGCATATAGGTGACATGTCTCCTTTACTTTATTCCACATCAAAGGCTTACGCATTTGACCATAAATTTCATCGTATCAGTATTTTTTTTTAAATATGACCAAACAATTTTAAATGAACATTTCACTGGATATGTTTTTGAATGTGCACTTAGGTCATTTTAATAAACAGAAAACGTGACCTCATCGTATCTCAACGCGAACACAGCCGGATATAGTCACTGATGTTTTGCGATTAGGTACGGTTGAAGCAAGATTTACATACAATAAATTAGCAGTTACGAAATAAGTCCAATCGAAGATCAATATTAGAACAAATCTGCCCGTTATATATACCAAAACAGTGCATATTTCATCTAATAGGCGCCCAGACGCTTATTACCTATGCATGCTTAAAGGCGCTGTAGCACGGTTTTCCTTTTTTCAAATTTGCCAATTATTATTAAAGCTTATACAATATAATTTAATGTTCGAGGGTAAAACATCTCATTACGCCAGTCTTTAAGCAACTTCCAAACGCAAATCATAACTCTTGCCAGTCTCCATTATTTGCTGATTTAAGTCTTGCAGTATTTCCCTCGCTTTGTTGTGCCAAGATAGTGGATCGATTTCCAGGCACAGAGATATTAAGGAAATACTGCAAGGCCTAAATCAGCCTGTAATGGAAACTGGCATTGGGAAGTTGCCCGATAAGTCGTATCGATAGAAAACGGTTTCCGTATTGGAAGAAACTGGTGTGACATGTACACTGACACGTGTGTTAAACTCGTAGACGTAGATTTGTTGGTTTAAAGCGATGTTGAGAGTTCAGACAACAAGATGGTTAACCATTCCACATGGTGTCATAATTAAAACTCTATACTGAGTGTTTAGGTATCGCTACATCAAGAAGATTACCTGAACTGCTCCCGAGCGGTCATTTTGACGTGAACACATTAATGTAGCCGCTCGAAGCGAAATAGACTCGCTTGGCTTAACCGAACCATGTACATTCGTTTTAGAACTCTTGTTGTTGATTCAGGAGTGTAATTTAGCAATTGGTAACACTTATTTACATTTTCGTGAGAGCACCACATTTTAGAAATCACAACGTGCTATGTACAGCGCCTTTGAAGATTCACTATACGCTGCATGGCTCCTATGTTATAATTAAGGATTTGATTTTGCATACCAACTTAGTTGTCTAGTGAAATTCACTGAGGTGTTCATCATACAGACTGGCTGTTCATGATTATAAATACTTGGTTTAACCTAGTCTAATACTTAAAAAATAAATTAATTAATTAATTGAAAAGGAGCCTTTTATTATAGATGAAAATTCAATTTCTTAAGTCTCCTTTTCGATATTTAATAACATGGTGATATTTGCAGAATAAATACTTTTCTCATAGTCTGAGTATAAGACTATGTTTAGCCGTGATGCAACACTTGATATATGAGTATACGTTTAATTTGTTAATTTATGTTCTTTCAAAATTGAACCTTTCAAATAAAATTTTCAAAAAAACATGATTTCGGTGTATCTTTGATTCTGATTGGTTGATTTCCCCATGTTGATTGACAATGAATACCCGCAAATTGTCAAGGGAGACTCACCGCGAACGCCATATATGCATGGGTTTTAAATACATTTGCGAGTGTTGAATAACAATGAATCCCAGAATGTATATAAACGCAACTATTTATCTTATAAGTGAAGGTAATTCGTAACATAGCATTTCTTAACTCAAGAAACTCTTTCGACGAAAAGTGAGATCGAACCTGAAAACCTTATAGATTTCCTACCCTAACCTCTATTCTTCTGTGAGAACTTTCTCAACTAGAAAAGGGTGTCCTAATTGGTTGCATTTGAAACTATAGTTGTGCAATCAGCGACACCGATGTAAACATGACAATCCACATTTGCTAGTGACACCTCATATATTTTGTTTAGACACAATCGGAAGAAAGTTTTCTTGTTTAATGTTTCATGTTTTTTCTTCGACATAACCTATTGAATTTGTGAAAACAATTGACCATAAACATGCTGATAATGAAGAAGACCAAATCAGAGACAAAAACCGATCGCGAAAATATGATACAACAGCAGGTGATATACAGAATACATGTTGGTATGATAATAAGAAAACAATTATAAGAAGATGAAATAACAATGACATGAAAGGTTGAAACAAATGAACTATTGATAATAATATCATATTTCCCATATGCTTGATAACGGTATAAGGATGTATACCGAAACGGCGCCATTGTAAAATAAAGAAGTTGATCATCCGTAAAATATCATTATCTTTCCATTACACCAACTCCTAGAATGTCTGTCAAACAGTTTATGATGAAAGTATGTTGTATTTTGTGTAAACTGACGATACTGGCCCATTCTCTTCCATCAGAGGTTACTCCCTTCAGATTTCAGAAGAAAATGACTCTTGTCATGCATGCGGCTTAATTGTGTACATTACAGCGTTTTGCACGTGCATCACGAGAAGCTCAGGCCTGTGTAAGCTGAATGATATAGACACCGTTTTTATGACATGAACAATTCAACCGTTGTTTCTACCCTTGTAAGTTTAACAAACTAACCCTTAAATTTACATTTACATGTTTTCATTCTGTATGTGATCAGAGACAATAAAATTAATTTATTTTATGGTCTCTGATGTGATGTTGTGTTGAGCCAGTATGAAAAATAGGTACCAATCTCGGTCTCAGTCGGTAACTATTACATACATCCTCCTCTGTTGGTTTCACTGAAAAAATTGTAAAAACATTGGGCGCTTATTCGATTTATTGGCCAGATATTATATTATATTAAAACGTTCTGGATCCACCGATGCATGTTATGAACAACTGACATACTGCCTGTCGATTAAAATTGATGGGGTGATAAACATGACTTTAACTATAGTTATTAAGTAAGCTTACTAAATGATTTAATATGCTTACTAATGAATTTAGTAAGCTTACTTATTCATGTGGTATAAGATCATTAATTCATTTAGTAAGCATATTAAATAGAATTGGTAAGCTTACTAAATCAACATTGAAAGTTTACTCATCCGATTTAACAAGCTTACTTAATATCGATTAAAGTCCCTTTTGGCAACCCATAGAAATTGGTGACTTTCAAATAAAAGATAGTGAATTTAACATTATACATAATCTAACAAACCAAATAGTCCTAGTGCTATGTAGATCAATACTAAAAGATAGGCCTTAATTATTATCTACAGCGGGAATAAGGTATTATTAATATATGGACGTTGGACTCATGTATGAGACAAATTTCGGATATTTGTTTGCTTTATCTATCACATTGGCTATTGACATTAGTTACATTATGTTTGCGATAACGTTTGCTGTTCCCACAATTCCGCGTAAGCCTTCATAAACGGAAGTGTTTCAAACCGAAAGTAGGTATGACGTCACCTAGAATCGCTAAACGAGCTTGACCAAAACAGTGAGTACAAAAGCAGTGTGTTGATTTTGAAGAGACGAAATGTCGAAAGTATATTTGCAATATTCAAAGTAACCATTGTGCGTGCGCATGTACGTGCATGTGCGTGCATGTGCATTATTATATGACCAACGTCAAACCTCTATCCGCGATAACCTTCATTGTCTCATAAGAACCTCTGTATGAAATATTGAAGCCAGTTTGTATCACAAATCTCACGTAGTTCCCTATAAACAGTGACGTCCTTCTGATAATGTTATGAACGCCTGTAATTCTATGAATCTGATCGTTTCCAGGTACGCTCATACCGTTTCCGAGAATCGTTGACTATTAAGTCACGTGACCACAGCAGATTGTTGCTCGGCATTACACAAAAGGGTAGGTGATTGAAATGAAACTCCGTTCGTCAGTAGTACATGTGATATATATAGAACGTACGGTGCATGTAGTGTTACATGTATTGATCAATATTTTATTTAATGTATTCATATTTACGGGCGTGTCTTAGTTGACATGCTCAACTGAATGGCGTGGTCCACACGGATTGATAATGGGTTATAAATGTACGCCCTTTAGAGTGTGTCTGCTGTTGATCAGGCGAACCGGTATTAAGCAGTGATTGGGTCAGAGTGACATAAACTAATAATGTCATGTTTTATCAGTCTAAACATTACTTTCTCTCTTGTGGGTTAGGGACATGAAGATTAATTGACACAGTTTCTTTGAGTATTGATTTATAATAATACTGCATATGATTGCATAAGCTAGTAATATTAAACCAGATGTGAAGATATTTATTACATGCAGTATCAATGGTTGATAGCAAGGTATCTACAGTGATTCTAGGCCACAGGCATTACATGTATGTTACACAGTTACGCATAAATATACACATTATGACTACTTTAATATTATAATAATTTTAAATAATTTTAAACTTAATTCTAACATGATATATTGTATTTATGTAATAATAATACAAATATTGAAAATTGATAAATCATGTGCTAGATACATTTTATTTATCTTTGTTCATAAGAATAATTCAAACTAGTAAGACATACATACAGCTGTGGACCAAATGTGTGCTCACCTACATTTGTATTTAAGTGCAAATATCATATAAATTGACCTTCATTGTAACGTCAATAAAATTACATCACTTATAATGACAATGAATCATCATATTGATCCATGAGTAAAAAATCATAATCAAACATATCTTGCGATCGTCACTGCAGTGGTGCATGTTATGAAATGTGATGAAGTGAAATAGACAGAAGGGGTAAAATTTTGAAAATTCAAATTTCATTTATTTTTCGGATAAAGGTTTTCATATTGACTAAATGAGAACAAATTCATCACAAATACAATGAATGAGTATTAGAGGAAATACATGAAGTTTGTTAGACAGAGTTGATCACTTACTGAATATTTCACAGAAGAAAATAAAAACTGTGGATATGAAAAGATTGACCCTTGGTCAATTCGAAGATCTGCCAAAACTGTAATTGTTATAAATATGGGTTAAGGTGATGATAACTCAATGTTATAAATATGGGTTAAGGTCATGATAACTCAATGTTATAAATATGTGTTTCAGGTGATGATACCTCAATGTTATAAGTATGGGTTAAGGTGATGATCACTCAATGTTATAAGTATGGGTTAAGGTGATGATCACTCAATGTTATAAGTATGAGTTAAGATGATGATCACTCAATGTTATAAATATGGATTAAGGTGCACGTGATGATAACTCAATGTTATAAGTGTGGGTTAAGGTGATGATAACTCAATGTTATAAGTATGGGTTAAGGTGATGATAACTCAATGTTATAAGTAATGGTTAAGGTGATGATAACTCAATGTTATAAGTATGGGTTAAGGTGATGATCACTCAATGTTATAAGTATTGGTTAAGGTGATGATCACTCAATGTTATAAATATGAGTTAAGGTGATGATAACTCAATGTTATAAGTATGGGTTAAGGTGATGATCACTCAATGTTATAAATATGGGTTAAGGTGATGATAACTCAATGTTATAAGTATGGGTTAAGGTGATGATAACTCAATGTTATAAGTATGGTTTAAGGTGATGATCACTCAGTGTTATAAATATGGGTTAAAGTGATGATCACTCAATGTTATAAGTATGGGTTAAGGTGATGATCACTCAATGTTATAAATATGGGTTAAAGTGATGATCACTCAATGTTGTAAGTGTAGGTTAAGGTGATGATCAATCAATGTTATAAATATGGGTTAAGGTGATGATCACTCAATGTTATAAGTAATGGTTAAGGTGATGTTAACTCAATGTTATAAGTATGGGTTAAGGTGATGATCACTCAATGTTATAAGTATTGGTTAAGGTGATGATCACTCAATGTTATAAGTGTGGGTTTATTTAAGGTGATGATCACTCAATGTTATAAATATGGGTTAAGGTGATGATCACTCAATGTTATAAGTAATGGTTAAGGTGATGATAACTCAATGTTATAAGTATGGGTTAAGGTAATGATCACTCAATGTTATAAATATGGGTTAAGGTGATGATCACTCAATGTTGTAAATATGGGTTAAGGTGATGATAACTCAATGTTATAAGTGTGGGTTAAGGTGATGATCACTCAATGTTATAAGTATGGGTTAAGGTGATGATCACTCAATGTTATAAGTAATGGTTAAGGTGATGATAACTCAATGTTATAAGTATGGGTTAAGGTGATGATAACTCAATGCAATAAGTATGGGTTAAGGAGATGATCAACAAATCATACATATGTACAGAACAGAGTTAAGACAAAGATGTAGTATATACACTTGAGTGAAGAGAGCATGGAATAGAGGAACTTACTAAAGAGGATTAGCATACATCTCCATGACATTTCCTCTAAATCGTCAGTTAATGGTATTTCACCTCCAGCAAAGAGAGCCAACATTTCATCTTTTGTTAGTAGTTCTATTTGTACATATGCATTTACATCAAAGAAGTCTATAAGTTTTGAAAAGAATTGATTCCTGTCGTACATAAAGTGTTCACAATGTAAAATAATATGGCAGTCATAGTCATTACAGTGTCTTTCACACAGTTCACAATATTTTGAGAATTTTGCTCTTGAGCTGACTTGTACACAAAATGATAAAATATCTCTGTATTGTGGATAAATATACATAAAATTATATAATCTATGTACACCAAATGTATTGTGGGTAAGGCGGTATCAAGACATATCCAGCCGCAAACAAACTTGGGTATGCCATCGTACAGATTCAGTTTCATTAACACAGTTAATAACTATTTTATGCCATGAAGATTTACATGGAAACGTTCCCGTTTCAAGATAGTCAGTGACGTACTTAAAGAGATTGTAGTTACGAACAGTTTGTAGAAGTGTGTCACATATACTATGCGATGCTGCTGTTCTAGTTGGAAAAGTTGCTAGTTGAACACAAAATAAGTCCTTAAAGGTTAGATGAAATGACATATGGTCACTTTCGGATTCGTTGAAAAGGGGTTTCAATTTGACAATTGCTAGATTTTAAATTTTTGAAATCGACCCATAAATAACTTATATACGGCTTTTTTTTAAAAGTGCCCAATTAAGCCCCGGCGACCAGAATGAAAATGGGCGGGGGTGGTCACTGAAGCGTATCGGGCTGTGACGTACGTGAAGGAGCCTCTACATGGCCGCTAATCATAATTTAACGCGTTTTCCCCACTTTTAAACTGCTCATATAAGACAGAAAACTTCATCAAAACAACCCAAATTTTCGATAAACGGATTACTAAACTATTCAACTAGCGATTTTATATGGTTACAACAACCGGGGCGTGCTTTATTAGAGTGCATTCTGCGCTTTTGTATAGTATGTTTGTACCAATTAATCGCGGAACTAGAAGGGAAGGTATGACAGTTCAAGTGACACTGAAACAAGGGAAGAAGATTATCGCGGGAATCGGGTGAACAGAGATTAAGTAGCATCAATTGATCAAAGTATGTTGAATAATCGGCATGTTAATTTTGTTTTGTATGTATTAATAAATAAATATATATGGTAGGTATAACTTCATATACACTGAACGATTGACTGTTCAAACAAGCGAGACAACGTTGCAGATTTATAAATAACATTTTGTATTTAATATAAAAGATTACTGTATTTTAAGTTTGTCAATTAAAATATTCTATATATGATGTAACGGAATGCAAACCATTTTCACTTCACTTTCATGAATAAATATATGAACTGTTTTGGTCAACAAGCTCAATGAAATTTACATGAAGATTGCTCTATTGTGCACGCTAAACATATACACAGATTGATATAGACAACGAACATTATCGAATAAAAGAATTATGTTACCAGAAGCATTTTAATGAACATATCGTTAATGAAAACGAAATGGTTTAATTAATAGTCTGATAGCTTTTATGTGTCACTTCTGCACATCAACACACAATTCTCAGTTTAGCGGACCATATAGATGTTTCTTCCAGATCAAAGGGGAGAAGTGTTGTT
Source organism: Gibbula magus (assembly GCA_936450465.1). NCBI lineage: Eukaryota > Metazoa > Mollusca > Gastropoda > Trochida > Trochidae > Gibbula > Gibbula magus. The sequence goes on along the minus strand of OW388299.1, from coordinate 31,928,970 downwards.
ACAGCACATTAGTTTACGCAATTAAGAAGCTGAGTATGTGAGAAGGAAGGAGTGTAATTATGTTTGTACAGATAACAAGTTTACTGGACCGACTTAATTATATAACACAAGTCGGTGACCAGCATGTCATGTTTATTGCCAACGTCCTGTCTTGGTGACACACAATACACTTTACGCGACATTCAGTCTAGAAATTTCAGCCAATGAACATATCTCTATCAAGTTATCCAATAAAAACTCTTGTTTAAATCTAATGTACCAATGAAATTATTTTTAGTGTAAAATCATCATAACTATTTGGTTTTCTATCTTGCCATTTGCGAAAAGACTTTTGCTGAAAGAGGGTTATTATTTGACCATCTTCTGTTTCCAAGTACTGTCATTGATGGAATTATAGGTTAACATTTTGTGTCTTATGTGCATTTGGATATTCATATTGTCCTTTTGGATACGGTTATAAGGTAAGTTTCTTACATTAATTGACACTCTTGATGAATTGTCAATTTAATACGATGTTTATTTGATTATATTTGATTAACCACACATTTTATTGAAACCATTATCTTATAAACTATGAAATTCTGAATGTTTTAATGTGTAATAAGTGATAACTAAATCGTAAAAGGTAACATTGGGATGCGATGTTTTCGTAGGTGGATTCGTAGACGTATTATTCTTTTGATGTTTTAAAATATGTGGTGAGTTATTTTGATTTTTGTAATGTACAGTTAGTAAATTAGGTTGTCGGTTGATTAACGATGTTTAAAAACAGGATGTTGTGAAGTGCTTTTATTGTCGATGGCTCACAATAGGGTCTACTTCGCCGGCGTGCTTATCTCACGTTTGTTTTTTTATTTTAAACACAAACAATCTCTAACAAAAAATAACAACAACACCGACTATCTGATTTCGTTGTCTAAACTGTACTTCGTTCATATTATCATATCTTGGTTTCATTTTGTCATCTTATATATCATTAGCATTGATTTATCCTATGTCTACGAACGTCTATGAATCCACCGTCTCTCACTAGTTATACCAATTATATTTGATTTGATATATATAACGATATTTTGGTGCATTTGTAAAGTGTAACTTGATAACTAACATTACTCGAACAGATTACACAGCAGAACAGCGATGTGGCATCATTGCAAAGCGTAGATATAACAGATTAACTGACCGATTCCCCAGTGTTTGCCATTGTAAATAGTAAGCGAATGTTTACACCCCGTCCCTTCACGTACGTCACTTCCGGTATCTTCCAACTCTCTAAGCCCCGCCCCATTTTTGATTTGTTGGTCACGGGTGAAAAGCAGACGATGTTTTTGGGTGTTTTTAAGCCGCTCTAGTTTAATATAGGAACAACATATGGATTTATTTTTGGTTTCTTTTTGCACAAAATAGTCTGATGAACCAATTGCAGTTAAGAATTCAATAGAAAATAATTCATTTCAGCCTTCCTTTAAAGGAGGAGTAGCATTGACTGTTGCATAATCTACCAAAGAATAAAAGTCTACATCAGTGCTCCAGATAAGCTGCGTATCTGTGTATTTTATGCAATAAAATCATTTAAAACGTAATTGAATAAAAACCTGGGAGTACAGATACGCAGACATTTTCTTTAAAACTCAAAGGAATCAAAATATAGTGTACGCAATAGTTTGTAGACACGAGCGTAAACTTGTCACGAATGAATATCAGAACTCTACATCAGTGTTTGACATGTAAACCGATGCCTCTGTTGTTTTAAGGTACAGGGATTCTGAATGGGTAAGGAGCTCATAAAACTCTACAGCAGTGTTTGTTTGTGTAAAGCGAAGCCTCCTTATCAATTTTAGTCATTTTATTGTCAGAATCTACCTAGTTAGGAGATAAGTAATCACATGTTATCAAAATGGCAACCCCGGGCCGCAGTCGTAAAGCAACCAAAACTCAACGTGAACAAAAGAACAAGCTTGATGGTTATTTCCAGGCATTTAAAAGATCAGAACATGTTACAGATGCAGCAAGTATTTGTAAGGGAATTATTTACGATGTTATTGAAAATAAACTCAAACGTCGGCATACCGGTGAAAAGGTCACACAAAAAACCTTTTCCGAATGGAGAAAGAAATTCCCATGGTTACTTATTGATGAAACTGAAATGAATATGAGCTGAACTGTGTGTAGAAAAATGAAAGTGTCATTAAAGTTAACAAATGTTTGTGCAAATCAATTATTTTAGACTTTGTAAAAAGTTGAAAAGTAAGAAAACAGCAGTAATTTCACTAATTATCACGGTGAACACTTATCTGTGGACAGTTCAAGAATGTTTTGATCAAGTTGACAGTTGTAATACATACATGAGAGAATACAAAACACGTATAGTAGACTTATCTAATTATTCTGTAAAATAAGAACGTCCAAGTTAAACACGTGACATTTATTCTTTCAAAATTGCATTACAAGATTGAAGTACATTCATTGCTTAACGCATGTTCAATACATTGAAGGCGATGTTTAACAGGCAATAACCCAATTGTGTAGAATCATGAGTGTACAACCTTATTTTGTATAGAAAATACCCAATTGTCACAAATCTGAAGAGTAACATTTACTAAAATACTCTATCAAAATCGACTTTACTCATTTGTTATCAAAACAGGGAGTAAATACCCAATAGGTCAAAAAATTATCTGGAGCACTGCTACATTTATTTATGTAGCCAGTCATCATCATCGCTCCATAAACCAAGGTTTCCTAATACTGAGGCAGAGGAAAATCGTTTGCCGAAACCTTGAATACGCTTAGCAAAATATCTTTGTGTGATTTCTACCAGTTCATAATCTTTACCTCGCAGAATAGGTAAGAGTTCGCATCCATAGAAGCTTGTGGGAAGTATCATCCTCTTCCATATTTTAACACACGTCATAGGGTGGAGATCGTTACAGTTTAGCCCAAGATTACTGAGAGAGTTTACAGACTGTCGTGCTTTTTGACAATATGCCTGGACTCTAGACTTTGAGGATAAATCAGAAGAGAGTAGGATTCCTCCATATTTGACACTATCACTTATTGCGATATCTGATTCCCCAAATTTGAAAGAACAATCACTAAGTTGTTTTCTGGACTTACTGAATATAATACAAGTACTCTTAGAGCCATTATATGTAAGACGCCACTTACAAGCATAATCATACACAGTGTCAAGTGCTGATTGAAGACCTACATTGAAGATGTAGAAGCAATTGTAGTATCATCAGCTAACAAAATACACGGGATATCAATACCATATGCACGGATACCATTGCTCAAGGTTCTAAGTTCAGATATTAAGTCATTGATAAAAACAAGGAAAAACCAGGATGATAAGACCCTACCTTGTCCAACACCTTGGTGTATGGCATATTCATTTGATTTTAAACCACAATATTGAACAAATGCAGAACTTGATGTGTAGCTTTGGTATAGGAGGTGCCACATTTTCCCTTTTATACCCATTTCATACAATTTTAAAAAGAGCCCATTGTGCCAAATACGGTCAAACGCCTTTTCATTATCCATAAAGGCTGTAAATACCCGTGAGTCTCTGTTTATGTAGTAAGTTAGGCTTTCGTTTAAAGTAAAAACTGAATTATCTGCTCCGTGTTCCTTCCTAAAGCTAAACTGGAGCTTGTCAGGAAAATTGGGTATATATTCCTGCACCCAGGTTTCTAATCTAGCGAGAATAACTTTCTCAAATAATTTACCCACACAAGATGTTAGGGTGATTCCTCTATAATTTTTAGAGTCATGTTTGGCTTTTTTGCCTTTATATATTGGAATAAGATCACTCAATGTTATTAGTATGGGTTAAGGTGATGATCACTCAATGTCATAAGTGTGGGTTAAGGTGATGATCACTCAATGTTATAAGTATGGGTTAAGGTGATGATAACTCAATGTTATTAGTATGGGTTAAGGTGATGATCACTCAATGTTATAAGTATGGGTTAAGGTGATGATAACTCAATGTTATAAGTATGGGTTAAGGTGATGATAACTCAATGTTATAAGTCTTGGTCAAGGTGATGATCACTCAATGTTATAAGTATGGGTTAAAGGGGCAGTAGCACGTTTTTTGCAAAATTTATTTTTTCAAATTTCCCATTTATAATGATAGTTTATGTCATTTAAATTAACTTTAGAGGGTAAAACATCTTATTACACAAACCAATTATCTGTAGTGGTAAAAACTATGTTGCGCATAAAGCTAAAATTGCATGGCGGCCATTTTATTGTGAACACAATTTATTATTTTGTATTACAAAAACGATTCCCATGGCTTTACCAAAACATGTACACTCATTTTAAACTTTATTTTCCGAAGAGAGAAGGATGTTTTACTATTGGTGACATTATTTTTCAAATACATTTCATCAACTTATTTGAGCGAAAAAACGTGCTACTGCCCCTTTAAGGTGATGATAACTCAATGTTATAAGTCTGGGTTAAGGTAATGATAACTCAATGTTATAAGTCTTTGTCAAGGTGAAGATCACTCAATGTTATAAGTATGGGTTAAGGTGATGATAACTCAAATTTATAAGTCTGGGTTAAGGTGATGATCACTCAATTTTATAAGTATGGGTTAAGGTGATGATAACTCAATGTTATAAGTATTGGTTAAGGTGATGATAACTCAATGTTATTAGTATGGGTTAAGGTGATGATAACTCAATGTTATAAGTATGGGTTAAGGTGATGATAACTCAATGTTATAAGTATTGGTTAAGGTGATGATAACTCAATGTTATAAGTATGGGTTAACCCTTAACATGCGGGCGACGGAATAATCCGGGCGGGCTATAAGCGATTCGTAGGTACTCCAGTACGGATCCCGGATCGCTTACTTAGAAGAATTCACGCCTGTCTATGTACTGGGCTAGCCTCCATACCGGGTCCCGAGTCGATTGTTTCCGCGACTCGCTGCATGAGAATGGCTGTATTTATGCCTCGCAGCCTGCAATGAGAATAAAACTTTCTTCAGTGTCTGGTCAGAACGTCCAGCAAAATTCACACCAATTTGCGTGTGCATTGTTGACCCGTAACGCATCGATAATTAGTTTTACAAAAGGCCAATTTTGTCCTGCTTCGCTCCGATGGCTACACTGCCCGGCGGCTAATTAGCACCTAAGTGTCTGCACTGCCCCGGGGTGAGATAGGCCCGTACAGGCTTATCTGTCTCGCATCCCGCCACATGGGCAGATAGCCTATGCTTATCTGTCTCGCATCTCGCCACATGGGCAGATAGCTTCTAATTACGGGAAGATATTGCGATAAGCTACCTTTCTCTCGCACTTCGTATCATATGAACCAATTGGTTGTTTTCATTTTTTTTATACCAAAATAAAGAGGAAAGAATGGCCTTTATTCCCATATAAAAATCGCAATTGCGCTAACATAACTGAAAATACAGCAATCGCACAGAGATAGCCGACTTTCGCACTTTTGAATTTTGATACATGTGGCGCATTTACCCCAACATGCCTCGGCGCTCTATTTCTAAGAAACTACTTGGGATATTTTCATAATTTTTTTATCAGTATATAGATAAAAGAATTGTCTTCAATTCCATACAAAATACGTGTATTTTCGGCAATAACTTTTGATGCGCCAGGTGTCGCGCAGAAGGTGATATTCGGCTTTGAATAAGTGGCGCTCTTAGCATATACCATCATTACGGGCTTTATAACTTGTGAACCGCAAGTCCGATTTTTATAATTTTTACATCATTGTAAAGAGAAAAACATTGTCTTCAATTCCATGTATAATGCGCATGTTTTCGGGAAGAACTCTGCATGCGCAAAGCGCCGCGCCAAAAGGTATAATTTTCGCACTTCATAACTTTTGAACCGCAAGTCCGATTTTTATAAGTTTTACATCATTGTAAAGAGAAAAACATTGTCTTTAATTCCAGATATAATGCGCATGTTTTTGGGAAGAACTATGCATGCGCGAAGAGCCGCAATATTGATGTACTCATAAGTGAAGAAGTATGATAATATATAACTAAAATACTGTTCTTTTGATACGCAAATATAGAGCTTTATAAACGATGAACAACTGTCATGACGGAATTTTGTTTCCAGTTTTGGAAAAAAAATTATAACATAAAAGTGAAAATATATTTGAGTACGGGACCCGCCGCTCGGGGAAAAGCCTTTTCGTGGGAATATTTTCTCAGGAAAATATTTCACTTTTCGGAGTTTCTAAAAATGCGTGAACATTTTTGTTACTGATGCCATTTGCGAAAGGTTTTTATTTCTAAAATTCAAATGCGAGGGCGCACCTTTCCAAACCATTTGAATTGAATTTATTATTTTATCTTTTACATTATTGAATAAAAGACGTTTCATTCAATAAGATTTGAAGAATTATTTATATGTGTAGCGGACTGAACTGAGCAGATGGAGAATTTGATTCCTCACCACTTTTATTACCAAAGTTCTTTTGTATCACAATTACTTTTTTAGGTATTAGTTTTTTCGTGAGCAGGGGAATTTCCGACGGGATTCGCCATGACATAATGAGAAAAAATTCCCATGAACATGGGCGTGGTCCGTCATCTTCGGGACCGACCCACAAGTATAAATATCTACCGGGGGGTGCGCGGACCCCCCCGCTTTTGGTCGCCACCCCCCAAACTTTTTGTGCAAATTATTATTTTTTTTCTACTTTGAAATAAAGGTTCGTGTCATTCCGAGGTATGAAGGTTTCTGCTATATATGTCGAGAGGGCATGGGAACCCATTCCCAATAGAATCCGGGGTTCGTCCCATAGGATTGTTCCTCGGAGTCTCTCGTTCTCAAAAGAGAACATGGGAAACCTGTCCCGCGATTGAATCCGGGGTCCGCCGCGGAAGACGGGGACGGGAATTCCCGGAGAGCATGGGAGTATGCTCCCATGGGTCCGGGCTCCGCCTCGAGAGACCGCTCCTTGGATGCTCTGCTTCTCGAAAAGAGAAGTCATTCGGCAACTGACAACCCGAGCTTCCCTGACATAGTAGTTTATTTTCCGGGCCTCGCGCCCGGTGCTACACGTCGCCGAGGAAATCAGAAAATGGTCCGTTTGACATATGCGTCGGAAAAATCGGCGCGATGTCAGAAGCCGTCGGCGCCGTCGGCGCTTGCGGCGCAGTCGTCCTAGATGCGCCGGGAGGTTCTGAAACTGGCAAATGAACGTCCATGAAGCTCACATTCATTATCTCTGTATGTTTATTGTCTCTAATCACATGTTATATGTTGCATACATCTAACGCATTTTCAATCATTTACAGGTTGAAGCAGAATGCTGCGCGGACGTGGACGCAAGGCCCTGCGACGGCCTAGGACGTTGCATACTAGGACACGCAGCTTTGAAGCCGTTTCAAGCGACGACGACTTCATCAACGAGATCCATGCTGATGAAGCCTCTGATATGGAGTCAACTGACAGTGATGGTAGCAGTGGTTTAGACAGTGATGATGCATATGATCGGGACACTGTAATAGATAGTGAACATGGTGACACAGATGCTCTGAGTGATATAGAGACAGAGATTGCCAGAAAGATTCTAGCCGCCGGTAATTCCACCGAAGAAGACTTTAGTGGTTTTGAGGAGGAGTTTGCCGAAATACCACAATATAATCATGATAATTCACAGACGTTTGATGAGTGGGTGGATGGTCCGCGGCCACGTGTAAACTTGCCTTTCACTGGTCAAACTGGGTTGCGCCAGTTCATAGAACTTCCTGAGAACCCTGAACCTATTGACTTTTTCAATTTGTTTATACATAATGATGACTATGAGGATATGGCAACGGAAACCAATAGATATTTCAAACAAGCAATGGAGGACAAAATTCTAAGACCCCGTTCAAGAATGCAACAGTGGCAAGACACTAATGCAGAAGAGATGAAGGTATTTGTAGCCATGACAATTGCCATGTCATTGGTTGTGCAGAGAAACTTTGCTGATTACTGGTCAACAAGTGATGTTACCTCAACGCCTTTCTTCGCCAAGTGCATGCCCCGAGACAGGTTTTGGCTTCTTATAACCTACCTACACTTGGCTGACAACAGGAGGATGCCGGGCCGTAACACCCCGTGCTTTTCACCAATAAATAAACTGGGACACTTGTATAACCGGATAGTTCACCGTTTTTCAAGAGTGTATAAACCGCATCAAAACATTTCAGTCGACGAGGGCATGGTGCCCTGGAAAGGTAACTTATCTTTCAAAGTTTATCTTCCCGACAAGCCTAAGAAGTATGGGATAAAGGCTTTCATGTTGTGTGACTCGCACAACGGATACGTTTGCAAGTTCAAACTCTACACTGGAAAAACGAATGAACCGGTTTCTGAAGGTGGCAAAACTTATGATGTAGTCATGGACTTGGTGAACGACTACGTTGGACAGGGGCATCACATCTTTATGGACAACTACTATTCGTCCACAAATCTGTACATAAATTTGTGGGAGCGGGGAATAGGTGCCACGGGGACGTTGAGAGCCAATCGAAAGGGACTTCCTGATTCAGTCAAGAAACCTAAAAAGAAAGCCAAGCAAGGGGACATGACAGTTTCTCACAACCATGGCCTACTCGTTCTACGCTACGAAGATAGAAAATCAGTGCTTCTCATGTCTACTGTTGAAGATACACAACTTGAACAAACAGGGAAGAAGAACCGGGCAACAGGGGAACCAGTTCTCAAGCCGCGCATTGTAACAACGTACAACAAGTACATGGGAGGTGTTGATCGGGCCGACCAGATGTTGTCGTACACGCCGTTCCGAGTGAAGACCCTGAAGTGGTGGAAACGGGTTTGGTTTCACGTTCTCAACGTTGCCATGTTGAACTCTTACATCGTTTATAAAGAATACAGCAAAGATAAACCTCTAAAAACAAGTCGGGAATACAGGAAGGCTTTGGCGCAACATATAGTAACATTTGCGGACAAGGAACAAGTTCCATCACTTTGCAGACGTCCCCGTGGTCGGCCGAGCACGAGCGACGAGAGTGTCACTCGTCTTCATGGACGTCACTTTCCGACGAAGATTGAGCCTGTCGGAAGGAAGAAAAACGTCACAAGGATGTGTGTGGTATGCTCTAAGGCAAAACGCGCCGTCCTCGCAAAACAGATTGAAGAAGGCAATGGGCCAGCAAGGAAGAAAAAACGAGTAGGCAGAGAGTCTTCTTATGAATGTACAGATTGTAATGTTTCTCTGTGCGCCGCACCATGCTTCAAACTGTACCACACCGCCACTGACTATTCCAGGGCTTACATCACTGCCACGGAAAAAGAAAGAAATGAAGAAGGGAATGAAGAAGAAGAAAATTGAAAGTAAAGAGAGCCGAAGTGTGGACAACCAGTATATACACATTATATACATACCTTGTTAGGTCCCTAAAGCTGTTCTGCGCACAACCGCAGGTAAATATTGTGTATATTTGTACGTAAATGCATTGTAATTTCATTGTAAAACATGTCATTGCAAATAAAATATTTTTTATTTTATCAAAGAGACAGAGAAAGTGAATGCGAGCTTTCATTGGAAGTTCAGCCAGAACCGCATCATAAAAAACACCCATAAATGCTGAACCGGGTGGCCGATTTTCATAAAACTTACATGGGGTAAAGAGGAAAGATTCGGCTTTGATTCAATATAAAAATTATACATGCGCACGAAAAACTAAAGTTGCGGCACGTGCCCCGATATGCGCGATAGTCAAAAAGTTGCCTCAAAGTACCGAGGGTACCTTCATTTGGCCCGCCATAGCTTCCGAACGAAGTTGCGCATTTTTTTTCTTTTTACATCATCGTAAAGAGCAATAAATTGTCTTCAATTCCATGTATCATATGTATATGCGCAGCGAAAAATAAACATGCGGCAAATGATGCGCCAGATGTCGCAAAAAGTTAGTTTTTCAAAAATGAATTTTCTAAGTACTGGGGGTGCCTTCCTTACGCTCTTCATATATTGCGAACCATTTGACGTATTCCAATAATTTTTATATCATTGTAAAGAGGAATAAATTGTCTTCAAGTACATACGTGTTTCGCATGCGCGCGAAATAATTTACGATTTTAAAGCTGGAAATAAAGACAAACTTTACACCGCGCAACATGTATTGCGTTCGCCGCGGTGATTAGTGTATGCTGTGCTCATTAGTACCCATTAGTTCCACGCGCGCTCGGCTCTGGCACCCTCGAGGAGGTCTCGAGGAGGTCTCGAGGAGGTAACGGTACTGTAATTAGCACAGTCCCGGGGGGACCAAGCAGTGCCAGTAACTTGGTGCGCGTCGGGACCATTCACGTGGTACTGTCGGGGTAGCGTCACTCTCCTTTGGTTGGTTATATTTTCTGAACCATAAGTCGTATTCTAATAATTTTTACGTCATTGTAAAGAGGAATAAACTATCTACAAGCACATATAAATTTCGCAATATGCGCGCTCAGGAGTTTTGATTTCATGAAGCTGGAAATAAAGACAAACTTTAGATGACAATAGAATTATAACCATAGGTCGCATTCTAATATTTTTTATATCATTGTAAAGACAAACATCTGGTCTTCAAGTCCATATAAAAATTTCAGTAGCGCGCTCCAAATTCATGATGTTATAAGGCCCGAATTAAAGACAATCTTTACAAAGTAATAGAAAAGTAAAGAAAAATCGTAAAAAAATAATTCAAAGATGCGGGTATAAAGCAACCATTTGTGTACGGGTACCGCGACTTGAATTTGTATTCAACGCCCGTATATAGCCCGTATTCGCCATGTAGATGCGGTATATTTCGTAAAAACGGTACCGGAATCGCCGCCTGGAAATTCCGCCAGCAGAGCTCGTTAGTGCCTAAGCTCAAACTACTGCTGCGAGCTGCGAGCCTGTAAATTCCGCCACAGGGGCTAAAAAGGGTAAAATATATATACGCAACGTAAGGGTTAAGGTATACAAAAAACTTTGCTACATCATAACAGCAATTTATTTTACTAGTTTTGACTTGTTATGTGTTACTATGTGAATACTCTATCAGTGTTTGTCTTTAGTTATTAAAAAGTTTAAAGTTATTTAAAAGTAAGTACAATATAGAGTTTTTCATCACGCATACAAAAAATCCAAGATGGCGACAGAACCCTCCCTTTAAGCGTAAACTTAACGTCATGTATAATAGACTGATGGACAGATAGAAGCAAACTCAGGCTGTAAGACACTAGCCAAGGTGACATTGAGTGTCACTAAACTCAAGTTGAGATGTGCACTGTGTAGTGCTAAGATTAAACCATTCAAACTCTCAGATTAGCCAGATAATGTAGTGTAACAGGTCAACCTTCAGGTGATAAACCGTGCACATTTCTCACAGGGTCATAACTATTACCTCGTCTTTATCAAATCTTAAAAAAAGTTATTTAAGTTTCCACAGGTTAAAGATTGAGAAACAAGGTTTGTTGAAACTCTTTAAATGCTGATTCATATGTTATTTATAGTATATATTCGATCTACTGTAATATGAGAGATGATTCTTTAGACTTCCAAGTTGAATAATGTAACATGTGAAAATATTTAACCGCTCATTCATTGCTAATGATTTCACCTATTTGTTCAAAGTAGCCATATCGGACGTGGCCATAGTCCATAGACCACAGATACTGTTACAAACAACTCAAACATGATTTATTTTTCACTGAAACAATAACAAGCCAGCCAGACTGGTCAGTTTTATTGAATGGTATGGTCGCGAATATAACTGGTTGCTTTGTAGGCCAGCGCAAACTACCTCGTGGTAGATAAACGTAGAAAAGGAACGTTAGAAGCGCGACTATAGGTACTCGTACTTCCATACCAGTTGATAAATGAAACTCGTTTGAATGGTCGCAGAGAACTGCCAAGATAATATTTTAGCTGTGTTATACCGGTTTCAGATTCAGTTACTGAAACCGATTACCATGTAAGCAAGTCCATCTTTGACATGACTTGAAATTAGACATCAGCAAAATTGAGTATTTTCGAAAATGTAAGTGTACTTGTACGCAAGAGAAGTTACAGGTATTGGATTTTTAGCTCATCTGGCCTGAAAGGCCCAATGGGCTTATAGCATGGCATGGTGTCCGGCGTCCATCCTTCCGTCCTTCCGTCCATCAAATGGGGTCACAGGGGTCACAACCCCAAAAACCTATTTTCATCTTCTTCTCCAGTTCCAAATGGTTTAGAGAGCTGAAATGTTGTATGCAGATTCTTGGCTAATGGGGATTCTAAATTGTAGATTTCATGACCCCGTGACCTCAAATGGGGTCACAGGGGTCACAACCCCAAAAACCTATTTTCATCTTCTTTTCCATTTCCAAATGGTCTAGAGAGCTGAAATATTGTATGCAGACTCCTTGGCTAATGAGGATTCTAAATTGTAGATTTCATGATCCTGTGACCTCAAATGGAGTCACAGGGATCACAACCCCAAAAACCTATTTTCATCTTCTTCTCCAGTTCCAAAAGGTCTAGAGAGCTGAAAAGTTATGTGCAGACTCCATGGCTAATGGGGATTCTAAATTGTGAGATTTCATGACCCTGTGACCCCAAATGGGGTCACTGGGGTCACAACCCCAAAAACCTATTTTCATCTTCTCCAGTTCCAAAAGGTCTAGAGAGCTGAAATGTTGTGTGCAGACTCCTTGGCTAATCTCCTTCTCCAGTGCCAAAAGGTCTAGAGAGCTGAAAAGTTGAAATAGTTAATGTATATGCCTGATGAGCTACAGAGCCCATGGCTCTATTTTTACTGAAATTAATGCGTAATTTACGCAAATACGCAGCTTATCTGTGGCTCTGCATCTTGTTTTCACGTGATATCCCCTCAATGGACTTATGAGGTTTTTCCTCTAAGAATAACCTGTTATGAGGTTGACATTCTGACATTTAAAAATAAGACCAAGGAGCAGGTTGTACTATTTAAAGTAATACCTTATGAATGTAATTTAGAATTATTTGCTAGACCAACGAACCAACTTTTATTTTTATCCCCCACCACGAAGTGGAAGGGGGATATAGGTTTGAGCTTCGTCCGTCCGTTCGCGTTGAAGGGGACAGCTTTTCTGAGAAACTATTTAAGATAGGACAAACAAATTTGGTGTGTGGCTTGAGGGCATTAATACCTCGATGGAGTTTGAAAATGAGAAGTGCGCATTGAGAAGTGAGTTATTGCCCTTGTTCCGTATTTTTGGACTGTCTTCATGGTATCCCCAAAGGGGACAGATTTTCTCAGACACTGTTCAAGATAGGATAGCCAAATTTGGTGTGTGGCTTACCTTGATGGTGTTTGAAAATAAGAAGTGTGTGATTATTTTTCCAGAGTCAATGCCCTTGATTTGTTTTTAGCTCATCAGGCCTTCAAGGCCCGATGGGCTTATGGCATGGGATGGCGTCCGTCCGTCCGTCCGTCCGTAAACTTTTCGCTTTTTCGACTTCTTCTCCAGAACTACTGGGTCTAGGTAGCTGAAATTTTGTATATAGACTCCTTGGGCAATGGGAATTCTAAATTGTAGATTTAGTGATCCAGTGACCCCAAATAAGGGTCTCACAGGCCATAACCTAAAAACCTATTTTCATCTTCTTCTCCAGAACGAAAAGACCTAGAAGGCTGTCATGTTGTGTAAAGAATTTTTAGCCAATGGAGATTATAAATTGTAGATAGGGTGACCCTGTGGCCCCAAATAAGGGCCTCACAGGCCATTACCTAAAATCATGTTTTTATCTGTGTCTCCGGAACAAATAGACCTAGAAGGCTGTAATATTGTGTGCAAACTCTTTAGCCAATGGGGATTCTACCTTGTAAATTTGGTGACCCTGTGACTCCAAATATGTGCCACAGCCTAAAAAAACCTTTGAAATTGGATTTTGGACTGATATTTTATGTGCACTACGATCAGTCTTCAATTTATCCCTAATAAAATACCTGAGGGAGAGTCATCTCATCTTGTTGATATGTGAGTCCTAACTTGGGTTTGAGAAATGTATAATTGAGAAAAAAAAGTAACTGTGCAATTAATCTTATTCAGTAGGAATGTGAAATATATGTCGACTTAAGATTACAATCTGCATTGTGGACATGTTTCTCAAATTGATGTAATCAATGTGAAATGAGAACTATTGAATAGCCTATGAACTGAATATTGTGACAAGCCACAAAGGAATAAATTGAAGAGGAGTTAAGAGTTCTTTTATGTTACATGAGATATGTGAACTGCATATGACTGGTATTGAAATGATAAGATAATACTATTTCTATCTTCTTCTCCAGAACAAAAAGACCTAGAAGGCTGTCATGTTGTGTAAAGAGTCTTTAGCCAATGGAGATTCTAAATTGTAGATTTGGTGATCCTGTGGCCCCAAATAAGGGCCTCACAGGCCATTACCTAAAATCATGTTTTCATCCTTTTCTCTGGAACAAAAAGACCTAGAAGGCTGTAATATTGGGTGCAAACTCTTTAGCCAATGGGGATTCTAACTTGTAAATTTGGTGACCCTGTGACCCCAAATATAGGCCACAGCCTAAAAAAACCCTTTGAAATTGAATTTTGAACTGATATTTTATGGCACTTCAACCAGTCTTCAATTTATCCCTAATAAAATACCTGAGGATGAGTCATCTCATCTTTTAGATATGTGAGTCCTAACTTGGGTTTGAGAAATGCAGAATTGAGAAAAAAAGTAATTTTGCAGTTAATCTTATTCAGTAGGAATGTGAAATATATTTTGAAGATCAAGTCTCCATTATGGACATGTTTGTCAAATTGATGTAATCAATGTGAATTAAGAACTGTTAAATAGCCTATGAACTGAATGTTGTGGATATTATAAAAAAAAGGCCCTCACAGGTCAAAACATACAAATCTATTTTCATCTTCTTCTCCAGAACAAACTAGAAGGAATATTGCGTTCAGAATGTTTAGATGTTTAGATGAAAAGGCTTAGAACCGTTAAAATTGTGCAAAGATTATTTAGCCAAGGTGATTCTAAATTGTACTATGTACTATGAGATTCATCACATTGCCTGTTCTCTCTAAGCCTTATACAGTTAGATCAGTGCTGCCAGTGTTTAGTGCAAGGCAATGGGGATTCTAAATTGTAGATTTTGTGACCCTGTGACCCCAATCTTGGTCACGGGTCATGACCAAAAAACCTATTTTCATCTTCTTCTCCAGTTTATATGTAAAGCTCTAGAAAGGTGAAATGTTGTGTAGAGATTCTTTGGTCAAAGGTGATTGTTAATTGTAGGATTGGTGACCCTGTGACTCCAAATGTGGGTCACAGGGTTCATGATCTAAAAGCAATATTATTTTGCTTGTTAACAATGTATTACTTGAGATAACTTAGATATTCAACCTTAGATAATAAATCAATAAAATCCTGATGAGCTACAGAGCCCATGGCTCTATTTTTTAATTAAGATATTAAGATAATTTTTGGAATTTTTGGCGATTTTCAGCTCATCAGGCCTGAAAGGCCCGATGGGCTTATGGCATGGCATGGTGTCCGGCGTCCGTCCATCCGTCCGTAAACTTTTCGTTTTTCGACTTCTTCTCCAGAACCAATGACTCCACAGAGCTGAAATTTTATGTGCAGACTCCTTGGCCAATGGGGATTCTAAATTGTAGATTTCGTGACCCCATCACCCCAAATGGGGTCACAGGGGTCACATCCTTAAAAACCTATTTTCATCCTCTTCTCAAGTTCCAAAAGGTCTAGAGAGCTGAAAAGTTGTGTGCACACTCCTTGGCCCATGGGGATTCTTACTTGTAGATTTCGTGACCCCGTGACCGCAAATGGGGTCACAGGGGTCACATCGTTAAAAACCTATTTTCATCTTCTTCTCCAGTTCCAAAAGGTCTAGAGAGCTGAAAAGTTGTGTGCAGACTCCTTGGCCCATGGGGATTCTAAATTGTAGATTTTGTGACCCTGTGACAACAATCTAGGTCACGGGTCATGACCCAAAAACCTATTTTCATCTTTATCTCATGATCTAAAAACCTTTTTTTTGCTTGTTAACAATGTATTACTTGAGATAACTTAGATATTCAACCTTAGATAATAAATCAATGAAATTCTGATGAGCTACAGAGCCCATGGCTCTATTTTTTATATTTTAAGCTCATCAGACCTGAAAGGACAGATGTGCTTATGACACGGGCCATCGTCCGTCGTACGTCCAGCGTCTGGCGTATGTTGTCCGTAAAATT
This sequence comes from Gibbula magus, assembly GCA_936450465.1. NCBI lineage: Eukaryota > Metazoa > Mollusca > Gastropoda > Trochida > Trochidae > Gibbula > Gibbula magus. The sequence goes on along the minus strand of OW388299.1, from coordinate 31,912,735 downwards.
TTCACTCTTTCGACTTCTCCGCCAGAACCGCTACACCACCAAAGCTGTAATTTCGTGGGGGGTTATACCCATCACCTAGGGGGTGAAAGTTTGTTCATCATGAATTCAAACGCCCACAAATATGGTCGCCAGAGACGTTAAAAGTAAAACCTTTAAACAACTTCTTCTCTGAAAGCGTTTGATATAGGAATGTGAAATTTTGTTATTAACATCTTTGTAGGATGGAGGTACAAGTTTGTAAATTTGGTTGAGATAAATTATGAAATATGAACTTTGCAGGGGGTTCACCCTAAAAGGTAAAAGCTTCAAACGACTTCTCATGAAGCAGCAATAGGAGATATCCGGAAACCTCGGCAGTGTTTACTTTTAAAGATGGAGATTATGATTTGTTAATTTTAATACTGAAAGTTTGATACTTTGATTGTGACAGGGGTTCATTTAATTTTTCATCTCAGAAACAAATTACCCTAGAACACTCTACTTTTGAGGATATCATCTATGTTTAGTGAATAAAATAAGAAAATTATAAGTGAAAACATTTTAATGGTGTACTGTATATTACTGTGTATAAGGCAACGTTTTGTATAAGACGACCCCCTTTCTCAGACCCCTAAAATCCGGTAAAAACCATGTATTTCATATATAAGGAGACCCCCCTTCTAGCAATCATGGAATCAGGTCGAGATGCCGTGAAGGAAACAGTGACGTTGGTAGGTTTGTTCAGTTGTTCAAGATACCGGTAATTTTGTAACCTAAGGAACATGATATAAATGTTTTGTTATGAACTTTTGTTTTTAAAAGAAATTGTTTCAAATGTACCATAATAAAAAAAATATACTCTTACTTACGATGTTTGCTCTTATTTTTAATGATATGTCATTTTCTTGTCCGGTCAAACGAGATAACCAACATTAAGTCAACAATCTATCGTAAATATTTCACTCGCCATGTTATAAATAAAGTCGATACTCCTTACACAGATTTAGAAGTTGCTTCAGTGATTATATGATTAAGATGGTGTGAAGAGCTTTGATAACCAAGGTTGATTGCGCACGCCCAAAGCCAAGCAAGATTTCATGTCTAGATTTCTATTGTAGTGTTGAATTCAAATGTAAACATTTTTATCCTTCTTAAGAACAAAGTTAAACTAGATGTATTTAATACTGCAGAATGCTGGTGAAAGGTTGGTAATGTTTGATAGCTGAAGTCAAGCCATTATTTTTCCTTCCCACTCTGGTTCTCTTTACCGCTGATTCTCTATTACGCAGCTGTCAGTATTTGGCTCCCAAACCTCGTGTTATAACGAGGGACCACCAATGCAGTAAACTTCTCAAGCTAAAGACATGTTTATTTAACATGACCATGTAAGCTATTCCAGTCAATTCAGAGAAGGATAAACAGACCAATTACTGATAAGTACACAACAAAGTTAAGATAATTACCGGATACGTTAATGAATCACTGCCCTGATTGGAAATTAATATTACGTCAATGACACGAGTTGATCGAGATAAGCATGTCAAGTTTTTTTTAACAAAACAATAAGAAATGTGCATTCTCTGAGTATCATGTTTTATATTAATGTTAATAAGTATAATATAATTACATTTCATTTTATGCAGAGCTACAGATAAGCTGCGTATTTGCGTAAATTACGCATTAATTTTAGTAAAAGCCCAATTCCTCTAAGTTCTATTGCGTACAAATACGCTTACATTTTCGTAAATACTTAATAAAGCTGATGTCTAACGGGTACACAAAGTAATGTCAATGATTGACTTGCGTACATGGTAATCGGATTCAGTAACTGAAATCTGAAAACCGATCTCGACTGGTATTTCAGGGCTATAATAGTATCTCAGCAGTTCTCTGCGACGGCTCAAACTTGCTTTTATCAACTGGTATGGAAGTACCTATAGCTGACTTCTAATGTTCCTTGCTTTGCGTTCACTATCTACCACGTAGTAGTTTGCGCTGGCCTACAAAGCAACCAGTTATATTCGCGACCATACAATTCGATAAACCTGAGGGGTCGAAAATAGTTAAAATCTGCAAGTGATAAATAATTTCTACTCGTCCTTCGGATATTGTACTGGTCCTACAAAATCAAACAATAACGAACAATGAATGCAAATTGAACTTACATTTAGTCTAAAATATGTGTTTGTCATAGTAAAATTGAAATACATTGAAACTGACTTTGTTCTCAATCTGAATCTTATATCTCTGCCATATCTAGCCCTTGATACAAGTGTTTGTGACAATACAGTGTACCAAAGGCAGTGGCACTGTTCACCAGTTGTTACAGTATACTATTGACAAGAATGATTCATTGCTGTATGATATCTGATCAAGATGTCACATTAGACTAACTTAAACTCACAAGTTCAACAGACAGTCCATAATCATCTTCGTATATTTTGAAATAACTATTCTGTCACACGACAGTTTGTTGAATTTAGCCTGAATTTTCACATTTTCTTGTTTTATTCATGTGCAGATGTGGTGAATACCTTCTTCTATTTGTATAATACTGTAATAATGCACGCTTTAGGAAATGAGCAAAATTGACAATAAATTTACGATCATCGTAATATTGAATAATATGATTTTTAGTGTTTCCAAAAATACAGAATTAAAACGCTATGAAGAGATCAATGATTAGGATATCAATTAAATCATTGGAAGAGATGAAAGATCATGTATGAGTGACCCACAGGCGCCAGACCCTAAATATAGACCTACGTATATATATATCTACCTCAGTAACCTATGTAACATATAAAGAAGGTATGACACTCTCCGCCATTTTGAACCTGGCATAGGACCGGAACTGGTTTGCTGGCTCGAATACGCCTTGTAACATTCGTAGACCCACGATCCAAGTTTACATTTCCGGTCCTTATAATGCCAGGATTCAAAATGGCGGACAGTGTCATACCTTCTTTATATGTTACATAGGTAGGTAGATATACGTAGGTGTATATTGAGGGTCTGGCGCCTGTGGAGTGACCTGCATTCATGTTACGGCTATGGCTGAAAAGGAAGATATTCAAAACATAACACAATATAACAACTGTCATAATAACCAAAATTTATAATTTAATTGAAATACCAACACAAATCCTCGTCAAATATTTTTATTTATGTCAGTCTTCATGAAAACTCAAATGTATTCTTCGGTAGTCAACTGTACTGAGCAGGGAATTCCCTGATGACCTATCGATCGCTGATTGGTCAAGTTCTCGGGGATGCCCATTCTGATTGGCTGATGGATAAATAAGAGTGTGTGATTATCATATAAAAATAAACAGCCAACACTCACAATATCTAGACATTTATAAAGACTTGTGAGGTTTCTAAAAGACTGTTTTCAGTGAATCTGAAAGAAGTATATGACCTCAAAGATTGATAATCTCAAAATTCAGGTCAGAAAAAGCACTCGTCCTACTAGCCAGTTAACGACCCAGAAACCTGAGTTTCGGGGCCGTTAAGTGGCTATCGTCCTACAGGACGAGCAATATTACATTTTCCACTTGCCCATGTCAAATGTTACTCGTCAATACGAGCGGACGAGTGTTATTTTCGACCCCTGAGTCTGGTTGTCTTGTTACTGTTTCAGTGAAAAATAAATTAATCCTGTTCGAGTTGTTTGTAACATTATCCATGGACTTGGGACATGTCCGATATGGCTACTTCGAACAAATATGCGAAATCATAAGCAATGAATGAGAAGTTAAATATTTTCACATGTTACATTATTCAACTTGGAAGTCTATAGAATCATCTCTTATATTACAGTACAGATCTAATATATACTATTTATAAACCTCTAGTGACGTCACTCTATTGTTCTATTAGGTTCTACTTTTACCTGGTAAACCTCTATTGTCAGTTTGCCGGGCGTTCTCCAAGAATGCCCAGGGCTTTCTCTAGGAATACCCGGGGCTTACTCTAGAATCTATCGGAAATTTATTTTGATTGGGAATTATACACGTTTTGAAATACTTTGATTCAAAGTCCTTCTTCGAATAAATACCATCACAAAATATCACATTTTTGACAAATCACAAATCACAAACATAAGCTTTGAATGCCTGGTTTCGAACCCAGTGCACCACCCGCTTACTAAACTGGCGCCTTTGACAACTAGGCTATAAAGGCCGTCGAGAACAATGATGTATTTTCCACAGTGACAATCATGTGAACTCCACGAGGCAGATAGCGCATGCAGCTCACGTGCACGGCGTGGGTAGCGAGCGCAAAGCATGTGCAGGGCGCGGGTGTGCTCACTTCATAGCAGTTGAACTCCCAGCAGTATATACCAATAAAGCCACGTGAAGACAAAATATTGAAATTATATCTAAATCATAATTTCTGTCGGTTCATAAGTAAGATCAAAACCTGGTCCTCGGCTTTGTTTGTGGAGTATGCCCTTGGCCTCGGGAAAGGGGGGCGGGCCTATCGGCCCTTCCCCTTTCCCTCCCCCGCATACTCCACAAACAAAGCCTCTGACACGGTTTTGATCCATTATGAATAACATATGAATCGGCATTTAAAGAGTTTCAATAAACCTTGTTTCTCAACACTCCCAGTTGTCAGAAGTGCATTGCCATGTAGCTTCTGTGGTCATTTTCAGTAACAGTGTCCTATGTGCATTGGAATTTTTAATGTGTCTAAAGGAATAGGATCATTATTTTATTGTAACTAATCGAAATAGACTTTGTTTTATGATACAAAAACATATTTTGTCTATAATATAATAAAAGTGAAAATGGTTAAGTAGTACTCAATCAAGCTTTGGAGTTAATAGTATGGTAAACTCCCTTTTTAGCTCATCAGGCCTGAAAGGCCCGATGGGCTTATGGCATGGGATGGCGTCCGTCCGTCCGTCCGTAAACTTTTCACTTTTTCGACTTCTTCTCCAGAACCAATAACTCTTAGAGAGCTGAAATTTTATGTACAGACTCCTTGGCCAATGGGGATTCTAAATTGTAGATTTGGTGACCCTGTGACCCCAAATAAGGGCCCCAGGGGTCATAACCTTAAAAGCTATTTTCATCTTCTTCTCCAGAACCAATGACTCCAGAGAGCTGAAATTTTATGTACAGACTCCTTGGCCAATGGGGATTCTAAATTGTAGATTTGGTGACCCTGTGACCCCGAATAAGGGCCACAGGGGTCATAACCTAAAAAGCTATTTTCATCTTCTTCTCCAGAACCAATGACTCCAGAGAGCTGAAATTGTATGTACAGACTCCTTGGCCAATGGGGATTCTAAATTGTAGATTTGGTGACCCTGTGACCCCAAATAAGTGCCTCACAGGCCATTACCTAAAATCCTGTTTTCATCTTTTTCTCCGGAACAAAAAGATCTAGAAGGCTGTAATAGTGTATGCAAACTCTTTAGCCAATGGGGATTCTAACTTGTAAATTTGGTGACCCTGTGACCCAAAATATGGGCCACAGCCTAAAAAACCTTTGAAAATGAATTTTGAACTGATATTTTATGACTCTTCAATCCCAATGATTTGAAATATATGTCGACTTTAGATAACAATCTACATTGTGGACATGTTTGTCAAATTGATGTAATCAATGTGAAATGAGAACTATTGATTAGCCTATGAACTGAAAATTGTGACAAGGCATAAAGGACTAAATTGAAGAGGAGTTAAGAATTCTTTTATGTTACATGAGATATGTGAACTGCATATGACTGGTGATGAAATGATAAGATAAGATTATTTTCATCTTCTTCTCCAGAACGAAAAGACCTAGAAGGTTGTCATGTTATGTAATGAGTCTTTAGCCAATGGAGATTCTAAATTGTAGATTTGGTGACGCTGTGGCCCCAAATAAGGGCCTCACAGGCCATTACCTAAAATCCTGTTTTCATCTTTTTTATCCGGAACAAAAAGATCTAGAAGGCTGTAATTTTTAATGCAAACTCTTTAGCCAATGGGGATTCAAACTTGTAAATTTGGTGACCCTGTGACCCCAAATATGGGCCACAGCCTAAAAAAAACCTTTGAAAATGAATTTTGAACTGATATTTTATGACACTTCAATCACAATGATTTGAAATATATGTCGACTTTAGATAACAATCTACATTGTGGACATGTTTGTCAAATTGATGAAATCAATGTGAAATGAGAACTATTGAATAGCCTATGAACTGAAAATTGTGACAAGGCATAAAGGACTAAATTGAAGAGGAGTTAAGAATTCTTTTATTTTACATGAGATATGTGAACTGCATATGACTGGTGATGAAATGATAAGATAAGATTATTTTCATCTTCTTCTCCAGAACGAAAAGACCTAGAAGGTTGTCATGTTATGTAATGAGTCTTTAGCCAATGGAGATTCTAAATTGTAGATTTGGTGACCCAGTGGCCCCAAATAAGGGCCTCGCAGGCCATTACCTAAAATCCTGTTTTCATCCAGAACAAACTAGAAGGAATATTTTGTTCAGAATGTTTAGATGTTTGGATGACAAGGCTTAGAACCGAGATTGTTTAGCCAAGGTGATTCTAAATTGTACTATGTACCATTAGATTCATCACATTGCCTGTTCTCTTTAAGCCTTATACAGTTAGATCAGTGCTGCCAGTGTTTAGTGCAAGCAAGAGTCTATTACATAATTTGGCGGTAAAACACAGCTGGCTTGTAACCAGAGCCAAGGGGTCAGAATATTGCATAATCTCCTGTGTGTTGACCTTGCTGAGTGCTCTCTCTCAATTTCAAGAATAAGATTTGTCAGGGTTAGGGATCGTACATTATATTGAGACAACATATTTCTGTCTTCATCATCAAACAAAATAAACTCTGATGAGCTACAGAGCCCATGGCTCTATTTTTTCTTTCGTTATATTGATTTATATATTAAATTCTATAGTTCTTAAAATTGTGAGGTCACTGAATTGGTTTTTGAATTTTCACACCTCCATATTCCACAATTCCTAGAACTTTACAGAAAATTTCCTCATTCATGTATACTTTGTGTTTTAAACGTTATTAATCAATATTTATAAGCCTTTTATGTCATTGTTACTGTCTTCATGATTTATACTCTTCAAATTGAGATCAAAATAAGAAACAAATATTGCATATTTTGAAAATTTCGAATTTTGTAAGACATAGACGAAAAATATTGCTTGCGGCGCCACCTTGTAGAATTATTTCAATGGTTAGGTACCTTTGTACATTTTCTCTGTAAGAGTCAGTATTAACTCTGTCCATTGACCAATTTATATGAAGATTTAAAGGATTTTATCTAGAGCGTTAAACCTACTTTATGTTTGGTCATTTCGAAGGCTATTGCAAAATTAGTAATATACCCAATTGATTTGATTGAGCTGCGTACAATTTATTTGGTTACTCAAAATAAAAGTTGGATACTCAATTAAGGTGAACACAAGCGGGTACATTTCTCAATCAAGCAAAATCTTATCTGTAGCTCTGTTTATACTTATGTTTTTCAATTACTGCTTAATTTATTATATCATGAGGCTGCATTTTGTGTAACAACCATTCCTTTGCGTTATGAATGAATTGGTTATTTGTAGAATTTCATTGGTCCATGTCATGAAGAAATGGATTAGTTGTAGAATTTCATTTGTCCACGTCACTGAATTTATCGATCGTTTGCTTGACTGCTGGTACCACTTTTGTTAGTCAACCTATTATGTTTAAATGAATTATCAACTATATTTTATGTATTTATCTAACTCCATATAGTCATAAAAACCACAATAATACATAATAATTATTAAAGTATTTTTATTTCCTGTTTGTAAGCAATGAATTGACATCAATATTTCTGTATTGCTGTTTCCGGTTTCAACATCGTGAGTTCGTCAATCAAGATTCAAAATTTCTTCCTCTGAAACATAGTCCTTGTGTATAAGACGACCCCCTTCTTTGACCCCCTATTTTCTGGTATATAAAAGTTGTCTTATATACAGTAATATACGGTACCATTTTGCTAAAATTAACACTACCATAAAATGTTAGCAGTGTTTTATATTTGGATTAACCCTTAACATGCGGGCGACGGAATAATCCGGGCGGGCTATAAGCGATTCGTAGGTACTCCAGTACGGATCCCGGATCGCTTACTTAGAAGAATTCACGCCTGTCTATGTACTGGGCTAGCCTCCATACCGGGTCCCGAGTCGATTGTTTCCGCGACTCGCTGCATGAGAATGGCTGTATTTATGCCTCGCAGCCCGCAATGAGAATAAAACTTTCTTCAGTGTCTGGTCAGAACGTCCAGCAAAATTCACACCAATTTGCGTGTGCATTGTTGACCCGTAACGCATCGATAATTAGCTTTACAAAAGGCCAATTTTGTCCTGCTTCGCTCCGATGGCTACACTGCCCGGCGGCTAATTAGCACCTAAGTGTCTGCACTGCCCCGGGGTGAGATAGGCCCGTACAGGCTTATCTGTCTCGCATCCCGCCACATGGGCAGATAGCCTATGCTTATCTGTCTCGCATCTCGCCACATGGGCAGATAGCTTCTAATTACGGGAAGATATTGCGATAAGCTACCTTTCTCTCGCACTTCGTATCATATGAACCAATTGGTTGTTTTCATTTTTTTTTATACCAAAATAAAGAGGAAAGAATGGCCTTTATTCCCATATAAAAATCGCAATTGCGCTAACATAACTGAAAATACAGCAATCGCACAGAGATAGCCGACTTTCGCACTTTTGAATTTTGATACATGTGGCGCATTTACCCCAACATGCCTCGGCGCTCTATTTCTAAGAAACTACTTGGGATATTTTCATAATTTTTTTATCAGTATATAGATAAAAGAATTGTCTTCAATTCCATATAAAATACGTGTATTTTCGGCAATAACTTTTGATGCGCCAGGTGTCGCGCAGAAGGTGATATTCGGCTTTGAATAAGTGGCGCTCTTAGCATATACCATCATTACGGGCTTTATAACTTGTGAACCGCAAGTCCGATTTTTATAATTTTTACATCATTGTAAAGAGAAAAACATTGTCTTCAATTCCATGTATAATGCGCATGTTTTCGGGAAGAACTCTGCATGCGCAAAGCGCCGCGCCAAAAGGTATAATTTTCGCACTTCATAACTTTTGAACCGCAAGTCCGATTTTTATAATTTTTACATCATTGTAAAGAGAAAAACATTGTCTTTAATTCCAGATATAATGCGCATGTTTTTGGGAAGAACTATGCATGCGCGAAGAGCCGCAATATTGATGTACGCATAAGTGAAGAAGTATGATAATATATAACTAAAATACTGTTCTTTTGATACGCAAATATAGAGCTTTATAAACGATGAACAACTGTCATGACGGAATTTTGTTTCCAGTTTTGGAAAAAAAATTATAACATAAAAGTGAAAATATATTTGAGTACGGGACCCGCCGCTCGGGGAAAAGCCTTTTCGTGGGAATATTTTCTCAGGAAAATATTTCACTTTTCGGAGTTTCTAAAAATGCGTGAACATTTTTGTTACTGATGCCATTTGCGAAAGGTTTTTATTTCTAAAATTCAAATGCGAGGGCGCACCTTTCCAAACCATTTGAATTGAATTTATTATTTTATCTTTTACATTATTGAATAAAAGACGTTTCATTCAATAAGATTTGAAGAATTATTTATATGTGTAGCGGACTGAACTGAGCAGATGGAGAATTTGATTCCTCACCACTTTTATTACCAAAGTTCTTTTGTATCACAATTACTTTTTTAGGTATTAGTTTTTTCGTGAGCAGGGGAATTTCCGACGGGATTCGCCATGACATAATGAGAAAAAATTCCCATGAACATGGGCGTGGTCCGTCATCTTCGGGACCGACCCACAAGTATAAATATCTACCGGGGGGTGCGCGGACCCCCCCGCTTTTGGTCGCCACCCCCCAAACTTTTTGTGCAAATTATTTTTTTGTTTCTACTTTGAAATAAAGGTTCGTGTCATTCCGAGGTATGAAGGTTTCTGCTATATATGTCGAGAGGGCATGGGAACCCATTCCCAATAGAATCCGGGGTTCGTCCCATAGGATTGTTCCTCGGAGTCTCTCGTTCTCAAAAGAGAACATGGGAAACCTGTCCCGCGATTGAATCCGGGGTCCGCCGCGGAAGACGGGGACGGGAATTCCCGGAGAGCATGGGAGTATGCTCCCATGGGTCCGGGCTCCGCCTCGAGAGACCGCTCCTTGGATGCTCTGCTTCTCGAAAAGAGAAGTCATTCGGCAACTGACAACCCAAGCTTCCCTGACATAGTAGTTTATTTTCCGGGCCTCGCGCCCGGTGCTACACGTCGCCGAGGAAATCAGAAAATGGTCCGTTTGACATATGCGTCGGAAAAATCGGCGCGATGTCAGAAGCCGTCGGCGCCGTCGGCGCTTGCGGCGCAGTCGTCCTAGATGCGCCGGGAGGTTCTGAAACTGGCAAATGAACGTCCATGAAGCTCACATTCATTATCTCTGTATGTTTATTGTCTCTAATCACATGTTATATGTTGCATACATCTAACGCATTTTCAATCATTTACAGGTTGAAGCAGAATGCTGCGCGGACGTGGACGCAAGGCCCTGCGACGGCCTAGGACGTTGCATACTAGGACACGCAGCTTTGAAGCCGTTACAAGCGACGACGACTTCATCAACGAGATCCATGCTGATGAAGCCTCTGATATGGAGTCAACTGACAGTGATGGTAGCAGTGGTTTAGACAGTGATGATGCATATGATCGGGACACTGTAATAGATAGTGAACATGGTGACACAGATGCTCTGAGTGATATAGAGACAGAGATTGCCAGAAAGATTCTAGCCGCCGGTAATTCCACCGAAGAAGACTTTAGTGGTTTTGAGGAGGAGTTTGCCGAAATACCACAATATAATCATGATAATTCACAGACGTTTGATGAGTGGGTGGATGGTCCGCGGCCACGTGTAAACTTGCCTTTCACTGGTCAAACTGGGTTGCGCCAGTTCATAGAACTTCCTGAGAACCCTGAACCTATTGACTTTTTCAATTTGTTTATACATAATGATGACTATGAGGATATGGCAACGGAAACCAATAGATATTTCAAACAAGCAATGGAGGACAAAATTCTAAGACCCCGTTCAAGAATGCAACAGTGGCAAGACACTAATGCAGAAGAGATGAAGGTATTTGTAGCCATGACAATTGCCATGTCATTGGTTGTGCAGAGAAACTTTGCTGATTACTGGTCAACAAGTGATGTTACCTCAACGCCTTTCTTCGCCAAGTGCATGCCCCGAGACAGGTTTTGGCTTCTTATAACCTACCTACACTTGGCTGACAACAGGAGGATGCCGGGCCGTAACACCCCGTGCTTTTCACCAATAAATAAACTGGGACACTTGTATAACCGGATAGTTCACCGTTTTTCAAGAGTGTATAAACCGCATCAAAACATTTCAGTCGACGAGGGCATGGTGCCCTGGAAAGGTAACTTATCTTTCAAAGTTTATCTTCCCGACAAGCCTAAGAAGTATGGGATAAAGGCTTTCATGTTGTGTGACTCGCACAACGGATACGTTTGCAAGTTCAAACTCTACACTGGAAAAACGAATGAACCGGTTTCTGAAGGTGGCAAAACTTATGATGTAGTCATGGACTTGGTGAACGACTACGTTGGACAGGGGCATCACATCTTTATGGACAACTACTATTCGTCCACAAATCTGTACATAAATTTGTGGGAGCGGGGAATAGGTGCCACGGGGACGTTGAGAGCCAATCGAAAGGGACTTCCTGATTCAGTCAAGAAACCTAAAAAGAAAGCCAAGCAAGGGGACATGACAGTTTCTCACAACCATGGCCTACTCGTTCTTCGCTACGAAGATAGAAAATCAGTGCTTCTCATGTCTACTGTTGAAGATACACAACTTGAACAAACAGGGAAGAAGAACCGGGCAACAGGGGAACCAGTTCTCAAGCCGCGCATTGTAACAACGTACAACAAGTACATGGGAGGTGTTGATCGGGCCGACCAGATGTTGTCGTACACGCCGTTCCGAGTGAAGACCCTGAAGTGGTGGAAACGGGTTTGGTTTCACGTTCTCAACGTTGCCATGTTGAACTCTTACATCGTTTATAAAGAATACAGCAAAGATAAACCTCTAAAAACAAGTCGGGAATACAGGAAGGCTTTGGCGCAACATATAGTAACATTTGCGGACAAGGAACAAGTTCCATCACTTTGCAGACGTCCCCGTGGTCGGCCGAGCACGAGCGACGAGAGTGTCACTCGTCTTCATGGACGTCACTTTCCGACGAAGATTGAGCCTGTCGGAAGGAAGAAAAACGTCACAAGGATGTGTGTGGTATGCTCTAAGGCAAAACGCGCCGTCCTCGCAAAACAGATTGAAGAAGGCAATGGGCCAGTAAGGAAGAAAAAACGAGTAGGCAGAGAGTCTTCTTATGAATGTACAGATTGTAATGTTTCTCTGTGCGCCGCACCATGCTTCAAACTGTACCACACCGCCACTGACTATTCCAGGGCTTACATCACTGCCACGGAAAAAGAAAGAAATGAAGAAGGGAATGAAGAAGAAGAAAATTGAAAGTAAAGAGAGCCGAAGTGTGGACTAGTATATACACATTATATACATACCTTGTTAGGTCCCTAAAGCTGTTCTGCGCACAACCGCAGGTAAATATTGTGTATATTTGTACATAAATGCATTGTAATTTCATTGTAATACATGTCATTGCAAATAAAATATTCTTTATTTTATCAAAGAGACAGAGAAAGTGAATGCGAGCTTTCATTGGAAGTTCAGCCAGAACCGCATCATAAAAAACACCCATAAATGCTGAACCGGGTGGCCGATTTTCATAAAACTTACATGGGGTAAAGAGGAAAGATTCGGCTTTGATTCAATATAAAATTTATACATGCGCACGAAAAACTAAAGTTGCGGCACGTGCCCCGATATGCGCGATAGTCAAAAAGTTGCCTCAAAGTACCGAGGGTACCTTCATTTGGCACGCTATAGCTTCCGAACGAAGTTGCGCATTTTTTTTCTTTTTACATCATCGTAAAGAGCAATAAATTGTCTTCAATTCCATGTATCATATGTATATGCGCAGCGAAAAATAAACATGCGGCAAATGATGCGCCAGATGTCGCAAAAAGTTAGTTTTTCAAAAATGAATTTTCTAAGTACTGGGGGTGCCTTCCTTACGCTCTTCATATATTGCGAACCATTTGACGTATTCCAATAATTTTTATATCATTGTAAAGAGGAATAAATTGTCTTCAAGTACATACGTGTTTCGCATGCGCGCGAAATAATTTACGATTTTATAAAGCTGGAAATAAAGACAAACTTTACACCGCGCAACATGTATTGCGTTCGCCGCGGTGATTAGTGTATGCTGTGCTCATTAGTACCCATTAGTTCCACGCGCGCTCGGCTCTGGCACCCTCGAGGAGGTCTCGAGGAGGTAACGGTACTGTAATTAGCACAGTCCCGGGGGGACCAAGCAGTGCCAGTAACTTGGTGCGCGTCGGGACCATTCACGTGGTACTGTCGGGGTAGCGTCACTCTCCTTTGGTTGGTTATATTTTCTGAACCATAAGTCGTATTCTAATAATTTTTATGTCATTGTAAAGAGGAATAAACTATCTACAAGCACATATAAATTTCGCAATATGCGCGCTCAGGAGTTTTGATTTCATGAAGCTGGAAATAAAGACAAACTTTAGATGACAATAGAATTATAACCATAGGTCGCATTCTAATATTTTTTATATCATTGTAAAGACAAACATCTGGTCTTCAAGTCCATATAAAAATTTCAGTAGCGCGCTCCAAATTCATGATGTTATAAGGCCCGAATTAAAGACAATCTTTACAAAGTAATAGAAAAGTAAAGAAAAATCGTAAAAAAATAATTAGAAGATGCGGGTATAAAGCAACCATTTGTGTACGGGTGCCGCGACTTGAATTTGTATTCAACGCCCGTATATAGCCCGTATTCGCCATGTAGATGCGGTATATTTCGTAAAAACGGTACCGGAATCGCCGCCTGGAAATTCCGCCAGCAGAGCTCGTTAGTGCCTAAGCTCAAACTACTGCTGCGAGCTGCGAGCCTGTAAATTCCGCCACAGGGGCTAAAAAGGGTAAAATATATATACGCAACGTAAGGGTTAAAGGTGTTTTCGAGAGCTTTCTAACACAACTTTCATTATATTTGTATCATAGAAATTAAGCAACATAGAACTTATTTTAATTTCTGTGTATTTGCAGAGTTATGCTAGAGTATGATGTGACGGGAGGGGGGGAGGGGTGATGGGGCTGGGGGGAGACGCCTGCCTCAAATAGACGCATATGGTGTAGATCGTTTGAAAATAATAGACGCCCTGCATGTAATTAAGGAAATATGGTAGTAACTACATTTCCTGATGAACTGCAGAGCCCATGGCTCTATTTTTATCCCACCTATCCCACCGGTATGTAATACCGTGGGATATAGTCAACGCCCCGACCGTCTGTCCGTCCGTCCGTCTGTCCGTCCGTAATCATTTCGTTTCCGGAGCAGAACTCGAAAACCATTTATCATATCTTTCTGAAACTTCACATATGTATAACACATTTACTGCAGTGGTGCCTTTTGATATTTTCATCATATCTTCCTGAAACTTTGCATTGTATTACCCACTAACTGAAGTGGTGCCTTTTGATATTTTCAGATTTTTTCTGAAAAATTAATTTTCTGTTTCGAAAGAAACATGAGAGGGATGTTGGTTGTTGTTGATTTTGACTGCTTGGAGCAGAAGTCTAAAACCCTTAACATACCTGAAACTCAGCATCTGTAATACCCACTAACTGAAGTACGGTAGTAGATACACAAGTATCTGTCAAAGATGTGTTTTACAAATTTTGTGGAACCGGTGGGATATGTCATCTTCTGATGACTCTTGTTTAACTTAGTCATATTCAAACGCAACATGAGCTTTCGTTTCCGGAGTAGATCTCAAAAACCATGAGGCATAGCACAACAAAACTTGGTGTATGGAACAATCGCCACGTGTAGATGTGCATAAATAATAATAATAAAGCAGTCTACTATCAAATGCCCTACACTTTCCTGATCTACCCTAGAGAAGGTTAGAGATGGTGTTGGAGTTGGTTAGAGATGGTGGTGGGGTGGGTTAGAGATGATGGTGGGGTGGGTTAGAGATTGTGAAAGGGGTAGAGCAGCTAGAATGTGAAAAGTATATTTTACCTCATTATTTTCGGCAATTTTTGGGACTAAATGTTTGATATCAAAAGGTCTAATTTGTTTGTAAATATCCTTTTTGTTTTATAAGCATTTAAGCAAATCAAATTGCATTATCTTAGCCGTGTTTTCATGTGTTTTCTCAGATCAATAATCTTTGTATTTACAGAATCACTGGTTCCATATGGGAGCATGAGCATGATGAGTCAGAGAAGAGTTTGAAGTACAGGTGGAGTAGGCTTAAAGGTACATCCATTGTGTTGTTGTGGGTCACATATGAAGAACGTTATAAATGATGTTAAACTTTCGAGAAGTACTGACTGACTGTTACCGAAAATTGTAATTTTGATGAGAGTCAATTTAGTATATTGACGGTATAAAGGTAAAAGTGTTGATATTTTATGGAAAACTGGACAATGGACCGCGTGTGGAGTGCGTCAATTGGTCAAACGTAATTTTCACCATACAAACAGATAACTTTGGGTTGATACTGTTAAATAGATTTTATAACTCATGTGCCCGAAATGGGACGTGTTGTTTTGGTTTCTGTACATGTATAATGATGTTTCTCAAGTTTAATTAAAAACTAGTAATTATGATATAATTCGCTATTGGGGATGAATATGCAAGTTTAGTGAAATTATTTGAACTGAAATCAGCACATATGGTATGTTGGCACGTATTTCAGCCAAATAAAAAATTTTGAAACACAATGGATGTCCATAGACACAATGATTTAAATATTAATTGTGGTAGCGGAGTGAGGACGAAATGATGGTAAAGTAAGGACAAGATGGTAGGTGATGAGGTGGTGATGGAGTTGGGGCAAGTTGGTGGTGGGGTGAGGACGAGGTTGTTGTAGGGTTGGGAAGAGTTGGTGATGGGGCTGGGGGCAAGATGGTGATGGGTAGGGGACGAGGTGGTTGTATGTTTGGGACGAGATGATGGGTAGGGGACGAGATGATGGTGGGTTGGGGACGAAGTGGTTGTAGGATAGGGATGAAGTGGTGGTAGGGTGCGCATGGGGGCGAGTTGGTGGTGGGGTGAGGACGAGGTTGTTGTAGGGTTGGGAAGAGTTGGTGATGGGGCGGGATGGTTATGGGTAGGGGACAAGGTGGTGGTATGTTTGGGGCCAGATGAAGGGTAGGGGACGAGATAGTTATGGGGTGGGTTGGGGACGAAGTGGTTGTAGGATAGGGATGAGGTGGTGGTAGGGTGCACATGGGGACGAAGTGATGGTGGGGTAAGGACAAGGTTGTTGTAGGGTTGGGAAGAGTTGGTGATGGGGCTGGGGGCGGGATGGTGATGGGTAGGGGACGAGGTGGTGTTATGTTTTGGACGAGATGATGGGTAGGGGACGAGATGGTGGTGGGGTGGGTTGGGGACGAAGTGGTTGTAGGATAGGGACGAGGTTGTGGTAGGGTGCATGTGGGGACGAAGTGGTGGTGGGGTGAGGCTGAGGTTGTGGTGGGCAGATGATCAGGTGGTGATGGGGTGGGGGCAAGTTGGTGTTGGGGTTGGAAATGATGGTAGTGGGTAGGGACGAGGTGGTTGTGGGGTGGAGAAGGGGTGATTTCAGGGTGGTGATGGGGTAGGGACAAAAGGTGAAGGGTAAGAGGTGAGGAACCATAGAGTAAATTTTTTTATTTTGCTTCATTATTTCAGGCAATTTCAAGACCATATTTTATATTGTAAAGTTTCATTTGTTTTCAACAAATTATTTGCTTGTTTTGTTACGTCCCCCGAATTTTTTTTCGGGAGACATAATGTTTTCGCCTCCGTCCGTCATTTCGTCATTCCGAAATGCTTTCTTTTCCAGGCCATATCTCAAAAAACGTTCAATATTTTTTCACGAAACTTGGTTTGTGGTTAGACCTAGTGGTGGAGTGATGCCTTTTGCTATTTTGGTTATTCTGAATTTTCTATTTTTTCTGGTTTCCATGGAAACAATTTGAACTTAGTGCAAATTGGGGGTAGGGACCTTTTCCGGCCTCTATTTCAAAATCTATTTAGTATTTCTTTACGAAACTTGGTATGTGGTTAGAACTAGTGATAGAGTGGTGCCTTTTGCTATTTTGGTTATTCTGAATTTTTTTTTTTTTCTGGTTTCCATGGAAACAATTTGAACTTAGTGGATATTGGGGGTAGAGACGTTTTCCGGCCTCTATTTCAAAATCTATCAAGTATTTCTTAACAAAACTTGGTATGTGGTTAGACCTAGTGGTGGAGTGGTGCCTTTTACTATTTTGGTTATTCTGAATTTTTTTTTCTTTCTGGTTTCCATGGAAACAATTTGAACTTAGTGCATATTGAGGGTAGGGACCTTTTCCGGCCTCTATCTCCAAAACCGTTCAATATTTTTTCACCAAACTTTGTATTTGCTTAGACCTAGTGATAGAGTGGTGCCTTTTGCTACTTTGGCTATTCTGAATTTTTTATTTCTCGTTATTAATGCAGTATTGAACTTAGTGCTTAGCATAAGTGAAAAATAAGGGTAATATGACTAGGTTGGATTGAAAGTTGGAGTGGGGGACATCACAGTGCATCACATGCACATATTTCTAGGGGTTTTTTCAGTTGCCATGGCAACAATTTGGACTTTGTCTTTTAGAAGGTTAATAACTGAAATTGAATTTTGGGAAGGGGGGACATCTGTTTTTGCAAGTAAAAACACCTAGTTGCTTATGGGGACAGGGCTTTTTTAGCTATATTTGAAATATCAAGATTCTTGTCTATTTTATTTTCAGTCTTTTAAACACCTGAGTATACTGTTTTGGACTGTTTAGGAATATGCATATATAGTGATTAAACATGGTGATTTTATTTAGATTTCTTTTTTCAGAGACCTAGAAATATTGATATAAAAAACTATTCATACAAATTTAGTTGTATTCATTTGTTCATACTTTTCTCTTTCATCATACAGGATTCTTCACTTTTTGCAGGTATTCCTAGACAATGTCTGACACTGAGGAGTTCCCAGTGAACATAGTCCGACTGCCAGGAACTGGACTAGAGGGTGGAGGAAGGAGAGGGAGGAGCAGCTCTCAACATCGCAATTCAGACAGTTCCGATAGCCTTAACTTTATTCCTGATCATTCAGGGGGACATAGAGGAAGAGGGAGAGGAAGGAGTGGCAGACCTAGAGGACCTCGAGGTGGTCGCCATAGTCATTATCAAGGTGACAGTCAGGGTCAAGAAAATGCTCCAAGTCACAGAGGTCCCAACCGAGGTCATGATAATGGCCAGTACAGAGGTAACAGAGGGTCTCGTTGGAGAGGTCATGATCAGGGTCAGTACAGAGGGTTTCGAGGGGGAGGTCCTGGTCGAGGTGGGAGGGGTCAAGACCAACATGGCATGAGCCGCTGGCAGAGTTCTGAAGGTATTAGTGGAGTTGGACAAGCAGGAGGAGGTCCTCCTGGCAGAGATAGAAGGAAGGAGTTTGTTGAACGACCAATGGGTTATAGGAAACTGAGTGAACTGGCTTCAAAAGAAGATTTTGATGAAATTACGTTAGAACTTACAAGTTCCAAAGGTGGTTTTGAACTTCTATTGAAATCAGAGGTTATTAAGCCTGATTGGATGAACTTGCTGTTTGAGGTTCTTGAAAGAGCATGCAAGTCAAATCATAGGGAGAGTCTGCTTAGAGTCTTGAATCTATTGTGTTTTAGTTCTTTTATTGAGAAGCATGTAATGAAGTTTCTTACAGATGCATTGATTAGTTCCTATAATACTTCCATGTATGCCAATATTCTTAGATTGCTAAGTCTGTTTGACATTATTCTTCAACGTCTACCATCCTCTGCAGAGAAGTGTGTGCCCTCTCTCATTATGATGCAGAATGTGTTGATCCATCATCAGTTGACTACAACTCATCCTGAATTGGAACAGAGACGAGAAGATCTTGTCACCGCCTGTCGACAAGCTGCCCTAGTTGAGAAGGAAGCAGAAACTCAGAAGGGACGTAGGAGAAGGGGTGTCACTGCGGATGATGACACTCCTCCCGATGATTTTAGAGAAATTTACATGTTTCCAGGCATTGAAGATATCCAGAAGAAATGGCATGATGTATTCCTTAGAAAGAATAAGCATGAGGGTGCTTATGCTGACTTGAACACATACCTTGATGTACAGTTTCGCCTTCTCAGGGAAGACTATATCCAGCCCTTGCGAAAGGGAATACAGGATTACCAGAACTGCTTAAAGAGAGGGGAAACTCCAAAGAAGATGACTGATCTTCGTCTGTACTATGATGTACAGATTGTTGGATCTGTTTGTAATGAAGATGTTGAAACAAGACTGAAATTTGACACAACAAATACAGCCAAAGTGAGATGGCAATCCTCTAAAAGGCTCATCTATGGGTCGCTTGTCGGCCTGTCCCAAGACGACTTTGAAACAATCATCTTTGCAACAGTTACAAACAGGAACCCAAAGGATCTGGAAAATGGAGTTATTCAGGTCAAATTTGAGAGCAATTTTGATTTGATTCTGAATTCAAATGCCACTGATTCATTTCTCATGGCAGAAACTACAGCCTATTTTGAAGCATACAAACATGTCCTGTTCCGTCTACAGCAGATGGATGAGAACATGCCATTCCAGAAGTACATTGTGCAGTGCAAACCACATGTTAGACCTCCACAGTACTTTATCGACATTGGCAAGACTCACTATGACCTAAGCACTCTAGGGAACAGTGCTTCATTTTGCCCCGAGTTGCAATCAGTTTCTGTTTTGAATACTGATAGATGGCCACATGTGTCAAACTTTGAACTAGATGAAAGTCAGTTGGATGCAGTCAAAACAGCCTTGTCCAAAGAACTTGCTATTATCCAAGGACCTCCAGGTACTGGTAAAACCTATGTAGGACTCAAAATCGCCAAAGTCTTATTTGACAATAGAAATGCTTGGGCCCTTGGAGAAGATGGAAATGCTATTCTTGTTGTCTGCTACACCAACCATGCCCTTGATCAGTTCTTAGAAGGAATAGCCAAATTTCTTCCAGAAGGAATCGTTAGAGTTGGTGGACGAAGTTCAAGTGAAGAATTGGCAAAATACAATATAAAGGAAATCAGAAATGAAGTAAGAAAGAACCGGCTGGTTCGAAGATCAATTAAAGACAATTCAATGGATTGCAAGAAGAACATGTCTGGTCTGAGGCGGGATATTGAGGAAGTCAGCAGCCGAGTGGAAGCCAGTTCCAATGGGATTCTGCATGAGAAGGTTCTGCAGCAGTTTATGGATCCAGGCCATTTTGATTCTCTCACCAGAAGTGTCAAGCAGGGTGAAACAAAATCTGTAATGCAATGCTGGCTTGGTTTTGAAGATATGACTGCTGTCACTGAAGATGGTCAGGCCAGACAAGTGTTGACAGACTACTGGAAGTCACTGATTCTCAAGAGTGTTCGCAGAGGGAGCCCACCAAAGAGAGAGAAACCAATTGATGATGACAAAGTTGTAAGTCTTAGTCTTCCCAAGAGAGTAAAGCTTTACCAGGGCTGGATTATTCAATTGCGCTCTCAAATTCGAAAGAAGATTTCTGAAACAGAAAAAGGTGATGATTACTCTGAAGATTATGAAGTGGATGGTTTTTGTTATGAACGAGTGGAGGTTGAAAACCCACAGCTGTCTGGCCTCAAATTCCAGCTTCAGTGTTCCTACAATGACATACTAGATGATGTTTACCTCCGTCCGTTTGTGACACAAAATATGTTCAGGGCACTAACAACAAGTAGGTTTTCGAAATACCAAGAAGGTGGTGCTATCAAGACCTGGCTTGGAACCTCGCCACATCTCATTGATGACACCTTGCCACAAGCAATCAAAGAGCTTGAAGCTGACATGGAAGAAGAATTTCTCCCTGGTGATGATGAGCTTGTAACCATGGAAGAAGAAGCTGATATCATTGCCGCTCAAAGATTTGTAGATGATAAAGATGATATTTTCCAAACCAAATCAGGAACCTCAGCCTTTCTCCTATCCAAAGCAATGGAAACAGTTGCCATTAGCATTAACAGCCTTGACAGTGGAAAAGAGGGGAAACAGGGAGAGTCACAGGAATGGCAGATGCAGTCACAACAGAAAAGGAAACTGAAAAAAAAACTTGAGGGTATCTTGAGGAGCAAAGACTTCATGGACAATGCATCTGTTGGTAGTGTGAGAGATGTCTGGAGGTTGTCACTGGATGATCGTATTCGTCTCTACAAGTACTGGGTGCTGGTTTATCAAAACCACTTGAAGGATTCCATCAGAGGCAAAGAACAAGAATATAGGGAAACCGCAAGCCGCCTGAAGGAGGTATTACTGGAAGAAGACAAGGATATTTTGATGAAATCAAAAGTTATTGGGATGACGACAACAGGAGCAGCTAAACATGCCACATTGCTTCAGGCTGTTTCACCTCGGATCACCATTGTGGAGGAAGCAGCAGAGGTTCTGGAATCACACATCATAACCACTCTCAATCCAAAATGTCAACAACTGATTCTGATAGGTGACCACCAGCAGTTGAGACCAAATCCAACCGTCTTTGATTTAGCAAAGACTTACAATTTGGATATTTCACTTTTTGAACGACTAATCAAGAATGAGATGCACCACATCACGCTGTCCCTCCAGCACAGGATGAGACCAGATGTGTCAATCTTGATGAAGCACATTTATCCAGACCTGAGAGATCATGATTCCGTGAAATCCTACCCAATGGTGCTTGGAGTTGATAAGAATGTCTTTTTTATTCACCATGAATATCATGAAGAGAGACAAGAGGAAACCAAGAGTAAGACAAATGTACATGAAGCATCCTTCATTGTGGCCCTTTGCAGGTACTTCCTTCTCCAGGGATATAAGCCGTCCGAAATAACCATTCTTGCAGCTTACACTGGCCAGATTTTGCTGATTAAAAGGCAAATGTCAAAGATGGCTTTTTTCTACAAAGGGGTCAGACTTACATCAGTTGACAACTACCAAGGTGAAGAGAATAAAATCATTCTGCTCTCCCTTGTCCGCAGCAATGAAGAGGGTTCAGTTGGCTTTCTTGGGATTGATAACCGTGTTTGTGTAGCCTTATCAAGAGCAAAGGAAGGCTTGTTTGCAATTGGAAACTTCAAATTGCTTGAACAGAAGAGTGAACTGTGGAAAAACATTGTTGAAACGTTGAAAGAGAAGAAGTTTCTTGGCCTGTCACTGAGGTTGATCTGTCAAAACCACCCGGACATGGTAACAGAAGCTTCTAAGACCAAAGACTTTGACAAGGCTCCTGAGGGAGGATGCATGAAACCGTGTGATATCCGCCTCCCATGTGGGCATGTTTGTGAAAGAATTTGTCATAATGTTGATCGAGAACACAAAGGATTCAAGTGCAAAAAGCCCTGCCAAAAACCACTTCCAGACTGCCCCCATCCCTGCCCAATGAAATGTCACGAACAATGTCAAAAATGTCAAGTACCTGTTCCAAAGGAAATCCCAATGTGTGGCCACACTGACATCATCCCATGCTCCTTTGTTCCTCATAGATGGATCTGCAGAAAGAAGTGTGATGAATTCTTGCCATGTGGACATGTATGTCAAGGAAATTGTGGGCAATGTAGGAAATTTGGACACAAGACTGAATGTAACTACACTGTTGAGAGAGTCTGGCCATGTGGGGATGTACAACAAGTTGAGTGTCATAAAGCAAACTTATTAACCACATGCTCACGCCAATGCAACACAACTCTTGACTGTAGACACAAATGCAAAGGCACTTGTGGAGAATGCTTTCATGGCAAAATCCACAAAGCATGCCAAAAGAAATGTTCAAAGAAGTTGCCCTGCTCCCATAAATGCGATGGACCATGTGGAGCAGATTGTCTTCCGTGCAAATCACCCTGCACACTTCAGTGCCCAAACAAACACAGCAAATGCTATCTTCCATGTGGCCAGATCTGTCGACCATGCAAAGAAAAGTGCAAACTGGGTTGTACACATCGTCCATGCGACCACCTCTGCTCAGACATGTGCAGTGATCAGATTTGCAATGAACCTTGTTTGAAGCCTGTTTTGCCATGTTACCACACTTGCATCGGTTTGTGTGGAGAACCTTGTTTTTGCAAGGAATGCAACAAGGATGAACTCGAGAAGATATCAAAAACCTACCAAGGTGGTCAAAAAGAAGAACCTCAGTTCATTAAGGTTGAGCCATGTGGACACTTCTACCTCCGGGAGTACCTTGATACATGGGTTAGGGCAGCAGTTGTCCTTAAAGCATTGCCAGTCTGTAAAACCTGTAAAGGCCCAATCAAGGAAAGTCCAAGATATGCCAATGCTGTAAGGAAATCTTTTGAGGCGATCCAAGACATGAAGAAAGTGATTCTGGAAGAGGTTGACCACCAAAAGAGTCAATCTTTACAGCTGAAGCAAAGCATCGCCACTTCCTCTCTCCCCATGCCTTACATCAGAGTCCTCACTAGCATTCTGGAAGCCAGTTCAACCAACCCAAATATAGTGAAGGCTATGGACCATCAGTTCAATATGCTGAAGGATATGTACAACCTTCAGACAGCTGTTATGGCATCATCCTTAAGAGGGTCGGACCTGGCTAAAGAGTTGAATGCCCTTCAGGAACACATTCTGCAGAGGAAGGACTCCATGAGTGTGCAGATGGTTCGAGAGTACAAGGAGGAAATCAGAGAAATGGTGAGCAAAATCAAGCAGGAATTGGTGGCAATGGCCCCCGAAGGAACATCCGTTTAATCACAAAACATCTTTTCCATCACGGAACAGTGATTAATGGTTGACCATTTCATCATGGAACAATGATTTAAGGATGACCATCTTATCACGGGACATTGATTTCAGGATGACCATCTTATCACGGAACATTAATTTAAGGATGACCATCTCATCACGGAACAATGATTTAAGGATGACCATCTTATCACGGAACAATGATTTAAGGATGACCATTTCATCGCGGAATAATCATTTTTAACGATGCATATTTCATCAAGGAATGATGATTTAAGGATGCACATTCCATCAAGATATGTCCAGTCTATCAAAGAATATTTGTTTAATCATGGAACAATCATTTGAGAATTTCTTTTGTGCCACCTTTGGCTACTGCAGTATTAACTGCAGAAACGAATTTTCATTATGTGCTTCCAAGTTTCATTGTTTATTAATCTCATTCCATTTGGTTTGTTTACAAACAAATGAGTGGATGTTGTTGCATGACAGGCAGATGTATTTAACTTTTTTAATGGATTTTTCAACTGGTATGGTATCTCGTCTAATGTACAATGGTTTAGTGTGAGTTTGATACTGAAGTTCTCCATATATCTCAAATCTTAACAAAACATTTACATTATGTCTTTTGAATGTTGTCATATGTTAGATATATTGTTTTACATCGAACTGCCAATGTTTATGTCCTGGAGTGAAATGGAGTGGAAATATGTCATGAAGAAAAATACAATGGTCTTACAGTACAAGTGTAAGATGTTATGATCTTTTGATGAAATGTGAATAAATACAGTTGTAATTACATTGATTTCTTAAAATTAAAAACTCAAGGACTAGCAGTTATCAAGAGGTTTTTTTGGTACAGCCATTTTGGCTATGATTTATGACCATTATGATTTTTTTGTTTGACCATTCTGACTATGGTCATTTCCACCTGCAACCTTTGAAATATTCTACTTTATATAATGTGATGTGGTAAATAACAGCCTCTCGGGTTGCTTCTTTCCCTATGATTTTGCAATTGTTTTGTCTATATATTGAACAGCTGTAAATGTGAGATATGTATTGTGTAAATAATACTGACCTGTATAACTATGTGATTCGCATGAAGTTTGTTCATAAAATGAAGTAAATAATTCAATTTCATTGACATGTTACTGTTAAATGAAGAAATTAAAAGTTATCAATAACTTGTGTTTTAATAGTGATTTAATTATCACCTCAATAGAATGGTATGTCTCAGTATTGAGCCCTAAATTTAAAAGTGGCAGTACTAGTATGTGACTATTTATGACAGTAGATGGAAACCTCTGTTGTGAGAATGGTCTGCTCAGTGCTCTGATGAGCTACAGAGCCCATTGCTAAAAAAATGTGTCTCTTGTTAATACAAAATCTCATGATCGGTTGGACATTTTGTCTCAATATTTTGTGACAGCCTATATTGGCGGATTACACAGACACTAGACAACATTGGTGACCTTTTATTCAAGGTCACCACATAACTTTGACCACCTTTTGAACACTTGTATACACGATACCTCATGACCATATGGATCCAAAGTCGGCCTACATTTGGGGATGACGCAGACACCAGTTGATTTTGGTGACCTTGTCAAGGTCAAAACGACACTTTGACCACTTTTCGAACTCTCGACACTTTTTACCAGTAACGCAATATATAAAGTAGCTCAATTTGACAGAATGATGTGTCTTACATTACAAGAGTGGCAAACAGGTGTTAGAACGTGAAACATATAACCGCAAAATAGTCAAACATATGCATACAGTACTGTATACGCTTATCCACCCTGTTTTAACCATAGTGTAATAGGTTGACAGGTAACCTGTTTAATGTAGGAAGAGACCCTCAACCTGTTATGGCAGGTGTTTGAAAGAAATCTATGAGTACAATGACGTTTAGTCAGTAAAGTGATATTTGGCTTGTTAAATCAGAGTGCTCATGGGTCAGTGCTATTGATATTAAACAATAAAGTAGGTATTTCTTTGAAAAACTGTCTGGTTGGAATAAGACAAGAAAATATATGTGGGAGATGACGTATCATGAAAATGTGAATTGATTGATGGAGTGTTATTAGCATCGGCTCTCCAGGTCTGTTAAGTCAGATGGGCTTATGGCATGGACTGGTGTCAGGCGTCTGTAAAGTTTTCACATGTTCGACTTCTCCAGAACTTATGTACCCTTAAAGCTGAACATTTGTGGGGAGGTACCATGCACCTAGGAGATGTTTGTGCATTTGGTTCTGATCCCCCTCATATATGGGTGTGGCAGGCATTTCTTATGATAAGTTGACATAGCAAACTTAAATTTTTAGATTACATCTTTGTTACATGGAGACTAAAGTTTCTTAATTTTGTCTTGACCCCCTTTAGATATATCTCTTCATGTAAGCTGGACTTAATTAAGTATATTACCTTTATATCATCAAGCTTGTATCATAATATTTGGAATATGCCAGTTGAATTAGAGGCGTCGCCTTTGTCATTTTAGCCCATCAGGCAAGGGCCTTTTTTCAATGTTTGTAAATATTTCACATTTTCAACTTCTTCTCCAGAACCACTGCATCCCAAAAAGAAAACTATGGTAGGGTGGTACCCTTCACCAAGCAGATCGAAGTTTTCATATTTGATCTTGACACAGCCACTCCCTCCAACATGAGTTTGCCTGATGAACTCCAGGGCAAATGCCAGCAATACAAAGCTTGACGAGCTACAGAGCCCATGACTGTAACTCTTCAGTGGGTACAGGGCAGCATTCTCTTCCCATAGTGTTTACTCCCTTAAGATTTTCGATCCTTACCTCTGTTCTACTATGACAAATTTCTCGGCTAGAAATGGAGAGTCATGATTGTTGGCATTGGAAGTTACTTGTGCAATCAGCAAACCCCGTTGTAAATGTGACATTTACCAGTGACTCGTTATAATTCTATTTTTGGAATAGAAACGAAAGATAAAGGTTTTACTGTTTAATGTCTTTTCTTCATTGTATGCTTTTGTTATTTGTGATAACAATTTATCATAAATATGTTGATAACTAAAGAAGAGACAAAAACAAATTTTATTTGTGTTATTTACATTTGACATACCGGTATTCGAAGGACAAATGTTAATGTAGTAAGACCCTTTACAGTCAAAGTCTAAGATCTTTGAAATAACTAGGTCAATGTAAACGCATATGTAAAATGTGATTTCATTGGATAAAAAGCCGAAATGTCATATGTAGAATCCTACTTTTCCGCTTTTTGTCCCCCGCCGCGACGCGGAATGGGGGACTATGTATTAAGCGGCGTCTGTCCGTCACATTTCTTGTTAACGCGATATCTCATGAAGCGTTTTATCCAAAGTCTTCAAATTTGGCATCAGCCTACATAGTGAGAAGACGCAGACACCAGTCGATTTTGGTGAATTTGACCTTATTTTCAATGTCACCACAACACTTTGACCAATTTTCAAACTCTTGTTAACGTGATATCTCGTGAAGCGTTGTATTAAGAGTTTTAAAATTTCGTGTCGGCCTATATTGGGAGAAGACGCGGACACCAGTCGATTTAGGTGACTGTGACCTTATTTTCAAGGTCACCGCGACACATTGACCACTGTTCGAATTCTTGTTTACGCGATATATCATGACTGGATGGACCCAAAGTCTTCAAATTTGGTGCCAGGCTACATTGGGGGATGACGCAGACACCAGTCGATTTTGGTGACCTTGACCTTATTTTCAAGGTTACCACAATGCTTTGACCACTTTTCGAACTCTTGTTAACGCAATATCTCATGAACCCAAGCACCGAAAGTTGTCAAAGTTGGTGTCAGTCTACATTGACTATGACACTTGGTCAAATGATGTGTCCTACTAAACTCAATGTAAACGGCGGGGGACATTGCCATGTTAGTGGCAAACACTTGTTTTATTAGAATCGAGAAATCTGCCTTAGTAGAAAAAGAGGTTTAGATCAGAAATATAAAGGGTGTAAACTCTATGGGAAGAGAATGACAGAGCAAATGCAAATGGCAATTGAGTGCTTTTCATAAATTCACTTCTATATTTTTGGAATCGTATGTACCTTCATGTTGCTCATGGCATGAATCTGTTGCCTTCGGTATAATGTGTCCATTTGTGATATATGCACACATTTAGTTTTATTATCACAAATCAAATTCATGATAATTCATACCTACAAGGACACGTGTGTACTGCCAAAAGATATGAAAACTATGTTTATTCATGGTACCATTGATGTTGTACTCTGGATAGCGCTTGATGGAATTGTTTGCCGGTTTCGATAAAATGGATGACAACAACGACGAAGTGAAAGTGAAAGTCACAAACAAACTCATCTAATTCGAGTTAAAGGGACAGTAGCACGTTTTTTTTTAATTTTATTTTTTCAAATTTCCTATTTGTAATGATAGTTTATGTCATTTATATGGACTTTAGAGGGTAAAACATCTTATTACACAAACCAATTATCCGTATTGGTAATAACGGTGTTGCGTATAATGCCAAAATTGCATGGCGGCCATTTTATTGTGAACACATTTTATTATTTCAAAGGACATGAACGATTCCCATGGCTTTACGGAACCATGTACACTCATTTTTGTCCCCCGCCGCAACGCGGAACAGGGGACTATGTATTCAGCGGCGTCCGTACGTACGTCCGTCCGTCCGTACGTCACATTTCTTGTTTACGCGATATCTTATGAAGCGTTGCATCCAAAGTCTTCAAATTTGGTTTCTGCCTACATTGTGGAAAGACGCAGACACCAGTCACTTTTGGTGACCTTGGCCTTATTTTCAAGGTCACCACGACACTTTGACCACTTTTTGAACTCTTGTTTACGCGATATCTCATGAAGCGTTGCATCCAAAGTCTTCAAATTTGGTTTCTGCCTACATTGTGGGAAGACGCAGACACCAGTCACTTTTGGTGACCTTGGCCTTATTTTCAAGGTCACCACGACACTTTGACCACTTTTTGAACTCTTGTTTACGCGATATCTCATGAAGCGTTGCATCCAAAGTCTTCAAATTTGGTTTCTGCCTTCATTGGGGAAAGACACAGACACCAATTTATTTTGGTGACCTTGACCTTATTTTCAAGGTCACTGCAACACTTTGAGCACTTTTCTAACTCTTGTTAACGCGAGATATATCTTTACCAGTTGGACTCAAAGTCTTCAAATTTGGTGTCAGTCTACACTGGGGGATGACGCAGATACCAGGGGATTTTGGTGACCTTGACCTTATTTTCAAAGTCACTACAACACTTTGACCACTTTTCGAACTCTTGTTATCACCATTTATTATGACCGGTTGGACCAAATGTTTTCAAATTTGGTGTCAGTCTACATTGGAGGATGATGCAGACGCCAGTCGATTTGGTGACCTTGACCTTATTTTCAAGGTCACCACAACACTTTGACCACTTTTAGAACTCTTATTAACACGATATATCATGAACCCAAGTAGCTCCAATGATGTGTCTTACTAGGTCAATGTCACCGGCGGGGGACATTGCCATGTAAGTGGCAAACACTTGTTTAACTTGATTTTCTGAAGAGAGAAGGGTATAATCAGTATTTCATCAACTTATTTGAGCGAAAAAAACGTGCTACTGCCCCTTTAAAGACCCAATAGAAATATATTATTCTTTATTAACATGAAACAATAGCTATAAAATAAAGCAAAATGCAAACATAATGGAAAAGCTTTATTGCAAAATGCGCAATAACACATTACAATCTTGGACTTTGAAAGAGATTTTGTTCAAACACTGTTTTACAGAGATCCATTGATGGTGAGCGTCCAGAAAACACAAAAGGTGGAACACACATACAAGTGCTGCCTCTGTGAGGCGGTCTAAATAATTCAATCTCATTAAAATCTGATAGAATGTTAGACTCATGCCTCGCTGCATATTGATCTGAGTACTCTTCGGCACTAGTCTCGTGACCTTTCACCTTTCTTAACTTCAACCAACCACAGTACCTCTCCGATATCATATCTGTCCACCGACTCTCCTAGCCTCGTCACTGATTGGCTGGGGTGAAGTGTAACAAGTCATGCCCCCTGTCGAGCAGTACTCGCATCAAGAACGCAGCCGTGTATACAAGTGATCTGATTTTAATGAGATAGATATAACTGCAGTTGATGTGGAAAGCTTAACACCACGTGTAAGGATGGTGAAGCAGGGATTTTTTTTAAAATAAAGCATGCTGCTAATATTACTGACATTGGACTCTCCATTTAATATAACACTTTAATATTCAAACGGAAATCTAAGAAATACTCTTATGTTCAATATTGAAGTGTGATCTAGTTCTTATCGTGATCCTTAAATTGCTCAAATATATTGAGTATATAAAATACATAGAATGCCCGTACTTATATAAAGGAGCAAAGCGTGACGAGACGACATACATATGCAAGACAAAGAATGGGGCACATACAGATTAAATACAGTTCTAATATATATTGAAGCAAACAATGAATTAGACTATGTTCAAATCAATGTGTAAACATTTTACTGACTCGTCTCGATGTTAGCGATCAATGAGTTGTTTTGTGGAGACGATGTCCAGTGTATATACTCGTTTGTACATGTAAACATGTACTATCAATAGGCCTACATGATTAAAATTAAAAATGTCATAGTCAAGGTGCCCCGTCTTCTCTTTATCTCATACAAACTATCAATGTGCAACTGTCGCTTTGATCAATTAAATGCAAAGTTTAACATAGTTTTAACTAAAATTGAATACGACTGTTGCATTTTGTCTAGGCATGGCTCATGTTCAAATACTCTTTATAACATCGCCCAGTCGATATTTCGTTAAATTATTTTAACTATAGTCGCTTTGTTAAATGACGCTTTAAGGCATATACTTTTTTCTTTGTTATAATGTTGTGTATATTTTGCTTGAAGATGGAACGTCGCCTCTATTGTTATAACTACGTTTAGTATCCACATAAGGTGTTTTCATTTATAATATCGGTTTCTAAAATCACCTTAAAGAGATTTATACACAAGTATGAAAACTTTAAATGGGGACATTGCGGTAGGGTATGTGTTATGTGGCCGGAGGCCCGAGCGACCCGGGCAGCGAGGTCACGTGACGCAAACTGGGTACTTGGCTTGACTTGCAGCAGTCGGTATATATAAATCCCTCCCCAAAGCGACCTTGTCCCAATCGGGAATTCGTAATCAAAACGAACTCATTCGAAACATTCATTCACATTTCATTTAGCGTTTCTCATGCATTTGATATCGGTGGGAAAATAGGCCTATATATTCATACAGTGTATGTGACATCGTGTTATATATAAAACATTGCTTAAATTTATTTTCCCATTGAAACGTTTTATATATCATGTAATGTAATTTATGTAAACAATGTTCACCGCTCCTACATGATTTAAGAATATTTATTTCATGATCAAATAAATGAACTAAAATGATCAACAAACTCATTGAAAATTACATGAAGAGTACTGCAGTGTACACGCACACATATATATGCTTATTACATTTTAATTTTTAAAAAAACCAAATAAGATCGAATGCACTAATTAATAACTAGACGCAAAATACGATTTAGGACAAGGTGATGTCTATGTGAATGTGGCAATGAAAAACATATATTTCAAAATACACAAAGTCAATGCAAATGCTGCCTACATGTATGTATAACTCCAATAATGTATTTTTTTAGTTTATATCGCCTAAATTTTGAAATATGTATATTTCTATTCCACGTTTAATCCTGCCAGGACTCGTCAGTCCCGCTAAGTTTCTATATTAGTCAGTATAATTTTCAAGAAAAATGTGACGGGTAAAAAAGTCAAAAGATGTAAAGCCTACAATGATATATGATAAGTAACCATTAATTAAAACAAGCGTAATACAAAGTTGTATAAATTGTTAGTAACAAAATAATTTTAGAAGTCTTGCACTCAAATATGGGATTCGTTTGAGTGTAATAATTTCATCTTCATTTAATAGATAAAATTTAACTTAACAGTAAACAGTAAAACACTATGAGCAAGTCCAATAGTCTTCATCATAGCAAATGACCTGTGACGCTAACAGTGATTTAGGCACAGAAGACATGCACACATATGTAAGATATGACACAGGATGTGTTTCACCATGTGTGTTATAACCGTTAGTATTAAGTTTACTATTCTCTCCTCCCTACATTCCCATACTTATATATCGATATATATCTTCTTGCATGGACATCTGGACTTTGTTTAATGATTTCTGATGATTTGCGTTGCAAATTAAACGATGAAGCAATCGATTGACGACGCACGTGTCCAGAGGGCTGTAAATTTGACCACCACCCCACCTCCCCCTTTTTCGATATTTTACATTAACACACTTTGTTATATATAAACTTTAAGAAAGGTTTCAAGTACGACCCCCTATGCGAAATGTTGAACAAGGGAGATAACTGTTGAAAGAATAACTAACGAAACGTGAGAGGACAACACTGAGGCTTCAGAAACTCGACACTTCAACCAGTCGAATCTGAAACAAACAAAACAAAAAGAAGGCAATGTAAGAACACGCGCACTAGTTTTCACTGTGACACAGCACGTTTTATTTTAGTTAAGTTACAAATGATCGTTATTTTTATTATCAACCCAACTCTTGCACCAGTCTTTTCAAGATCATATCGTATGACTGCATACGTTACATAACTTAATTAATTGTATATTCCCGGACTTGCACTTATCCAAGATTTCTTGATGAAAGTAAAGTTATGATGAGAAGTGACTATATAAATTTCAAACAAATGTTTCCAGACACGAAAGAGATTGTCTCTTCCTTCATCACACTCCTTCATCAGATATCCCGAGCTAACGCTTCTGTTAACTTCCACGGCCCACAAGATACTTCAAAGGCTTCATAAGCCATGTTAACGTGAATAAATCGTCGCACCGTGCTGGGAACTCGAGAGGGAGAGGGTTAAGATTTTACGAGCGGCTCGATTTTTCTGGAATGTAATGATAGTGATACCCTATGTTATTTTGAGGGAATTTAATTGTAACCGGTTGATAAGTTGGAGAAACCACTCCTCAATAAGTCAACGCGTACCTGCTGAACATTCCTCTGATCTTCTTCTCCCACTCCAGCTCCAGGAGAGAGCCCTCGATCCAGAACTTGCCGTCCATATGTGGGTACTCATACCCTTCCTTGCAGTCACACCGGTACGAGCCTCGCATGAACTTGAACCCCGCCAACGGTCGGCACTGAAAGACACGCAGTGGTAACCTAATACATGTGATGATCATTTACATGAAGTTTGGTTATTAACATGAACCTAGCCCCTAGCCAACAAGTGTTCTGTCAAAATACAACTCATGATGATATTGCACAGCTCGTTATAACCAGAGACCAACAAATAAAATTTATTTTCTGGTCTCTGTTATTACATGAAGTTTGTTTAATAACATGAACCTTGTCCCTAGCCAACAAGTGTTCTGTCAAAATACAACTCATGATGACATTGCACAGCTCTTTATAACCAGAGACCAACAAATAAAATTTAGTTTCTGGTGTCTGTTATAACAAACAAACTACTCATCTTTCCGTAGCATATTGTTCTCCGTGGGTATCTTGTTTTAGCATTGTGTACGCGAAACATCCCTGAATGCTCCGTGTTACTGAACGCTGTTGCAAGCTAACACTTTATGTTTCCTCGATCAGTGGCTGTCACAATCATTATCTGGCTACTTTGTATCTACGTTTTGCATTCCTTTCTGCGATATTAACTTAGCATATACATAGGCCTACATGTAAGTATACTCATGGTCATAAAGGTTGTCACCTCTACACAACTATCAATTGGTCACAGAAATGATGGTCCCTTTGATAAGTAGTAAACCACCGTGACATATCGTCAAAACACTTATTGAGCCATTACTCTCTTGAACGCGATTGCTCAATGTAGCGCTACGTAGCAAAGCGAGCAAACCTCGAGAAATCGCACCGTGTCGTTCGGGAGAGAATGCGCTACATTGAGCGCTACGATTATATACGCTCGCTGTTATGGAACGGAGCCCAGTTCTACGACGTGCATGCAGATAAAATCTCTTGAAATATAGGCCACCCTCGGTTACCCATGGTTTTATATATGCTCCGTTACTCTCCACTATATCACAGTACAGTAACGGAGCATATATAAAACCATGGGTAACCGAGGATGAATATAGGCCTACATGCACGGAATCTGTATCAGGAGAACGCTTTTGCAAACTTCTATACGTGACATTATTCATTATCACCCAGCAAGCAAACGTGATATTTGTATCTAACCAACACCAATAGAAATTCGAAATCGGGATACCATCGGGGTCACAAATGACGTTATTACTAATGTGGTTACATTGAAAGAAGCCCTCTCAAAGATTAATGTTGACAGATCGACACGTGCTCCTACACGGAGGTCATCAGTGAGCTGCACAGCACCGCAACATAAGATTACAACAATTACGTCATGGCGTTTTTACTGACGAGGCCTTCATCGAGTTGATGGCCGAGTGCACAGATTGGAAGGAGAAAGGTTCAGAGATGACTGTAGAAGGTGGCGTTGTCGGCGGGGGTGGTTCGGTATAGAACTGTTACTGATCCAAGGAAGGTATATCAAAGATTCTATCGCCAAATTTTGAAGCAAACGTTGATTCCCCATGGTCGCCAGAAACATAAACAGGAGAATTACCACCAAAGAGCGGGCAGACGGCCACGCTATATGAATATGAATAATCACCTGATATCAACAATGTCCTTCTGACTATCATCTTGTCTGCGATCTCCTGACATTTTTAAACTACCTTCATTGAAGTAATATACCTTGATCACATTTTATTTTCAGTGCAAACTATTCAGTCCACATATAAGTCAATAAAATAGTGCCATGATAACGAACTTTATGATACCAATGTTTATGACACACCCAGGAGTGACAGAGTTTATAACCATGAGTGTAAAGTGAACTTTAAGTATCTAGTCGTAGAAGCTGCATGTTTCTAATTTAGTGTTGGAAATAATTTGTAACAAACTATCTTAACCAATCAATCATCTAGGTAGATGACATTTTCTATCTGGTGAACATGTACCAACCTCCCTCGCAAGTCACAACTCGCGCCAATGTCCATCACTGGCTAAATTAAATTGGCCAGTGATGGAGACTGCTGCGAGTTAAGATTTGCGAGCGAAGTTGGAAAAATTCTGGACTCTGTAAATGGTCATCCACTTACACATGAATGAAAAGCACACATCTACACTTTGATTCGCTTTGAGCGCTTAGTAGCGGCACCGACAGTACAATTACTTAAGGGAAATACTACAAATTGTGGCTTTGGGCATGCTCATGCATGGAACTAGCGCTATACAAGTGCACTGTTATCATTATTATTATTCTCCCAAGGATTCTTAATGTAATAAAAGTAAGTTATACGTTATGTAGCAATAACTAAAACGGTTAAAGTCATCATGGTGTATAGTCCAACGACAAACTATACATATTCAAAACGAACAGGGAACCATGCGCCTGGCAATAAACTAATTGTTCAAATACAAACTTTAAATAAAAACGTGAACACAGTTTATGCATTTATTTAAGCACATTTTGAACAGCATAAGAAATAGTCTCCACATAATGCGCTGAGTGTGAAGATTCTGAATCTAGAAGGCACAAGTTCTTCCAAAAAAAGGTTACTGATTAGGAGTTATACCTACCTTTGTTGACAGCTGGTGACACCTGGCGGTGTTCTTGAAGGCGTTGGCTACATAGAAGTTCTGTGGACACTGGTTGACCTCAAGGTGGTCAAGGGGCACGTCCACCGTCACAACACCCCTGTAACATAACATATCTCTATCACCATACTTCTAGGTCTAGAGGCGTAGGGGACATAGTGACCCTTTAAACTAAAGACACCTATACACAGTCATTCAATAATGTTATTGTTTATCGTCTTACACCTGTATAATCGTTTAACTATAGATATTTAGAGAATAACCAACTCGGTACGAGTGATTACGGGAAATATCCATGAGTCTAAATAATGTTCAGCCACGAGCTTTAGCGAGTGGTTCTGAACATTATTTAGACGAGTGGATATTTCCCGTAATCACTCGTACCGAGTTGGTTATTCTATATATTACCCATTATGCAATTAAATTGACCAAATTACGGCTGGTTATTACATTTTCATTTTGGGCGGCCGCTGTGAAGGATCCGTCGCCACAGTAACATTGTGACGTCATAAGGTAATCGTCGCGTCAGACCATTTTTTTATGACGTCATAGTCATTTTTTCTCCGGGTAACCGACCAATCAACGTTGAGAATCACTTGAAGGCACATGTGCAAATATCACAAAAATAATCACCTGTGTCTTCTCACCCGTATGGGTAATATATGATTATTTTAACCTATAGAATGATTCACGGATACATCTGATGGTGGCCATACATTTGATTTTAAAATAGTTTTGGTATGTTTACGTTCTGTATTTATAAATATAATACAGCATTCAATTTTATGATTCTGTAGAATATATAGTGAGCGTTCAACAAACCTGAAGTGTAACTTCCTCTTAAATCTATCATAATTGAAGAACGGCACGGTGTAGGTCATCACCCAAGCGTCTATGCGCCCATCACACTTGAAGGTGGGACGACTCCATGTCCCGTCCGTGTAAGCTGCTGCCTTGTAACTAATGGGGAAGTCTTCGTGTCTGATTGTGCTCTCTCCGGCAGGATCAGATCGTATGTACGGGCGCATCTTGTAGGTTTTCAGCCCAGCCGTGTTTGTGCCCCACCGTGCTTTGGCCTTTCTGAACCAGTCTGTGTCTGTATACTGAGAGTTGAGCCCTGCTGTGTCGATAGAGTAATGGCCACCATCCTTCTTAAAAGCCAGGGGACCAAAGAGTTCTCTGACTGTGCCATCTGGGTTTTCAAACTGGTTCCGGTCGAAATATATCCCACTTGAGAGTATTCTGAAGTTGCCCATGACGTTTGCGACGACTTCACCGAAGAGATGTTCAATATGGAGCCGTCCTCCCCCCTTGAGGTTGCCGTAGTTCTGTAATGGGTCGGTATTCTGAAGGAAGTTGCTGACAAAGTGAGCAAGTCGTAACGCAGTCCTCCCTTCCATTTCAAACTGTATATCCACACCATAGCCAACGTCCCCAGTCAAGTATAGCGAAGACGGGACCATCGACTTACACGACTCTGGAGTAACCTTTGCCTTGTGTCTGAAGATCCGCATCATTCTATCAAAAGCTTTGTCATCAAATCTAGCATCTCGCTTCACTCGCCTCTTAGTTCCATTATAGTTGAAATTATCCTTCCAATATTCCTTTAGCTCAGTCATAGTTTTGCGGCTGATGAACTTCCGGTGACCTCTCTGGAGTCCCTTCCGGATCTGCTTGACCTGCGCTGAGTTGAGTTTGCGCACAGTGAGGTGTTCCGGTTGAGGGTAGATGTTAGGTATGTTGTAGAATCCGTAGTCGATCTTGGCAGACGATTCAAACTTCATCTCTTCTTCATCTTCCTCATAGCTTTCGTTTATTGATCGCAATCTCCGAGATCTGAATACAATTGTGTCATTCCTTTTATGTATGGTTTAGTAATGTATAATATAACGCATGTCTGACGTAAATTATTTTATCTAGTAAATAATGACAGTGAAAGCATACTTATTTAAACATGAAATGTATTGACAGACGGTGATTGTTTTAGAAATGAGACAGCATATATCAAGTTATTTCTATCGACATTACAGAAGAAGCAAAAGACAATGAGTCGACCAGTTTTACAAAAATGCAAAGGACTGGTTTAAAATATATTGGATGGAACGGGTGTGTTTTACATAAAGTTATATTTATTGCTCATAGTCAATGTATGAAAAAGATTGCAACGTTAGATGGATGATCTAGGCGAGCGCACCTGAAAGGTTGCCTAAGACGACTCACACCCGCGTTGTCCAGTGTGTTGGCTCCCCCTTCTATCGTCACGCCCTCTAGCGTGTCTACCACCGGAAGTACCTGTCGAACTGTGAGGTACAATGGCGTTATCAGTCAGAGCGTTGAACTTTCTGGACAGATTAGTATGTTAAGTTTGAGATATTTGTAACATTAGTATCACTGTGGTTCCATTCACTAATGAGACTTCAGAATGTCCATATATGGTATGCTGCAACGTTATACTCAATATGCTGCTCTAAATAGGTTTTATTTAATAATGAGACTTCCGCATGTCGATATTTGGTATGCTGCAACGTTATACTCAATGTACTGCTCTAAATAGGTTCTATTCAATAATCAGACTTCAGAATGTCGAAATAGGTATTCTATAACTTTACAATCATGTTGCTTCACTTTAATGCGGTTCTATTTAATAATGAGACTTTAGAATGTCGAAATAGGTATTCTATAACTTAACAATCATGTTGCCTCACTTTAATGCGGTTCTATTTAATAATGAGACTTCAGAATGTCGAAACTGTTATGCCGGAGATGCATCATACCAATTTAACTTCCACTTCGGTGTGGTCGGTTCTTGAAAAGGTAAGTCTAGGAATTATTTTCATATGACATATTAAAAACTAAAATATCTTCTGTTATTTCAAATTAAGCGGTTTAAATGTAACAAAAGGATGGTAGTTTCAATGCGAATCTAACAAGACATGACAACCCACCGCGCTGCATCTGAAGTAATGCTTCAGTTTCCCTCTAAAAATGACCATCTTCACAACGTCACGAAAATACGGTTTCACCTTGCCGTGGGAAGATGAAAAATGACGAATGAAAGTCATAGCTATTACTTTCCTTAAAATCATATCTTTATTACCATTTATGTCCTACTCTGTACAGACATACTTACACTCGGTAGGTGTGCACTGGAACCCATTTTCATACTCTTCCTTGGTGGCCTGTTCGAGGTCGGTACCAAGGTAGGGAGGGTCGATGTACTTTGGGTAGCTGTACCCTCCTCGGCATACGCACACGTATCCACCTCGTTTGAATCCGCGCCCGGGCTTGTGCTTGCACTGGAATGTACACGAACAGAGATGTACCTGTACATGTAAATCTTAAGTGCAATAAACTATTAATCTGATTACGGATTCTAAACCCTTGATCTGATGTATAAACTGTTTGAGTTGCATTCTAGAAGTTGGTGTGATGAAGAAGACAAATATTTTATGGATGATCAACTTCTTTATTAACAATAGCGACGTTTCGGTTTGATCCTTTGCTTGATAACGGTATCAGGATCTATATAATCTATCTTAATAAAGAAGTTGATCATCCATAAACTATTTGTCTTCTTGATCTGATGAAGACAAGTGCAATAAACTATTAATCTGGAGTAGACAAGAACAGAGATTTGCATTTACATGTAAACCTTAAGAGAGACTTCTTTTTTTTTTACCACAGTAGATTTCTTTTTACAGCGGTCCACGCCGGCCAGGTAGCTGGGTCCCTCATTTCCGATACTGACTGGACAGGCGTTGAAGTCCAGCTTATTGAAGTCTATATCCATGGAGATGACCCCCACAAACCTGTCATGAATTGTATGAATTAGCATGCATGTCCATAAATAGTTTAAATACATCCATACAGATATATAGTTTTCAAATGTTGAAGTCAATATATACTGTGTACAAGTTATGACTTTGTACAAGTTATAACATACAAGTTATAACTTAAGAACAGGAAGTTTTTTCTGGATAACAATTTCTTTAATGTGAAAATACATGAAGTTTCGGAGTATATGTTCACTCCTTCATCAGGTGGAATGTTAAGAAATTTAATATTAAAATTTAGCATACATGTTAACTATGATCCCAAGATGTACCTTTTGAAGGTTAAAATTCCTAATTTTATGCGGTTTCCATGAACAAATAGCATAAACAGTGACTTATATGGAAGTTACTGTCCCAGCATATCTCCCAAACTATACATGGGATCCCCTCCAGACTTGGTGTACATGTCAACTATGATCCCTAGATGTGCCTTTTGTGAATTTAAATATTTTGCAGTTTCCATGGAAACATGACATAAGCAGTGACCTTCGGTGAAGTCATTTTTACGGAGCATATCTCCTACACTATGCATGCTAGCTCCGCCAAAATTGTTATACCTGTCAATCATGATCCTTAGATGTGTCATTTCAGGGTTAGAACTTAGAACTAATTTTTGCAGTTTCCATGGAAACATGACTTAAACAGTTGCTTTATAAGGAAGTCATTTTGTACAGAGCATATCTCCTAAACTAGGCATGCCAACTCCACCAAAATTGGTACACATATTACCCATGATCCATTTTGTGCTTTTGGGGGTTAGACCAAAATATCAATTTTATTTTTTCAGGTTTTCGTAGATCTTTTGACTAAATATATATATATATACATGTATATATCCCAAACTATACATGCGACATCATTGAGACTAACCATACTTTTGTAATCTTTCGATCCTAACCTCTCTTCTACATCGATTGAAATCGAAAACAAATATGGAGTGTCCTGATTGGTTGCAATTGAATCTAGTTGTACAATCAGCGACGCCGTTTTTAAAGTGACATTTACCAATTACACGTCATAATGATAAGATAAACGTAAGATAAACGTTTTCTCGTTTAATGTGTTTCCTCGAAATATGCTATTTGGTTTTGTGAAAACTAGTGATCATAATCATTACTATAAATATAGAAGACCAAATCAGAGACAAATACCAACAATAGTTCATTTGTGTTATTTACATAAGACATATTCGATGGACATATGCTAATGAGCAAGACGCTTAAGAGTCAAATGCCTAGATCTTTGAAGTGAATCGGTCAAAATGGCCTGTTAAAGATGAGTAAAACACGTGGATAAAGTATGAGGGTACCTTTTCCCCCGCTAGGCAATTTTGCTGGAGTCTAGAAATTCAGGCCATGTAGAACAAAGGTTAGGCTCGGAAATTTGAAGAGTGTTAAAGCAATTCTGTATATTCGGATCTTTACAAGTTTTGATAATAGCCAAAACCAACTTTTACATTTATATACAATTAAAGTTGAAATGTTTTGAAATAGTTTCCAATAACATTTTATTAACAATACATATACATTCAGGGCTCCAGTTAATTATTTTGATTCAGGGATATTTCACTCATCAAATTTTAAATTGAGGCGTAAAATAACAAATAAAAAACATGTATTTCATCACTTTCAAGATGTTTTGTGAGACAATTTACTCTCCACCTGCTTTATTAGTTATATGAAAAGTAATGTCATGATAGTAAAATTTTTGGATGGATATATTCAAAACTCTTTTCCTCTGTACATATACCTGATGCTAATTTATTTTCGGAACAGTTTGACAGGTGAACGATTCCTACGTACTTCTTACGACATAATATGTCAATATATGTGAATAAATATGTGATTGATTATGTGAATGATTATGTATAAAAACCATAATAGTTCATTAAATACGATAACGATAAATAACTACTGAAAATATGTGAATGATTCAAATCCCATTCTATTAAGTAATACTTATGTTTAAAACCAATATAGTTCATTGTTCATAGTTCAATTTTAAATTATTTATTTTTAAACTTATAACTGAACTGAACACAGGCAGACGGAAATTTAATGTACAATAATGTACATTTAAATTTTTTAACTATTTTTAAAATAAGACGTAACTATAATAATAAATACGGAATGTTTAGTTTCGTTGCTCGATCCAAGTTTTATAGTTTACTCCGGCGTTAATCCCGTGTTAACAAAATATAAAACATCAAAGCCGACCGCCTGTCGATTTCCAACTGTCGAGTTCCTGCTAAGACACCATGCTAATATACATAGATGCAAAGATCGGTTATGGAGAACTGAAACAATATTTGACAATTACGTACACGCATATAAATAAAATCTGACTTGTTTTCTGAGGAAGCATTGCGCATCTGTCGCTCATGATCATTGATTTATTTTAGGTGTATATCTGGGCTCCGTTCCAAAACAGCGAGCGCTTATAATCGCTCATTGATTGCTCAATGTAGCGCTCAAGTAACGCTCAAGTATCTCTCATTCTCTCCTGAACGACACGGTGCAAAACCTCAAAGTTCGCTCGCTTTGCTACGTAGCGCTACATTGAGCAATCGCGTTAAAGAGAGGTTTTAAAAGTAATCGCTAATTGAGCGATTACTTTGAAACCTCTCTTGAACACGGCCCAGAATTATCCATGCGTTTTTACGGAGACGCGCGTCTTACCCGGAGCCCTACTCTATAAAAGAACTGATAATACCGACATCTTGACTTTGCCATACCCAAAACCGTATTCACAGAGAAGATTCTTGACATTTATAGCCCAACATTGAATACTTATTTCTGCTCATCTCAATGAAAATCATAAGCATGTCCCAACATGCTATTATTCTGCTGGTATAATAATTTATCCGGTATTTAATTATATTTACATGTTGCTCTAAATGGACGATATCCAAGTTCACTCCTTGCTACAATATTAGGGTTACCTCTATTAAGACATAAAATGATTTCAAAAGATTATCATTCTTTAGTGAACTCTGTGCGTCGTCATGACATGATAATAAGATGAACGCCTTCGGTGCACGGAGCTAACCGGACATTCGGATAGGTATTGGAGGTAACAAAATCATCTCTTTTACACATAGATGGCTCCATTCTGTAAGTGTTCATATATATTTATGAAACTGTAAGAATATTTGCTCTAATAAAATATACACGTTATTAGTGGATGAACAACAACTTAAGTGAAACTTTATGAGAGTATTTTGGCAACGATTGGATATAAAATGCAGACATACGCTCGTATTTGTTATAACTGTGACAGTAATAAGCCTGGGCCCATATTTTCGATGCTGTCTTAGTGCTAAGAGTGTCGTAAACCAATGTTAATGTATGGTACTTACGACTATCTTAGCGCTAACATGGCTAAGAGAGCTTCGAAAATATGGGTCCAGGTTCCTAAGGCGTGTTGCGCTGCATTAAGTACAGCATACCTGCCTTTGTTGTAAACTAATTATACGTTTATACTACTCAAAGTCTTAAACTAGTTCGTCTAAACGGTCTTCTAATGTATTTCACCTGCCAGGAACTAAACAAGGACTTAAAATGATATGTTTTTTTGGTTAAATTGTAGTTTTAAGATAAGACCGAACCTATTACTTTCAAAATTTATACAGTAGCCTAAAAGTCTTCATTGTGCAAAGGCTATCTGAAATATAAAAAAATTAATTAATTATAATGAATTAAAAACTATATACAACATTTGAGGTACATTCTTAGATCAGCACCCCAACAAGAAAAAGCAATACACAAATCAAGAAATTTGTATTGCAAAGTCTAACTTGATTATAATGCATTTGAATTGTTTAAACCGTGTAAGGGCTCGATAAATAATTATGACAATGTGAGTATTGGTGATAAGTGTCCAAATGCATGTGAAAAGTGGGCATTTCAAATGCTGTACAAAGGGTAACAAAATACACCGCATAGTATATACCAAGAAGGAGTTAGAAGGGATGAAGTTAGTAAATGAGGAGAATTGAGTATTTGTAAAACAGAGAAAGAAAGCTTGACTCAGTTTTATCTAGAATATGATCATATAAATAGAACAAAATTCTGGTTGACTCTAGAACTTTTTCAAAACCTACAAATAAAAGAAAATTCAAAATAATCCTGTTGGTTTTTACTGTATGCACATAACGTTTGAAGATTTAAAATAGATCAATAAATAAATATGTGAGTTATATCGGAAATATAACAATCAAATCAAAGGAACTTCGAATTTATTCTTTAAAAGGATTACACAGTTTGTTTGACTGTAATTCTATATTTGTTGACTTATGAAGAATGCAAGAGTATTTTGACCGCGGTGAAAAGGGTTTTTACCGCGATGAAAACAATTTACACCGTGGTGAAAAGTATTTTCACCGCGGCGGAAACCTTTTTGTTTTCATTTTTAATTGCCTTTATTTCAACGGCAATTTCGAGAAAATAATATTTGTAAAATAGTATTGTAAAATTTATATAAGGTCCCTTTGGGCAGAGAAGGTGGTTTAATTTTAAGTTTTTCGTATTTCAATTTGAGTTTATCGTGTTTAATTCTAGGTTTTCCGTAATTTCAATAAGTTTTCTGTGGTTTCAATGAGAGAAATTCAACAAACTATTAAAAAAATACTTTTTGTCCCTTATGGTCCACCATACCTTTGGACCACTGTACGAATCATATATATTACAGGTTTACCTTAATTTATCTCATTCTTGAATAAACACAACAGTCACATTTCAAAATACATGTTATTTCATTCAATACTATCGCCTGACCTGCCATCTTTGTCCGCGTCATCTTTTGTCCCTTATGGGCCACCGTAGATTCGACTTGATTTTTATATATTTTAAATAGATTAAATTTATCTCTTTCTTGCCAGTAATGTTGAAAGGGAAAGACGTCTGAAGACTCGCCGAAGCGTTAAGACGGTAACTTTTATGGTTTGACGGCCTACTTTTTTTTAAACAAAGACATTATCTTTTA
The DNA here is from genome assembly GCA_936450465.1 of Gibbula magus. Classification (NCBI taxonomy): domain Eukaryota; kingdom Metazoa; phylum Mollusca; class Gastropoda; order Trochida; family Trochidae; genus Gibbula; species Gibbula magus. Next base: position 31,868,139 of record OW388299.1, on the reverse strand, counting down.
TCATTGAAATGAAGGCATTTGATATTGCCTATTTAATGGAAATAACCAAGACCATGCATTTATCCCTGTGAGATAGTATCTTGTTTGTGCACTTTAATAAAAAAAATTACTTCATGATAATGTCTCTTTGTAATTGTCAAGTACATAACGACCTTCCAAATGTGAGACTTAAAGGGACACCGCGTCGAGAATAAAAATCAGATCATGTGTATCTACCTATGCTGATTAATATGTCTGCTAACAAGTCACAGACCCCGAATTTCAGACAAAATACGTGGATAAAAATGAGACTCATTTTTATCCTCGACGCAGTGTCCCTTTAAAGGCAAATAGCATTTGCTAAAGAAATTCGTATTTAAACATGGCCTCCATTGCACTTAGGTGTAGGAGAATGCCTCTAAGTGGTCATTAGTTGTGCACGTGAACCATGTTTGAGCCCGTTAGGCCGAAAACATGGCCCACGTGCAAAACTAATGGCCAGTTCGAGACATTCTTCTACTTAAAATAAAGTAAACATGTTCTTGCTACTGAAATGCACGACATAACGCACCTTATCATGTGCAAAACTAATGGCGACTTATGCTCTATATATTATTTCATGATATTCTCCGAATTGTCAGTTGCATTCCCTCTCCTGCCAAGTTTCAATATGCAAAAACATCAGGCGTTTTCCTAGTGAAAGGTTATGTTGTAAACATTATATATATTTTGAAAGGTTAAAGCAAAAAATGATGAAATATTTAACTCTACCACAATGTTTTATTTTCATATTGATAACATTCGTATGTTGATTTTTAAAAGTTTAGATTACACAGATTCATTAACCCTATTAGAGCTACGCTATGTTATTATTCAGTATCTTTTATCTTGAAATTTAAAGGTCTTACATTGGCACTCAAGATACTTAGTTGAAAACTCATTTGTATAAATATCTTCAAAAAATTTAACTTAGTATCTTGAACATTTATGTTTTTCATTCAACTTTAAAACTTTAATATTACAAGTTTGTATCATTGGCATTATACCTTGTAAACATACTTGATAATACCTTGAGTTTTCAAGATATCGAGATGATTTTTCAAAATTATATTTAAACTTTCAAGATACCAAGTTGAATTTTAAAGATACAAATTTGAATTTTAAAGATACAAAGTTAAATTTTAAAGATACAAAGTTGAATTTTAAAGATACAAAGTTGAATTTTCAAGTTCAATTTTCAAGCTCATTTTTCAAGTTCAATTTTCAAAATTTCTGTGTTCAATTGTCAAGATAGGTACTTGAATTTTCGAGTTGGCAAGTGTTGAAATATTGAAATGTGTTGAATAATATCGTAGCTTGGCCGTGATTAAGTTGAATTTTCAGAATAGTAACATAAATTGTTATGATACCAAGTTTCATTTTTATATTCTGAGTTGAAGTTTCAAGATGAAACGATGCTTAAGGCCATTACAGTTTTCAGATACGGTTCTACACTACCTATCTATAGAGTGAGTTATGTATACACAACAACACGAATAAAACATACATTATTGTATTTTATTGAAATGCTAACATCTTTTGTCATACAAAACACGTGTCGGGTCTGAAGATGTCCTGTTTAGAAATATGTTAAAGAGGGTTTATGTGAATAGGAAAGACTTATTTTTTAAACATATATAATATATAAACATATCATTTTCTTCATAAGCGTATGGAATCGAACACAGGTATGCATTGTTATCCATGGGATGCATTTTCCTGTGCACAACATCATCAAAGAACAGAAAGACGCCAGTATAAAAATATCAAGAGACAAATAGTAACGTATCTGTCATTTATATATCACGAGTCTAGTTCAATATAAGATGAACATAGTTTAACCCAAAAACATGAACTTGTATACAAACATGTAGAATATTATCATTATATAGTGCTAAACTAATGAAACGTCAGTAAACTCTGATAGAATGTGTACTACAGCAAGTAAGCAACAGATACGTTACCTTGAAAAACCTTACAGTCATTTCGTAATTTATTAATGCACCGAGTTTTTTACAATCATAAATCAGAGATAAATTTTGTATCATATAGTTATTATAAGAATAAACCATTACAGCATGTTAAAAGGTAGTTAAAATCTGATAGAAAAATGGGCACCAAATTTGTCGATAAATGCTACAGATACGTTACCATGAATACATTATGTCCTGTCATAATTAACCACTGCACTAAACTTATAAGCTTACTTGAACATTATTTGGAATTAATCCATGGTCATGACGTCACTCTATTGCGTTATCAGTTGATAATTATTAAGGAATCTACTGATCATTGACTGTCCCAGTCAGGAGGGGTGTTAGGTTTAGACATTTTCAGTATTGGCTAATCGAGTACACTTTTCGAGACTGATGTATTTTGTCTTGGTGAATCTGAATAGGATCTTAAAATATCTCCTTAAAATAACCTTGATTCGAACATGCAACCCTTCGCTTGGTAGTCAGAGCTCCTAACCATTAGGCCACAAGACGCTGTTAGAAACCTTAGGATTGTTTGTAAGAATCTCGCGTAACGCACGCGAAAGTTTTGAGGGTCGCAGCTACGTGTACCATATCCGATGTATGAGCACCGAAATTTGCAAAATAATTGATTTTGGTGTCCCAGAATTGAAATTTATTGTTTCAAATGTAAAATAATCATATATGCATGTTTCGTGACGTCATATATGCATTAAGATGAAGAATGCATGAGGAGCAGTGGATTCGTTAAAAATAATCAACTCGCCCCTTCGGGGCTCGTTGATTATTTTTAACGAATCCACAGCTCCTCATGCATTCTCCATTACATAACCTTTGTATGAAATAGTTCGCATATAGAAAAACCAAATAGCGTATTTCACAATCTTCACACTGTTCACACTGGAACAAGATCGATTCGATAACAAATACTTCTCGTTCAGTTTGGTGGCACACCCTTTCATACGTCCCTCATTGGTACCGGAAATGCTTCTTTTGTGAACATATTGTCATTCATCGTTTCACCTGTGGGCTCTACGTGCAGTCAGACAATTTTTGTCCCCGTTGGTAATGTATTGGTAACGTGTTTGTAACGTACCTTTTCCAATTTTGATTAGTCTACTCAAAAATAAAATTTTATGAGACTTCAGATGATTGTTATATAATAAAATAATTATTATTGTATATCTTTTTTGGTTAAGATGACATCGTAATTAATTGTATATACCCAAAGATTTGATTTGATAATACGAAATGAATTTTGGTAACGTATCTGTCTGTCATTTTGGAGACACCTATATCTAAGATGTTTTTGAAAAACACTGATATACTAAAGTAATGGATTCATACTGAATGTATTCTAGTTCTATCGAGACATCTGTAGAATCGTATTCTTAGAATTTGTTATGCATAATTTTCAATTAGACGGATATAGTTGTAACTGCCTATCGACTTGAGACATACATAATTGTGTAGATTTGACACATTTAGAAGCCTGAATGAAAAATATATTGGTTTCGATAACTTATGTTAAATGTGTACTGATACTGCCATGTAGTAAGGTATATCTGACTATGATGAAGAAGAAAAATCTATGATGAAAAAAATGACTTTGACGAAAACATGACTTTGAATAAAAAATTAAAAAAACATATGATGAAAAAATTAATTTGATGAGAAAAATAACTTTAATGAAAACATTATTTTGATTAAAAAACCGACTTTGATGGGAAAATCTGACTTTGAATAAGAAAAAATGGTGTAAGTTTAAGCAACTCTGATAAAAAAAAACTGACTTAGATGAAAAAATGACTTTGAATAAATAAAAAATGACTGTTGATGAAAAAATGACTTTAATGAAAAATTGATTTTGATTAAAAAACCGACTTTGATGGAAAAAAAACTGACTTTAATGAAGAAAAAGTTTTTTTAATGAAAACATGACTTTGAAAAAAAATTAAAGAGTTTTGGTGAAAAAAATGAATTTGATTTTAAAAATGACTTTGATGAGAAAAATGACTTTAATGAAAAAATTATTTTGATTAAAAAACCTACTCTGATGGGAAAATCTGACTTTGATGAAGAAAAAATAGTTAAAGGACAAAAATGACTTAAATAACTCTGATAAAAATAAGACTTCGATGAAAAAAATGATTTTGAATAAATAAAAAATGACTTTTGATGAAAAAATGAATTTGATGGGGGGAAAAAATGACTTTGATAATAAAAAAAACTGACTTGGAAAAAACTATCTTTGGTGAAAAAAACTTACTTTGATAAAGAAAATAAGACTTTGATGACAAAAAATATTTGATGAAAAAAATGACAATAATTGGGGAAAAAAGACTTCGATGAGGAAAAATATTACATTGATGACAAAATTGCTTTTGAGGACAAAAATGTCTTTGGTGATGAAAATGTCTTTGATGACAAAAATGTCTTTGTTGACAAAAATGTCTTTAATGAAAAAACAACTGATAAATAAAATAAACTTTGATGACAAAAGGATTTTTATGAGCAAAAAAAGACATTGATTACAAATAGGACTTTGATGGGGGAAAATTACTTCAATTAATGCGCCAGGTGTTGAGCTGAAGGGTGAGAGAAGAGAGCGTGTGTTTATGTCTGAGGAGGTAAAGTTGAGAGGGTGACTGGCGTTGAGGGGAAGGGGAATTGTGGGTGGCAACGTGGCAGGCGCCAATAGTTGAGCTGAAGGCTGCGAGAAGGGAGCGTGTGTGTATGTTAGAGGGGTTGGATGTGTGAGGGTGGCTGGCTAGGAACGGGATGGGATGGGATGGGACTTTTCAAATTCAGTATGTTGTATTATCCACTCTTATCAAGACATTCTATCCTAACAAATTATTATGTTTAAAAAAACATGATCTCTTGGATGCCATAAAAGCGCTCCCGTTGAAATTATATAACTAAATGAAAACCTATCTACGTATGCTATAAATTAAGAATATGTGTATTTTTGTTATATCTCTTCATATAATATTTATATTTGTATTATATTTCAATAAGCCATTCATGCGATCGTTGAGGTGGATGGTGAGTCTGGATATCGTGTATGTGCGGGATGTCAGTGATATACATGTCCCTGTGTATTGTATATCAGAACAACCAGTGCTTAACGAGACATCTCTATCGGCATTACGTAACATATGTTTTCGTTGTTACACCCGGTCCGCAGATTATTCAGAGTAATAAAACAAATCACATCACCTAATTGCCTAAGTACCAACATTGCACATATCACTTAAGCATGTCTACAATAATTAGAATAAACATTTCCAAATGAAGGGCTTACTATAAACTACGAGGACTAGACTAAACTAGAAGGAGGATTTATATATATTTATTTCCATAAAATAATTGCATTGATCAACAGGCTATGGTAATATCATCTAAATACTGTTCCTGAATACAGAGACATACATAGAAACTGTGGTTAATTAACAGTAGATGATAGCTTTACAAACCCAAACACTAATACAAGTATTTATAAATTCATAATGCTTAATACCAAAATACCAAATTAGCTTTATTCATTCGGAAATATTGCTATATTTTATTTCAATTCTCTTGAAGCTTAACTAAACATATTGGAAAAGGCTGTCATGAACTTCTAAATCAATATATTTCTCCGAAAGGACAAATCAATATAAGATTCATATAGTTCTCACAGAGCATAGCATAGTTAGGGGGAAAAAGAACCGACTCACTACCACCAAGTTAAAATACCAAGCAACAATACCGGTAACAGAACTTGTTAGTATGATTTACGCCTTACATTGTTAACGAATTCAATGTCTTAAAAAAGGACAAATGGGAACAAGCCCTTGTTATGAAATACAAATTAAATGACCTACTATGGTAACAAATCACCGGCACTTCAGTTCCTGTAAGGATAATCGGGTTAAGGCTCAATTACATACAAAACTAGAATGTAGCATTATCAAATAGCAACAACACACACTAATCTTTGCAATAAATGTACGTGTGGCGCCACATTACAAAGTGAGAACATGAAATAACACATTGCTAAAATTGACTTCTGATAGCATGTGTAACTCTGGAAATTGGGCGTAATGAATTTGTGATGATGACTAAATTGCCTACCTTCACCTGTCCAAACTAGAAATTTGTGCATGTGATGCACTGTGATGTCCCCCGCTCCAACTTTCAATCCAACCTAATCATATTACCCTTATTTTTCACTTATGCTAAGCACTAAGTTCAATACTGCATTTATAACGAGAAATACAAATTTCAGAATAGCCAAAGTAGCAAAAGGCACCACTCCATCACTAGGTCTAAGCAAATACCAAGTTTGGTGAAAAAATATTGAACGGTTTTGGAGATAGAGGCCGGAAAAGGTTTCTACTCCCAATATGCACTAAGTTCAAATTGTTTCCATGGAAACCAGAAAAGAAAAAAAAATTCAGAATAACCAAAATAGCAAAAGGCACCACTCCACCACTAGGTCTAACCACATACCAAGTTTCGTAAAGAAATACTTGATAGATTTTGAAATAGAGGCCCGAAAAAAATCCCTACCGCCAATTTGCACTAAGTTCAAATTGTTTCCATGGAAACCAGAAAAAAAATTAAAAATTCAGAGTAACCAAAATAGCAAAAGGCACCACTCCACCACTAGGTCTAACCACATACCAAGTTTCGTAAAGAAATACTAGATAGATTTTGAAATAGAGGCCGGAAAAGGTCCCTACCCCCAATTTGCACTAAGTTCAAATTATTTCCATGGAAACCAGAAAAAATAAAAAAAAATTCAGAATAACCAAAATAGCAAAAGGCACCACTCCACCACTAGGTCTAACCACATACCAAGTTTCGTGAAAAAATATTGAACGGTTTTTGAGATATGGCCCGGAAAAGAAAGCATTTCGGAATAACGGAATAACGGAATAACGGACGGAGGCGAAAACATTATGTCTCCCGAAAAAATTTTCGGGGGACATAATAAACTTTGCTAATAGATATTTGATAAGACTAGTTAGATCTGGGGAAGATGAAGTAAAGTTAATTGTTCAGTTAGGATATCCGAATTTTTTTTGTTGACAGTCAGCTGTTAGTATTGTACACTGCAATATTTAAAATTAAACAATATAATTATATCATGTCACATTTTTTGGCTGACTAACAATACTTTTAATTAACACATTTTTGAAACCTTTGAAAGTTGATTTTAAAAGTCCATTTCATATTGATATAAAAAAATATCTTCAAATTCACGTCTCTAGAAAGCTGTGATCGAAGAGACGGTAAATGCATACGAAAGTACTTGTAATCTAAGTTTGATTCACCTAAAATTGCACAGTTAAGTTGATCTTAACAAAGTAGTCAAAGTAGTGTTGCTGTTTATATCAACTAGGCAAAATAAGTTAGAGATAGTTGAATGTGTATTATTTACATTTTGTTAGTATTTCAATGAATAAATACATAATTATTTTAAATTTCAAATTGTACATATATCCTTACCTATTTTACCAGTATATGCTTACACGTTGGGCTGTACAAGCTTTTAAGTTTTATTTTGCATAGGTCTTGCATACCCTTCCATTACTTTCATCAACACAGATGTCTGTTACATTGATTATAATCTAATCCCTCGAATTTTCAAAACTCAAATCAAGCTTGAATGTTTTTGTTCTCACAGTCGAATATACTCACGTGGGAGTAAGTTCATTGAGAAAGTGATGTCCGAGTTATGAGGGGACTTACATTGCATTCGGATATATATTCTTGATTTAAACAGTATTTTATTTCCAAATAACATATAACGTACAAGAAATTATGAGAAGTTAATTGGGAAAAAAGGATTAGCAAACAGGCTACACTTGCCTATATAAATGCTTCTCCTGAAACAAACTTAAAACAAATGTAAATGTTTGTAAATACATTTGTGGAAATACATTAAAGTTCATACACATGTTTAGTAAACTCGTAGTAGTTAAACATAAAAAGCATATGGTATGGAACTTTATGAAAATGGTTGGTATCATTTATGAAATTATACACAGATTTGATTAACAATTCGTTTTCACTATGTGACAAAGATTCGTCACCGCTTAGAATAGCATGTAAAGTTATATTATTTTTATATATATTCTTCATCATATATTCCTTGGACGTCTGTCAGTTCGACATTTACTCGGAGTGTGAATACATTTGACTGTATGTACAACAAGAACATGGCGGAGACATTAAGAAATTATTTTTACTAAATTTTCTAGAAAAAGAATGCAAATAAATATGCCCTATTTATGCAATGAAATAGGTTTGTAACACGAAATTTCATCAGTTATTGTTTTCTTTTTACAGATAGCCACGGGATAATCTCCTTCAAAGGGAAATGTCGAGTCAAAACATTCATGAATATTCACATCAGGTAGGCTTACATATTGTAAAAGTATATGTCAAGCTTGATATTGATAATAATATTAAAACTAAATTATTCATGTAACATTTTGTTAACACTATGGGATCAAAATGATTTGTATTTCAAACAACTATACCTTTTTGATGTGATTATTTATTAAATAGAACAATTCTTATAATTCAGAATGGAAATAAGTGTGCCCTGTGTGACCTGCCGATGGAACCAGATAAAAATAATATTTTACTGTAGTTCAGAATGTTTGTTGCAAAACCTATACAAATTTTTCTAACAATTTATAAGATAAACAGAAAACGTGTCAGAAATATCGTGCAAAGAAAGAAAAAGGTTTATAATTATCAAAATTAGTCAATAATTAATTGTATCTATCAAATAAAAGTTGTTTTAGGTCGTGACAAATTATTTTGCAATGCTACTGACCGACGAGAGATTCCGACTCAAGTGACCGGTAATGTTTACTTACAAGACTCCCGCATAACGCGGTATAACGGGGATGTTCACTGGTCGCATTCTTCGCAATGATGTTGATACCAAAACAACAGCGCCCCGTTCAATAGCAGCGAGCGCTTAAATTGCTCAATGTAGCGCTCAATGTAGCGCTCAATGAGCGCTTCTTCTCTCTTGAACGACACAGTGCAAATTCCTCAAAGTTTGCTCGCCTTGCTACGTAGCGCTACATTGAGCAATCGCGTTCAAGATAGGTTTCAAAGTAATCGCTCTTTGAGCGATTACTTTGAAACCTATCTTGAACACGGCACTGTTGTCAGAATTATGAAGTCTGAGACATGTGATTTCATCCTGCGTGAATATTTATGGAATATTGCAACGATTTTTAAAAAAACAAACTTTATTTTCCCGGGAATAGATACCATGTGCTGACTCAAAATTTGGCTTAAAAATTATCTGTGACTATTCACATGTTTTGCATGACTGTTTTGAATTGTTACCCTCTGGCCGTCGGTATAATGTACCGACGTGCAAAACCAAACGTTATAAAATGTCTTTTGTACCAAAGTCAATTTCTCTATTGAATAAGCGTTAATGTTCCCATCATCATACTCTTTGTCCATGTTATATAACCATGTATGTATTCCATGTATTTATTATTAATGAATGTGTATAATTTTGTATTTACAGTATGCTCACTCAGTCGTGAAACAAATTCCCTAACGGGGCAATAAAGAATTATCTTTCTTATCTTATCTTCTTCGGTAGCTTCGTAGCATGAATAAACAAATTTTAAAATCATTTACATTGCATATTTCATCCAGCACATACCGTTGTAGTAGAAAATACATGTCAAATTATTTATATAGAAGTTGAAAGAACATTAGATGACAATGAATGTAATGTTGATTTCATTTGTGTTGTCAAGGAGACACGGTACAACAAATCAGACCCAAAGTTGTCAAGTCGCTGAATAATAAACCCCTCTACGGCTACGATAAATGATCAAAGTCCAATATTGTGTAACAAGAGAATAACAAAGTATCCAAATTTCTTGTCTTGACGGTAATTACTTATTATCCAATGGGTGGTTAAATTCCCTTCGATGTTTTTTAAACGATAGATCATGTATCAAGAAAAGAGTGGTTGTATCTATGACGTCACTTATTTATCAGCCGCAGTTATTTTAAACTCTCTGATAGGACGATCGTGAAGCAGCAGGGCGGTCCAAGGGCGGAGCTACAGACACCTGGCTGACGACCTTGAGTAATTACAACATTGTTGCAAAACCAGATGACCCCAAAGGGCTGTATGCCGCTCAGTAGAAAATCAAAACGATTGTCAGTGCCACTCAGTACTCTTTTAGTGATAAAAACAAATGATTAGAAACTGCAAAAAAAAATCTTAAAAACACCACAATGTTTTTAAGTCGTCACTGATTAACACGGAGGCAATCGATCCAGCGGAAAAATAATGAACAGTCATTTGGTGGTGATAATGTTAACTTAACAATTCTGTATACTGATGTAAGAACATGACTTATTTTCTTTTTCACACAGTGGCTCGGAAACACCAGCCGAAAAAAGGGTCTGCGGGACTGCTTCCAAAGCCCAACTGACTTCCTGAAGTGAATGGATTCTTAGTTCCTGTCAAAATGGACAAACCGCCAGCACTACAACAGCTACTTAAAGTTGTTCATTGTAACTGTAAGACGGACTGTGTGTCCTCTAAATGCACATGTCGGAAACATGGACTGTCCTGCTCTACAGCATGCGGAGAGTGTCGGGGACTAAGTTGTGCGAATTCAATGAAAACAGATATTGACTCTCTAGATTAGAATACATATACTTGTGTATTCAAAATAGTGCATTGAGATAATTATTGAAACAAAACAGCATCATAGTGTTTGAATTTCGTGTAAATTGTTATGGAACTGCACAGTGTCAATAGATATACTTCCTTAAACTAGTCACTTGAATGAATGTGATATCCAGAGGGAATATACCTTAAAGCGAACGGTCGATCGTGGAATATGCTGGGTAGATATGAAGGCTAATGGCATGTTTTGTATATATTAAAGTATCACTTATTTCATGCTAAAATTTATATTAAACTCATTGTTGTTTTTTAAATTAGTGTTGTTTATTCATTTCTTAACATATGCTAATGTATATTTATACTGAATGAAGTAAAGTGTTTCTAATACGTGAAATGAACATTTTTTCAACCATTTTAGGTTTTTTTCGAGCGTTTCCATGGCAACCACATTACGTATTATAAAAATATCAATAATGTCCATAATACTTCTCCAAAATATATGAGTGATGATGAAAGTTAATAATTTTACTTAGATCAAACAAGTAATCTGCTAAAATATAACGATGTCTTATCAACTATAAATGAATGTCTGTGATATAACGTTTCTGAAAGGATAACTCACATACCCTAATTTCATACAATCATTAAACAAATATCGTTGACTATATTTTCCTATACTTTTGTTATATTGATCAGTAAGTGTCATAGATTTAAAAACACAAACAATTGCTTTTATTGCAATTTGTTGTAGGTTGGTCAATATTTGAGCTAGAATGACTGGACTACATATAATCATGTTTAAATGCACATCATCACAGTAATAAACACTAAATCTTGTCGCCCAAACCTATCTCTGTCATTATTTGGTATATTCCCATCACGTTATAAGCGTTTGTGTTACAAATTGAATTGTATCTATTCTTACTCAATGTAACCAGTCTCCAGCTTTCATTGCAAAACGACTAACGCATTATTAATGCATTTTAAAAAAAAGTAAAGCACCCGGCCATGTCAATTTATGAGGCATCATAATACGTTGGTTCCTTTATAGATATCAAAACTAGGTATAAAGGACATTTGGTAAAAGGATGGACTAGATATGCTAATGTAAGTGTAATCCCCTTTGATAAATCTTAAATAATAGGGCAGCCAAGGGCTTATACAGCGTGTTTGTAAAGTCATGTTTAAATAAATTGATGGTTGAACGTTCAGCATGCATGTTGTTCGCTATCCTTACATAGAAAAACATCTTAAAATGTTCTTATCAACTAGTTTATCATTGAAGTGGAAGACGGCTACGTATATAGATAATACAACATGGTGTTCTTAAAAATGAATGCGAATTCTGTATATGGGAATTGATCAAAGAGGAGTCTACTTTCATCAGAGTCGAATAAACACCTGAATATACATACAACAATCACGAATACACACACCCTTGTTCAATCCAGTGAGTCGGAAATTTCGGGTCATAAAACAGGGAGTCAATTTGTGTAATACACAAAATACTTGCAAGTTAATTAAAATTTGGCAACTGTATCTCCCAAAATTGTTTAAATATTTATCTTACTTGTAATACTTTTGTTTCATAACATATCAATATTTATTTCTAAAACATTACTGGTTAGTGTGGCCCAGTGAATGTTTAACTTTGTTGACACAAAAGTATTAAGCATGTCTAACAACCTCAAACGAGTTGTTTTATTAACTATTTGGAAATTGCATATCTAATATTACTTTAATGTTTTCGTAAATGTTTATATTTTCAACAGCATATTCGGTCGCCTGTTGAATCACTGCATAATCAATATTTACTGTATAAATCTATTATGTGTAGAAGAATGTCCGAAAACTGGCCATTAGTTATGCCGTTAGGCCGAAAATATGCTCCACGTGCAAAACTAATGGTCAGTTTTCTCCTGCTTAAAACAAAGTAAACATGTTCTTGCTACTGAAATGCACGCCACAACGCACCTTATCATGTGCACGACTAATGACGACTTATGCTCTATATGTATTTCATGATCTTCTCCGAATTGTCAGTTGCATACCCTCTGCTGCCAAGTTTTAACAATGTAAAATCACCAGGCGTTTTCCTAGTGGAAGGTATGGTTGTAAATATTATATTTTGAAAGATTAAAGTAATAAATGATGACACGTTGTACTTAAAAGACTTATACCATAATGTTATATTTCATATTGATAACATTGATTTTTAAAAGTTTAGATTACACAGATTCATCAACCCTATTAGGACTAGGCCATGCTATTATTCAGTATCTTTATCTTGAAATGTTAAGCTCTTGCAATTCAAGATACTAAGTTGAAAATTCATCTTAATATTTTGAACATTTAATTTAGTATCTAGAAAATTCATCTTAATTTTTTGAAAATTAAACAAAATAGGGTTGAATATTCCATTTAGTATCGTAAAAATTCAAGAAACTACAACTTTAAAACTTGAATATACAACAATAACAAATACTTTTTAGTGTTTTAATTCAACTTTATAACTTGAATACAATTTGTAATTACAATTTTGTATCATTGGTATTGTATCTGTTAAGTTAAGTTTGAAAATGTTAAGTTGAATGTTCAAGACAGCAAGTTGAATTTTCAAGAAATATGTTGAATTTTCAAGATACAAAGTTATATTTTCAAGTTATATTTTCAAGATTCTTTGTAAGAACATAGGATGTAGAATTTTCGAGTTAGCAAGTTGAATTTTCGAGGTAAAATGTGCTAAATAATAGCGTAGCATGGTCGTGATTAAGTTGAATTTTTAAAATACTTTGTGTTAACTTTAGATTCTAAGTCAAGAATTGTCAAGATAAAACCATGCATGCTTAAGACCCTTAAAGCTTTCTGGACAGACGTACAGATATGTTTGTCTTATTCAGGACTGATATCTACGGTGGCATATTATACGGTGGCATATTAGGGCTATCTGTTTTTATTTTTTTTATCTTGAAATTTAAAGATATAAGTTGAAATTTCATGACCTACAAATCTACCTCTCACGCTGACGAGTTCCACACCACTGTCGCATTGCACGTCGCGCCATTTTCTTCTATTACATAATAAGTTTTCTATGGATAGGACGTATCGGGTCGAGTAATGGCGCTAGAGCACCTTTAAATACAACTTGTGAGAGCGGAACTCTTTAATACCATCTCCTTCGTTAACAGATTGTGGGCGCATATCATTAACTATTACCAGTAACAAATAGGGATATAGAGGTACATGAGTTGTTTTACAATGAATTGGAGTTGCGTTGTTTATACAATAAAGAGTATTGATGTACGAGGTTATATAATGTACGAGTTTGAGCAAATTAATTGGATGACAGTTATGTCATGTCAAATACTGAGAGTGATTGGAAAGTAGATGAATGTTTATCAAATAAATGAGCTTGTTGTACATGAAATGGATTAGGTAGAAACACGTAAATAGTATTGATGAAATACACACTAATATGAAATAGAAGTATTGAATATAGTTTAGCAAAAGGTGGAAGGAATTCAAACTTAAATATCCGTCGTCTGTGTTTAGAGAGGAAGCTATCTTGTTGATATTTACAGCTTCATGAAGTACAGAGACGAAGGAAAACAAAACTCATGTACATTTAGTTCCTCCAAGTTTCTTCTCATTCCGCTATGTCGAAACGCCGCCTACAGAGAACAAAGAAGGTGTTTGTCCATAAAAAATGTCTCTTCATCATCTTAACTTATAGAATGTCAATCAATAAATGACACTATTAGGCCTACTTGTATTTGGACAGCAAAATGCATACTTTTATTTTTTTAATATTGGACACATTTTTTCAGATTGTACGTTGTTTTAAATGTAATGAATTATTACTATTATTAAATGTATGTAATTATTTGTAATGAATTTCGAATGTGGTATTGTCAAATGTCTAATATCACTTATTATGGGAAATTAATGATTAAAATTCAAAACCGCACAACGTTAACTCCAAATGAAACTGCAACCATTAATTCATTCCGTTATATGTTTTGCTATTAGAGTGAGACGTAAAGTGGAAGATTAACACGCTCTTTCGATGAAATAAACACAAGCAATGACATGTATATATTGACTTTCATCTGCTCATGTACACACGGTTTGAGTTTACACACAAAAACCATTTTAGTTTAACTAACATGCGTTTCTTTGCATTATTGTGCTGCACCTATTTTATCGCAAACGAAATCGCATGGATGAATCCCTATCTTACGTCATATTTTACACGTTTCGAGGGGGTTTCCCGTCTCAAACCACATTGGAGGAAAGTGGGTAGGCCTATGTACCATGGGGTACGGGTCAGTTCGTACCAAAACCAGTTCACCCCGGTTAGCTTCGTCTAGGTTGATTCGCCCTAGTAAATGTTGATGTTTGATATAATAATTGTGTGTTTTGTGCCGAAACCGGTTCACTCCGGGTCGCATCGTTCTGGGTCGGTTTGCCCCGATATATTTATACGATAAATACAATAAAGCATAGCATAGTATACATATTTTGTCAAAATATTCTGATTCATCTTGTACTGAAACCATTTTAGATCAACACTCTTGAGTACATCTACTAGCCATCAAATTAATGTTTTCTCATTCATTCTGTTGGAAATATTTGTAAAATATTTCTTCCCATCTTAATTGGCCAGTTGATTTATCAAATATCAATCGGTTAAGCAATTTACAACCTTTGTACTTATAAATATATACTTGTAAATATTCTTGAAATATTGAAGGGTAAAATTGGAAAAATCATGAACCGCTTGTGTATGATTAAAATGTTCTTCTTTCTGAAATATTCAGACACCGCTCTCTTAAAACCTTCGTAGGTGAGAAAGTCATATTTACCATTCAATTCTTCCAAAGACATCATATTTCAGTCATCAGTCATAATATTTATGAATCAATAGAAAAAAACCCTGAACATGATTAAAATGTACTGTGGACATGATTAAACGATGCCATGATTAAAAGTGGTCAAAATCATTGACAATGTCTGATTAACATATGTAGCCGAGCTGACAGAACTGTTTAAGTTATAATTGTAGTTTATGAATTTGAAAATGTTGTTTTACTGTACTATCAAATCAGGTTACTTGTTAGCCCTCATTCCCTTACAACAGAGGTTACTCCCTTCAGATTACCGATCTTTACTTCTGTTCTAGAAGGCCAGAATTCCAGCAAAATTCCCTAGCGGGAGAAGGAGAACCTCATACTGTATCCCTGCTTCTTAGCCAATGAAAACTCATCTATCAGATGCCATGTCGACCGATTTGACTCATTTGACTCTTATCAGCATATGTCCGTAGACACTAATGGACTGTTTTTGGTTTCTGATTTGGTCTTCTTTAATTATCAGCATGTTTATGATCAATTGTCACAAAATCAAATACCATATTTCAAGGAAAGCACGTTAACGTCAACTTTAGATAGTAAATCAATGAAATCCTGATGAGCTACAGAGCCAATGTTTTTGTTTTTTTTAAATGAAACGCAATATCTAACGCAAATGTGTAGTGTGCGCGGAAAAACGCATCGCATGACGCATCGCAAAAATAATCGGACGTAGTGTGCGCCAAACCTTACTTCTATGGTAGATTACATCATAATATCGTTATATCGAGATATTTGCATTCTCTGTAGATTATCTCTTATCAAAACTTAAATGACGTACAAGTGTGACTTTAAATTGGGTAACAAAGTTAATATTTGATTAAATTTTTATTCTGTTGGAATAAGGCGAGTTCTCATTATGGCTTACTTTTCCATTTAAATAGTTGTAACAATAAGGGAACAACTCTTCATTTTACCAAATGAAGTTAAAAGTGCGAATAATCGAAAAAAATCGAATAAATACAGTCGTTGTTCAGTTTACGGTCATCATCGAAAATAGTTTACTGGCGTCTTGTTTGAAGAGAAATTTTATATACGGTCATCATCGCGTATATTTTCCCACACCTTATATCAATTATTTCAGTAACTTAGTAGGTTAAATGTAAGGTGACACACAGCCAGGATTATCAAAATACCCGCGATAATTTGAACTCAAATATACAAGCGTAGAGCTGAAAACAAGAGATAAAAACTCGCCATATTGGCATGGTAAACTTTCTTACCGTCATCAGGCTGTACACAGTGAATAGTTTAGCGCGGGTTTTTGTACTATACCACTCTTGGTCTCGGTTTCTAAACTATCGGATAGTTTTCGTAAATTAGTAAACTTTTGGAGACTTGTATCATCCAACTACGATCACAAAACTATCCAAATGTTTACGTATCTTTGTTTTAATTGAAAATAAATGTGCCTGTTTGAATGAATGATATAATATGCGCACTGTTTGCAGTCATTTGGCATTAGCAATTTGGGTCACGTGGCCCCAAATACAAATAAACTTGTCACTCACTTGAAATATAAGGATGCTATATAATGTATTACAAGAATCAAATGATATTTACTTATTCACGTAAAAAAGAGAATCTAGAAATTTGGCAGTTTAGTCTGTTATAATATATCTCATTATCTACTTCATTTTAACCTTATAAAGGACTGTCGGAAATGCTAGAAAAATTCTTTTGGGGATTAATGGCTGCAAACGTCTACCCAAAACGTGACTATCTATCTGGAAACTTCTAGTTATGTTTGCCAGATCTTACTTAAGAGGCTTTTTTGAAGAAGCATTTGCGAGAATAGGACTGCCAGTGATATATTCAAATTACACAGCAGAAATCAAAGACATTCTTAAAGGTGCATCCATTGTATTTCATAAAAAAAATATTTGGCTTTAATACGCTCAAACTCACCATATGAGCTGTTTACAATACAACCAAATTCACTCAGCTTGCATATTCTTCCCCAATCGCCTAATATATCATAATTACTAATTTCCAATTAAAATCGAGTAACATCATTTTGCATGTGCAGAAACCGAAACTGCACGTTCCATTTACATGTACAATAGTTATATGACCTATTCAACATTATCAACCAAAAGTAGTTATATTGTCTGTTTTAAATAAGATTCCAAAATTACGTTTGACTCATTGGCGCGCGCCACACTCGGTGCATTGTCCGGTTTTCGATCAGAAATCACTACTTTTACCTTCAAATCGTCAATATACTAAGTCGACTATCATCAAAATGGTAGTTTCCGGTACAGTCGGTACTTCTCGATAAAGTAACACCATTTATAACGTTTGGAATATGTGACCCCCAACAACACAATGGATGTACCTTTAATTATATGGGTGACCACCCGTGAAAGTCAAATTTGAGAAATATGGTCTGCCTTGAAAGCAACATGTCACGTAGAGTCCTCATTGCCTTGAAAGCCGTAATTAATTACTGACCTGACATGTCCACCGCCACATTTAAAGGATGATCTAATCACCTACACCCCCGGGAGAGCAACGCCGTTTTTAACCCCATTTTCTTAAATGTGGCTTTCAAGGGCTGTAACCAACTCAACACAGGCAACGCCCGCCACAATTAACATTTACCAAAAGCTACCCCCCCCCCCCCCCCCCCCCCTCCCCCCCTCCCAATCCCCGCTAATATACAGGCACTCGCACCCCTCTCACCCCTCAATCCCCAACTCGGCAGCTACCCACATCGTCAGTTTACCCCCCCCCCCCCCCCCCCCCCCCCCCCCCCCCCCCCTCAAACATGCATACACAATTACTCGCCTCTCAATCTGCACCACCCCACACACAAACGCTAACCACAACGAAACCCCAGCCACCCAACCTCATAACTTCACCACCCCCACTTCCAACAAACACCCTCTTCATACCCTCACTCTCTATTCAGTCCACACCAATCCACACCAGTTCACCCAGTGTTAGTAGTTCAGTTTACTATATAATATTTTAAAATACGATTTAAAAAATAGATTTATTTATACTTTGGTATTTTTGAAAATATAATTACATATTTCAAATGTTGAAAGAAAATGCTTAAAACTGAACTATTGTAAATAATCTAGGCAATGATCTACGTCTGCCTCCTGAGATGAGTCTAGTTAAACCAAAATCACCTATTACCTCCTTATATGGGTCAGTAAGATCAAAATCGCCTACCTATTCCTCCTGAGATGAGATTAGTAAGATCCAAATCCCTCTCCCTCCTGAGATGAGTCATGTGAGATCAAAATCACATACCTCTCCCTCCTGAGATAAGTCAAGCAAGATTCAAAATCACCTACCTCTGCCTCCTGAGATGAGTCCAGCGAGAGTCCTGAGATGAGTCCAATAGACCCGAATCACCTACCCCTGCCTCCTAACATGAGTCCAGCGAGAGTCCTGAGATGAGTCCAATAGACCCAAATCACCTACCTCTGTCTCCTGAGATGAGTCCAGTTGGAGTATCTCGGCATGAAGTCCACTATTGGAGACGTAGCGCTGATTATCCACTTGTTGGCTTTACCACAGTCGTAATACGGTTTTGTCCAAACCACGGGCAGCATGCGTTCATCCTTCTCATCCTGACTCGGGGAAGAGGGTCCGAAGAATTGGTTTGCCAGAAACTCGTCTGATGTGAAACGTCCTGTTTCGTTGGAGTATTTTATCCCGATGGTGTATGTGAACTTAGTGAGGGAGTCCATGTCACCAGCGGTGTCGGGCAGCCATTTCTCGTACCATGGGTTCATTTTGTACCCAGGTTCCGAGTAGTTTGAGCCCCGCCCTGACCCTACATCTGTCACCATGGCAACCCGCCTAGTTGCCTCCCTTAGGTAGTTGTCCTGGTCTTGCCAATCGTCCCACCTCCATGCCTTTGGTCCGAATCTGATTTTGGGGTCAGAAACGTGTAGTTAACGTAATGAGGACATAATTTACTATTTACTAATACTTAACAACTTATATCTCCTTCTTCCATTATAAAAAAAAATAATTAATAATAAAAAGTATGGTATACATGGTCTATTATGGTAGATATATTTGCGTATGCAATATCAATAATATATCTCCCAATCTCACTTTAAATCTGAAAAATCCAAAACATATTTGGATAACATATTATTGATTCCAACAGTATGACTTTTTTGTAATATTATTTGTCAACACTACCTAATTTTGTGAATTCATATTTAATATGTCGAGCTCTGAGAACAAAGCATTAGTAAAAATAAATGCGTGTTCTTATTTGAATTCCATTTTCTAAATGTATCCAAATGAAGTTGATATTATATATCAATAAAACAACGTTCCATTTTCAATCGATTGAAATATCATCTTTTTCGAGCTGATAATGCGTATGGCACCCAAACAGGACAAAAAGTGGTGGAATCCATTTGCCGGATTATCCTGGATTCTCCCAAATATTGGCGGATCCTGATGAATCCGAAAAGGATCAGGAAGGATCCGGCAAGCGGATTCCACTACTTTTTGTCCTGTGATATATGATCGATTTAACGCATTTGAGTGTTGATGTGGAATCCACACTATCATTAAACATTTGTGTAATTGCAGAGGAAGGACTTATCTCAATTAAATACATATATCTTATCCTTTCACTGTTTTCCTTTAACCGTTGTCTTCTGTCCATCTTGTATATGAAGATGCAACGATTTTATACCTTATTTCAATGTTTTATCTGAGGATGAAAAGTCATGTCATGTTTTAGTCAACCCCTTATTGATTTTTATATCGGCCAAAACCTGCAAGGATATTTTAGATACACGTCGTTTATATTTATACAAATAAGTATTTATTACCTTTTTACTGATGTATAATTTTAAGAATGTTTATGTACATATACTTTTGTTTTAAAATATTATATTTATGTATATATGATTTTGTCTTTAAATAGTCTCTCGTAACTCATGAAGGAGTGGCTTGTATATTTTTACCCACATTTTATATAATATGTATATCAGATGTACAAGGTGAGACTCAAATAAAATATTATGTCTGTCTGTCTGTATAAAGAGTGTAAATAATATTTATGTAAATACAAGGGAGGGGATTTGATTGACTTGTGCCCAATCCTTTTCTCACGAATAAAATATGTTTGAAACTAAACGAAGCGTAGTCCTTGTCCTTAAACGTGCATCAACATAGAAAACAAACCTGGGGAAGGTGTAGTTGAACCTCGTGGTGGTGTACCAGTTCGGATAGGAGCAGTTGTAATCGTAGATGATGGAGCTTCCGTTCAGGCTGAAAGGGTTGGCGTTGACATCTGCAACTACAGACATGTACATGTAGAGCCAGTTGGGCATCAGTTGGAAGTTGGTCGTGTCGTTCATCTTCTGGTTGATGTAACTGAAGAAGAATGCCCTGTTGAGCGCCATGTTGTGAAGGTGGATCATGGTTGTTCTGTTCTGGTACCAAGCTCTGGTCAGAAGCGT
The DNA here is from genome assembly GCA_936450465.1 of Gibbula magus. Lineage (NCBI taxonomy): Eukaryota > Metazoa > Mollusca > Gastropoda > Trochida > Trochidae > Gibbula > Gibbula magus. The sequence goes on along the minus strand of OW388299.1, from coordinate 31,847,102 downwards.
GTTGTATTTGGGTTTCTGGGCGACTGTGTCGTCTGCAAAGTACATGCTCTCCTTGGCCTTCGATTTGCAGTTGTGAGCCTGGACGGATATAAAATCCTGGTTTACCTTGTCAAAATGATCGTAATCCATCCATTTGTACTTGCCGCCATTCACACAGTCTCGTGCAAAGTACAAGGTCAAGGCTAAAATCAGTACGAATGCGTGACGCATGGTTTCCTCTACAATGAATGCCGGGTATCCACACTTCGATCGAATCGATCTTCCTCAATACCTGAATATCAATAAATGTAATGTTATGAAATGTGAACTGATATATAAAATAAGATTGGGTTTTTTTTCAATTTCAGATTATTTGGTCCTCCTGAAAAAGTCATTTATTCAACACTCAACACTGGCATACACTTTTATAACTGTTTACACATGGATGTTGCTTTCATTCTGTTTTATCTATGGAATAGTATTTTTGTATGGTTTCATATGTTCAACATTCGCTCATATTTTCAAAGACAAAAGAGTAACCCGTTGACGTTAATTTGCTCATTTACTAAATGACTATTTGATCGCATGATCAATTTCTGATTCAAGTGACCCCATTGACCATGTTTTTTCCCCACAGACGATACTCATGTTACTAAGGGTAATTTCATCCCATGTTACCTCTGTTACAAATTGGCCATAGTCTTGCTTCTAGCAAAACCCCAAGTAATTTAAAATGGCACCATCGATACCGTCGTAATTTCTATCCAATCAAATATAATCTTTCATCTGCGACAGATGAACAGATTAAATGCTCTTTGCACCCAGTCACTTGAGTAACCCACGTGAAGTGGGAATGTATTGTCAAAATTTTCAATGTCAAAAGAAATTATATACTGTTTGGAGTATATTACTCTTTAAACTAAAAAATCATGTTCCCTTAACCATCAGCGTTATACAGTGGGAACTGTCAAAACCAATAGGCCTATATGGCACTGAAACAAATGCTTCTTTCTAATTTCACTGTTATCCTAACGTTTACAGTTTCCTTACTTTCGGACCGAGTCATTTCTAAGGATGTAGTATGTGAACGTGTACTAATGAACAAAACGACACATCAGATTTAACTTAGTGTTCCAACGAGAAGATTATTCACTCAGGGCGCCAATAGATTGGTAACATGGCAATTTGGAAGGTCTTGGTGGCGTGGATGCGTATTTGGACAATCAGTGCTGGCGATTGCTGCATGACTCTGATGGTGTGGGTTCGCATCCTGCAAGGATTTCTTAATGGCTTATATCTCTTTTTTGAGAAGAGTGGAGTAGTATATTTGTTACTACTAGCCCGTTGAAGATATCGTAGTTTAACAAATCTACCGTGTTATTACACTTAGTGCTGCCGATTGACGTGACGTCATAATCACACCATAGGAACGTGTACGCCTGGAAATTGTTACTCAACGGAAGTGAACGAATTTCTCTGCGAGAGGTCAGTTTAGTTTTTTTGCATTTGGTGTAGGATTTTGTTGGATAAATCGGTTTTGAGGTATTTATGAGAAAAAAATGTTTCAGGCTGTAAAATGGTAGACACCGGTGAAGATGTAGAAGAAAGATAATGTCATTATGTGCCCTCCGTGGACTGTTACTCCACAATTTAGGAGTCAAATTTCGCATTTGGAATTTACGTGTGTAAATTACCTTGCTTTCTGAAAATCCATAAAAATACTCATATATTTTTTATTGTGAAACATCCATTTATGGACATATATGCCAAATATTAATACTTATTATTGACAAATAACAAAATTAGAAACCCTGAACCACACGTGGTGTCAACACAAAGTGAACGAGTTACTAACGGGGGTGGTGAACGAATTACAGTCACTTGGTGTTTTCTTTAGGAACGTGTTCACCACGATATTATACCAGCATTCATTGAATGTAAATATATCAGTATCTATTCTTTGGATTTTGATTAAATTTTCTAGTTTTGATAAATATGTATCAGCCTTTTTGGACATATACTTGAAAAAATCGTATGTTTGTTTTGTGTGCAAATATATTTTTTCGGCATGCAGCCTCACATAAAACTGTCTCTTTTAAGGTAGTTCTGCTCAGCTTCTCATTTCTAAAACCAACTTTGTGTTTACTAATGTCTACTATTTTACAGCCTTAAATATCTTTTGTCATAAGTACCTGAAAACCGATTTATCAAACAAATTCCTACACCAAATGCACAAAACAAACTGGACTCTCGCAGAGAAATTCGTTCACTCACTTGGGTAACAATTTCCAGGCGTACACGTTCCTACGGTGTGATAAATAGAGATTACATAACGAGTGAGTGTTGAATATCGAAAATATTTCAACGAGATATTTTTAAATGTAAACATTGTTGTGATTTATTCACAAGCGAAAGCGAGTGAATAAATCACAACATTTAAAAATATAGAGTTGGAATATTTTCGATATTCAACACTCACAAGTTATGTAATCTATTTATTAAATACGACACTTGATATTCATTTGAGACAAGCATCAGACTATGCGCGACATTACCGCGTAATAATATTAATACTGGGTAATTAATCAAAGTGGGATCAAGCCGTAAAACAGTCAAAAATGTAGTCCCGATTTCCGTAACGCTCTCGCTCGCATCTACATAAAATATCATATTAACTCAATCATTATCACAATTTTTCTTGTCATCAATGTCCTAAATCAAGATATCATGAAGCACCTCAATAGTAGGCCTAATCACTGACGCGGGGTGACCTCGACGGAGGTCGTCATTCCTTGACCGGTTGTTTTCCTACAACCGTTTCTACATGCAGCAAGTTTCTTTTTTGAACTATACGTGTATATGTGGACGTTGATCACATCAAAAACTGGTAATGCATGCCGATTCTAAACGGAATCATTTATAAACTTTATTATTTTACTCCTAAAACACGGAATGGGGAACCCTGATACGAAACTGCGTCATAGGTGGCGCTGCGGAATGTCCGTCCTTGTTGATAGCTCTGTATGTTGCTTTTTACCGTCAAAAGCCGTTGTAAACAAAAGGAAATAACTCTTCCTGGACTAAATTGAAGAAAAATATTATTGTGATCTACTTATAAAATATTCGAGATCGGAACTCGAATTCTCTATTTTTGCAATGATGCAAGTTTATTAATAGCCACAAATACGTTTAGGAAAAATGTATGATGAACTGAAAAATTGAAGTGGCGAGTGGGTTCGGCTGTACTCGATCAGCTGATGGCGAAAGTAGTACGGCATTATGACGTCACTATCGTTGAATAACTTGTTTTGGTTACACAACACTCGTTGAATAACTTCCAACTGATTACACAACACTTGTTTCAAATAACCAACATTATCTCATAACGATATTCAGAACACGTATGTAATATGGCAAACATATGACGTTACAATGGCAGCGCCGCGGTCGCAATGGAGTGTGTCCCATTTATCGACGAGCTTGTGGAGTTAAGTGGCATTTAAATCAGTGAGTAATAAATAAAATACTAAACTCGTTTCGTTTAATAACATATTTATGAAACTCGTGAGATGGTATTTGTATTTAACTCGCTTTCGCTCGTTAAATACAAACTACTCACTCGTTTCATAAATATGTTATTAAACGGAACGTCGTTGAGTATTCTCTATCTATTTGATGTGTTCATGTTCCCAAATTTTTCTGCAATTGTACATTTTACAATTGCCTTTCTTTATTTTTTTCAAACATATTCTTGTTAACATCTCGTTATCAAAACGTTTCTGCACTATATATTTTATTGTGAAAGCCGACCATAAATTACAACCAAGACAACCTGCCCAACCTCACAAAGGTCTCGGTGTGCCTGAACTTTTGTTAAAGGATTAATCCGTGTAAATGATACGCCGGGACCTGCTTACACCTCCCTTCCACCGTCACACTCCGCGGTGATTGCTTACACCTCCCTTCCACTGTCTCACTCCACGGTGATTGGGTGTCCCGGCCTCCCATGTCTTTCTCAACACTGATGTCGTGGAATAAACATTTGTCGAATAAACACAAAACCACTTCCGGGACCCTTGTGTTTGTTCATTGACTTTGAGAGGATTGCTTTGTTAGTGAGGGAACTCGAACATGTCTCTTTTGACAGGATACCTTGTTGCCTTTCTCTGTGCATGTTAACCTGCCGTAAGCCGTAATTGTCTGAATGCCCCCTTTGACTGGTGTGTGCCTTTTTGACATACATTTATTTCATAATTAGCGATGCAATATTAGGATTCATATGTGTAATAAACTATTAATGAAGCTACACTGAAAATAGTACATGTAGGTATCTGGACTTGCCTGACTCAAAGTCTGTTATTTATATTATTTCGCCTTTATTTGACCCTAAAAAAGACATGCCTGAAAAAGCAAGTCTAGATTTGGGTATATAGGTTAAAGAAACTCTTTTACGCTATTTAAAATCATGTTTATTTAAATCTATGGCACTGTTAAATGCCTATGCGTTATTTGTAGTATCAATGTATTATAGTATTAATACTCTACAGAAGGGTATTTAAAGGGAGACTGCGTCGAGGATAAAAATGAGTCTCATCTTTATCTGACTGAGCTGATTAGAGTGTCTACTAACGAGTTATGCTTCACTTCACTGTCTACATGCAGTAGGTTTTATTACCATTTACGTCAATTGTCTGAAATTGGGTGTCTGTGACTTGTTAGAAGACATGTTAATTAGCATAGGTAGATACACATAATCTGATTTTTATCCTCGACGCGGTGCCCCTTTAAGGCATACCTTGGGCCTTGAGGTTCACCTGTGTGTTTTCAAACATATAACAACTTCAATAAGGGAAGTAGAACTTTATGGTTTTATGTATTCCTTTAAAGATCAAACTTTTCACTTTCTCGAAAATAATAATTCTATTTAATCCTAAACATGTCTTACATGTAACAGGTAAAATGTAAGTGGCCTAAGAGGCCCAATAAGCCAGGTCATCAAGTCTGTTTATATATTTAATGCTGTTAATATGGTTAAATAGTCACAAAAACTTTGTCAACAGCGTGTAATGATAAGTAAAGAAACATGAAGCTTAGGTATTATTCCACTACATCACGATGAGTTATAGACAAGACAAGACAATAGTTTATGTATTGCAGGCCACCGGCCCATATACAAGAGAGTTACATCCAAGGTTACATCAATAAATATAAATATGAATAAACATACACATTATAAACTTAGCAGTTGTCAAATGCTCGTTGCGACGAGCAAATGCATATTTAACACAGAGAGCTAGATTACGTAGTGTGGTTTCATTTTTAGTTGATACTATCGCGGTAAAAGCTATTAGTGATGCTTTCGATGAGTAACGTTCTTGGATATATATTTGCAGCGTAAATCTTCATAAAATATATATATATAATACATAATATATATAATACATGTGTCTTGAGAAGGAAGAATACATGTTTCCCCTGCAGTCTTCATTTCCTCTTTTCATTTGAAAGAATTTAAGCCTTGCATCACACCACACTGAATCCTGTGTTCTTGATCTGAATACCGCCCGGTAGGGGTCATGCCTAGCGACCTTGATTCTGACATTTCACCTTCCTTAAACTCAAACAATCACAACCCCGCTTTGATATCGAACGGTCGGACAACTTCCTATCCTCGTTGCTGATTGGCTGGAGTTAACAGTCACTAAACGTGAATTCTACTGGGCAGTACTCCGATCAAGAACACAGGTTTAATTTAAACTTGATTTTGTGAAGAATGGGGCCAATCTAAAATGAAGCGATTTTTGCCTTGTTTGATGTAAGTAATCACAGAGGGGTGCAATGTGCAAGACTGGTATTAGTCATTCGGGTATTTGACGAGTTGGAGATGTGGAGAAGTCATCACTGGACTACTGAGCTACAGAGACCAAAACTACATATTGGTTAACAGGGAGGACATTGGTAGGCGTCAATGATCTCTGTCATAAACTGTTCCATCGGTCCTGCCAGGGTGTACTAGGGAGATAGGGCAGCGCTGTTTTGTAGGGTATATCTCCGCAGTGTAGATGCTAGTTTGTCATCCAGACCCCTTACTTTCTAAGTGGCTAGTCTACAACAAGTAGAAAGAGCTCAGTCTGAAAATTAAAATATCTCAGAGGCTCCTTTTTGTTTTATTTATTTTTTGAAATTTTACACAAAAACTAATTTCAGAGGCTAATTGTTAGACAATGTAGATTCAGGTACCATCTGCGAGCAGCCTCAAGACTGTTGCCAAGTTGAATTATCAAATGGAGCGACGCCATTGCGGAAATATATTCCAACAACAATGCATCTAACTAAGCCAAAGCATGGATTTAAATAACAAATTTGCAAATAGTGAATGAAAGATTCGCAAGGTAACTACATAAGTGACGAGCTGACAGCAAAGTTGATATTGATATTTGATTAAAGGTACATCCATTGTGTTGTTGGGGGTCACATATTCTATACGTTATAAATAGTGTTACTTTATCGGAGAGTACCGACTGTTACCGAAAACCACCATGTTGATGATAGTCGACATAGTTTATTGACGATATGAAGGTAAACTAAAAGTAGATTTCTGATCGAAAACCAGACAATGCACTGCGTGTGGCGCGCGCCAATTAGGTCATATAACTGCTATGCATGATGTTTAATTGAAAACTAGTAATTATGATATATTTGGCAATAGGGCATGAATATGCAAGCTGAATGAATTTATTTGCACTGTAAACAGCATCTATGGTGATTCGGAACGTATTAAAGCCTAATAAAAAAATTTGAAACACAGTGGATGCACCTTTAAAGAGCTGTGCGGTTGGAGAGTTGAAGATTTAGATTCATAAAACATATTTTACCGTTTTTGTTTGGCTTGGATTATCATAATGGAAAGTTTCAATTTCTGCTACACAATTCCAGTAATATGGCCCAATTATACACGCCTTCTGATTCGTTATTGTATCCATTTAGAGAATGAAATTACTCATTTCAACCTTTGCTTTTGACATTTTAAATTTTGTTCAATGCATATGTACTATCTGCTTCGCTATTACACCGTTAATGCCTAATTTCATTGGTTGTTTATTTTCAAAGTCCAATGAATAATGGTATATATTGCAGTTTCCTGTACGTTACTTTGTTGACATACTTGTAGTTAGAAGCAAATAGACTTTAAACACATGTTTGGTCAAACACACGACAACGACGCATGTATGACAGACACGTACATTGTTTGACATCTTAAATATTGCTACGATAAACGAGTCGTCGACGTATGATTGGTTAAGATTGTTTTCCACAACCATATCATGCCTTATCTTGAATGCCACTAATAAAATATTGAAACATTTTGCATTAACCTCAATATAAATCTTATTGAATTTCCAGAACGTGTAACTACTTTTGATTCTTTTTTTTTCGTTGACTGATTTCTATAAGAGCTGTATAGGATTTTATATCCTGAATTTCGTTTTTGATTACTTATCTTGATATTTTGTCATGTAAGTTGTGGTTAAAGAATAGCAGAAAACTACAGTAGTTGTTTATAGTTATACTTGAAGTTGGTTCATATTCGTTTCATTTTCATGTTTACTTCATTGTAATAAACTGATTTTTCAGCAAAAACAGTATGTTTCCGGATGTACCCCACCCCTTGTCCTAAGTATCCCTACCTGTGGGGTAACTTCGGAAAATGTGGACATATTTCAAAATCTGAAACACTTATTTTACTGTGGGAAGTAGCACTGTCATTCAATGCATATACATAGATAAATTGTTGAGTTATTGAGGCAGGTATCATAGCTTTCATATCTTTGTATATAATAGTCCAGGAGGATTTGTCTGAAAATCGTCCGAACCATCCCCGCTCTCCCCTACATAAATATTCTTCTACATCTGTTTGTGATACATATCTCTCTTTGTAAGAGCATGAACGGATGTACAGATGTATATCAATGTACAATAACAAATATTTGAAAAAAATATACTTAAATATTGTCACCCATTAGAATAAATGACTTTGAGGCCCATTATGTAATGAATAGGATGCAGGAAGAGTGTACCTTTGAGGCTTAAAGTGATCTTAAGAAGTAATTTGAATTGTATTGTGACAATATTAAACTTTTGTCGGCTTCTTCACAGGATAACATGACTAACATAACTATTTCATAACACTGTTGAACTATTTTTGCTTATTCGTAGTAAAACATGAATTATTCATATACATATTTTACATTAACTATTTCATAACACTGTTGAACTGTTTTTTGCTTATTCGCAGGATAACATGAATTATTTATATACAGCTGGCACATTAACTTTCTTCGATACTGTTTAAAAACGTCTTGGTTCTATTAGAGAAATTACATGACAAATCTATCATCGTCTACAGTAAATTAATGTATCTTAGTTTCAGAAACAATTTGAATTTTCTTTGTAAGAATCATGAAACTGACTGGACTATTTATAAATCGTTTTCAATTTCATTATTTCGTGATATGAGAAAGTCTAATTTAAACGCAAACGTTCTTTTTCGCAACAACGCATTTTCGTTAGTGCAAGGATGTAAAATGTTGTTTAGAGCACTTTCTAATGGTGTGCAATATAATAAAGCAAAAATGTAGGCCATAGGAATACCCCAGTTTTGCCAACCATGAAGTACAAGGATGTAAACTTGAGTCAATATCTAAAATAATTTTATGACACATTCTTGTAGTGAAATATATTATGTAGATAAAATAAATGTGCCAAGTGCCAAATTTTATCTACTATTTCGCAACACCGTATTCTCCTTCCGACGTACAAGGATACAGTATAAATCTAAAAATCTAAAATTATTGTATGACAGATCATAATGCTGTTATATATAATATAGATAAAATTATTGTCACGGCGATACACAATCTGTCTACTTCTATTTCGTAACAACGAACCATTTGTCTATTTCGTAACAACGCCTTTCCGTGTGGACGTTAGTATAAGGATGTTGAATGAATAACTACACTATCAATATCTACATTGTCGTGTTAGATTACCTCGTTAAAATGTCTGCATGGCTGTGCGTGTGACCGAGACCAATGTTTTATAACATCGGTGTACACACAATAGCATATGGTAGACTGAAAGTTTGAGCTCTAGGGAAAACCTCTTGTGCTTCATTGAAATATTACCGTGCCATATTGCCTTTGCCCTGTCCATATGTCCGTCTGTCTGTTTGTCTGTACGACTTTCTGATTGTGTGACTCCAGGGGAGGGTACATTTGAAGGTTTTTTTCTCACACAGTGTAATCGGGCCTTTAACATCACGATATATCCCCATACTCGTCAACATGTAACCTGTTTCCTCATTTATACAGATTTTAAAGTGTAATATTTCTATACGCTCGTATGAGGAAAATATACGCTTTTCTTCAATCATAGGGATTTAAGTCTACCAATTATATTTAATAATCAGTTGCTTCCTAGTATGAAAATCATTTATGTATTTCATGAAAAAGATATCAAAATAAAAAAATTAAAAAATCAGTTTTGACTTGTCTGATAAATGTTGTACCACGTCAGCGTCGATGGGTGTATGGATGCTTCTTCCGTGGGGAATACATGTTATGTACCAGCTTTGTGCCAGTATCATCCATTTCCTGAAGACTTTGGGGACACGGATACATCAGACCGTATTGCCCTCGAGAAAACCATACAGCTTATATAATACACATCATACGGCCTTCGTCGTCCATCGTCTGTCGTCCGTAAACTTTTCAAATGTTCGACTTCTCCTCGAGAACCTTGAGTCAGGCTTGACGTGTGTATCTTTTATTATGAGGCCATTGATATAAGATCATAATTTTGTACGTTGACCGAGACCTTAACGTAGGACGCATTTTCTGAAAACATAAACTGTGGTAATAATGTTTGCTTGATCAGTGATCTCTTGTTACAAGACCATTCAGAATAGGTCATAGTGTTAACCTTATGACCTTGACCTTGGCGTAAGACCTGATCAGACATCACTGAAACACATTAATCCTTGAATATAACTTTTGAATGGCTTTGAAACTTAAGTTGACATGTCTATATAGCTTGTTTATTAATGATGAGACATGAAGTAATTTAGCAATAACATGTGAACAATGCTTAAAATGTGTACTTATTTCCACAAAAGTGGGTTTCTGGATATTCAACAAGGGTTTGCTGTTACACTAATGTAAGTTAAACGACATTCGGTGTGTTTCTTTGAGTCAAATATGTCAAACATTTTAAATAATTTTATGTAATCGAGAAATACTGTCTGTTGTCGAACAGAAACTTTTAAATTATTGTCGATACACTGACGAATTAGAGACAAAAGCAGTAGTTTCTGAACGAAAACCGGATAATGCACCGGCGGTATGCGTTAATTAGTAAAACATAAATTGGCAACTTATCTACAAAAGACAAAAAGACAAATATGGGTTGGTTTTGTTAAATAGATCATATAACTTACCTAACTGTGCATATTATTCTGTGTTTCTGCACATTTATAAGGATGTTTTTCGATGTTAATATCATTGTTTGGCGATTTAGGATGAATATGCAAGGTGAGTAATCGTATATGAACTGAAACTGGTATTTTGGCAAGTATTAAAGCAAAATAAAATATTATGAAAAGCACTGAATGTCTCTGTAAATAGAAATAATTATTCCGGGGCTGAGAGACAGATTACGCTCCATCTCTTTTATCCATGGGGAATTCGGCGAGTTACAGATGCTCGCCCTTCTAAAGGTTCAAATAACATTCAAGGTATTAGTTTCGGTATGTGGCGACCACTTTGCGATTAGGAGACACTATAGTCCGTGAAATATGTATGTTATTTCGTTATTTCGTGTTTTATTTATTATTCTTTCTGTGTATCTGTGTAAATTTTAGAGTTCTCTACCTAGAATATTTTATACACGACGGTAAAGCTATTTTGATACTTCTACATATATATGGTACAGTCGTTTCGCCTTTTAGAATCTACATTCATTAACGATTCCTAAATGTGAATGCACAATCGTGTTACGGTTGAACGGTTGTGTTCCATATATATATATGAAATTATTCCATGGAAAATGCAGATATCGTATTGTCGTCTATAAGTCGCCGTATACATATAAGTTGTGTCTCCAGCAATGGATGGGAGTTGTGTTAAATAACGTAACTGCAGCATTTTCTGAAAAAAAGCAACCTTGCTCCCGTACTGTTGTTATATCTGAGATCACTTCTACCGCCGGATTGTAGAAGTGAGTTAATGGGAGGAGTGGAAAGCACACCCTCAGTCAGAATGTGTGTTCCAATCCCACAATGTAGTCTCAACGTCCTATAAGCACTTTATATATGTATATAGGTGTATATGTACGGTATTGCAGATAGCGTGGTTTGGACAACAATCAATTATTTGATAGCTCTCAAAACTTTCATTTCTTCTAAAAATGTTTGATCATATTTGGAAACATGGCAGTTTGATTAATGTTTAGCTGACATTATACACAGTATGGCTTTTTTACACTTTATAGTAGCTGAAATTAATTCCTTACAATTTATTTCATAATTTATTGTCAGTTTAACCTTGGCGATGCCTCTCTCAGTACCAAAGACACGTTCACATGGTACGGTATTGACAAATGCTATCAAACTAAGGTAGTTATAACCTGTCTACTCTTGGTGTGAGGTGACCTTAAGAAACTTTTAAGAATTTCTATCTTGAATTATAACGTGTCATTGATGGAAAGAAAATCTACGATATCAAAGGTCAAAAAGTTGCAGTGAAGCTTGCCGCTCTACCAAATCAATGGGCGGCACTGTCGTATGTTTCAATGTAGCTCTCCACCCAAACCTCAATGCGTGTATAACACGAGTTCAATCGTTCTCTTTCAAAATAGTTAAATACATTTTATTGAGTGCATGGATTCAGAAATGTTAAACGTATGCGGGTTTAAAGAGAAGCAAAATCAACATATGTTTGAGTTCAGTCAAAGTTAAAAACGTCTTGTTTGTTAGTGTAATTCATCACAGTTACATTCAACTTTCAAGAACTCAAACGTCAACGCTCTTCTTTGATATACTAGCTAGGGTATTGTAACCAACTACCCCTAAGAAAAAGTCTATTTGCCCATTTTAATTCAGCCACAAAAACGTTTTTATATGTTTTTCAAGTTTTTCAATCGGTCTTTTAACCAATAAACCTGCCATTATAGCTGATTTATACAGCAATATGTTAAAGTTCCTTGCTTTGTCAATACTAACTTTGTTGATCATATATCCACGTGACATTTTGAATTTGCTCAGACATGAATCTGAAGGACACGCTATCTGTTCATTTTGATATGAATCAAACTGAAGTTATTATACAGGTGCAACAGCGATTTACTGAATATTCAATTAGGGTAATTGAAATTCACTGGTTGCAAATACGCTTCTACAGATTAGATTAACATTAGATAACTTCAAAATATGTTTATAACGGATATTGCAGAAAGGAATTAACATTTGAATAACAAGCAAGATAATGTAAAACATATAAAAACTATGAGTATATCGTCATAAATCTATATATCCACGTCACATTTTGAATTTGCTCAGAAATGAATCTGAAGGACACGCTATCTGTTCGTTTTGATATGAATCAAACTGAAGTTATTATACAGGTGCAACAGCGATTTACTGAATAATCCATTAGGGTAATTGAAATTCACTGGTTGCAAATACGCTTCTACAGATTTGACATTAGATAACTTCAAAATAGGTTTATAACGGATATTGCAGAAAGGAATTAACATCTGAATAACAAGCAAGATAATGTAAAACAATATAAACTATGGGTATATCGTCATAAAACTATTTAAAAAATAATATACATCTAGTTACATTTTCGGTACTTTTTCATTATATATAATTTTAAGAAATATTCAACTCTACTAATTAATTTTAAATTCCAATTCTCAAGTTGTGCTTAATATAATGTGTTTATATCGATTAATTTCCAATGTACACAATTATGTTATTGTTCAAATATATTACATTGCTGTATATTTCATAGCAACGTTTTAGGAATCATTTTATAATGACCATGATAAATAAAGGTTATCATGAAAGTGTGTTTATCCCTAATGCGGGATATTTACCATCCCAAAACACACGAGCATGATAACTTCTTTATCATACAATCATGTCATTCTTCATTTTGCGCAAAACAGCATGACAACATTAATTTCAAAGTTGAACTTTAACTACGCGTATTGATATATAGTTGAAGGTATCAAGCAGGGGTCCTAGAGGTGAAGAGGCGACAAGTCAAAATTCACTGGAAGAACTGGGCCGTGTTCAAGAGAGGTTTCAACGTAATTGCTCAATGAGCGATTACTTTTAAACCTCTCTTGAACGCGATTGCTCAATGTAGCGCTACGTAGCAAGGCGGGCAAACTTCGAGGAATTTGAACTGTGTCGTTCAAGAGAGAATTGGCGCTACTTTAGCGCTACTTGAGTGCTACTTGATCGCTACATTGAGCGATCAATGAGCAACTTAAGTGCTCGCTGTTACTGAACGGGGCCCAGGAGTGCTCGATACGATGAATGGGTCAAAAGAAATAAAGAAATAATTAATTTAATTTAATTTAAGGAGAAACTTATAGTAATAAAATATTTTTAACATTGACCATTGATTAAATAATCTAATTTTTCTAGTTTCATGTGGGTGAGAAAGTTGAAGCGAAATGGATGTCGTCAAGAACCACTTATTATGATGCCACTGTCGTCAGGTGTGATGGAGGTAAATGCCTCACGACATCAAGTTGTTGATACAGATGACAATCGGTAGAAAAACATGACATGTAATGAGATCTACATACTTCTAACGTACATACATACTAGTAATGTATACAGTTGAGCAGTGGAGTAAGGTCGGGCAGATTCGATTGTTTCCAGATCATGAACACATTGTACTGATGAGTGATTACTAAGCTTAGTTTCTTAAACCATATCATCACATTATGAACATAATGCATATTTGGTATGACAATTCCAAAACATTCAAAACAATTTAACCATTATTACTTATAGAGGTAAATTGTTCTCCTATTTAAAGATTTAGGTTTATGTGACTTAATGTGTTATTGTTTTATTTCAGATTATCTTCATCTTGTCTTCAAAGATGGTTCAGCCAATAGAGTCCATGCAAAGCAAGCAGGTGAAGTAGAGTGACGAGATCATGAAGCCATTACATTAAGTTTTTCAGGATGACAAATTATATAAAAGTTGATTAGTTAATTTGAAAGGGATACTTAAATGCAAACAGTTTTGTCCATTACATTACATAGAATTGATTTTGTTGCAGATATCCCAAATATAGTCATGTTTGTGCAATATAATAATCTGTACATATGTATAGTATCGAGCTATGTGAACTGTGTAGCCTGATGTCTTTGATGTATGTCAACTTTTATTTTGATGCGTCGATGAGCAGAATTTCATTCATCTGATCATTCATATTATGTTTTCTTTCACCTGATCATTCATATTTACCCAACTATAGTCATGTTAGATGCAATATATATTTTCTGTACATAATGTGTAGTGAGTGTCATGCTATTCTTATCTGATGTTATTATCGATGATATTGCCTGATATCTATAATGTTTGTGAAGCTATACTTTGATGCGTCTATGGTCATATTTCATTCAATTGATATTTACAAGCTTGTAACTCTGATCTTCCCAATAATGAAGTAAAATAAATGATTACTGACATGTACACGTGTTGAGTTTTTTTCACAATGCAATGCATGTTATCAGAGTATGAAATGATAAAAACATTCATGACCAGATAAGTATTTTCAAATATTTCTCATAGAAAGGGATTTTATCACTTTTACAAACGATAATGACATTCAATTATATTGAGTTGAAAAAAAATTCATTTGAAAAAGAAAATGCATCCCCACAAAAATCCATCCCCAAAAAATGCCATTGGAAAAAAAGAATTCAATTGAAAAAAAAAATCCATTGAAAAGATTCCATTGGGGAAAAAACTTTTAACCTGACTTTTTTCATAGACTATAACACCAGTGTGCCAAAAGTGAACTGCATAAGCGGAAAAAAATATTTTTCGATGTACTTTTTTGTCGCGACAAACTTCGGACTCGACCGGATTTCCAAAGATAAACCGGAGACCATTAATGTCATTCTTCATTTTGCGCAAAACAGCATTAATTTCAAAGTTGAACTTTAACTACGCGTATTGATATATAGTTCCGTCACTTGACCTCTGTACTTTGCATCTTTATCCGTATATGACCCCAACGGATACCGAAAATATCCGTTGCCTTTATCCTGCCGAGAACACCATCCATTGCAGATATAGGGATTACTCTCATTGGTCGCGAAATACGTGTACCAGTCTATATGGGTTATTATCATCGATACTAAACTCATCGGCAAAAGAAACGTATCACCTCAGTTGATTTTATCATATGTATGATTTTCAATTGCAAATATCTCAAGTTTTCGAAATGATAGTAGGTAGGTAGGGATCATGTTGTTGGAAATTTCATTTCTTGTCTTCATTGAACAAAGAAATTTTAACTAAAATGTAGCCACAGTCACCAATTAATTCATCCAAACTACTGCAGATAAGTATTTTTGTATCTTGTCACAGTCAAATGCATCTGATTATTTTTAAATTATGCATTAATCTAAACCAACTGAGGCGATAACTTTCTTTTGCCGGGTAGTTTAGTATTCTACATTTCACATAAACTGATCTCAAATATGGGTAAATTTATTTTCTTCTTTTGAAAATTCTTATGAATGAATTTGTCAACAGTTTTAATCATTGGCCTTTTATGTGATTGTATTTGCTGTTGACTAATTTATTTTACTTTAATATACTACGTTTATATCTGGTTGCATTTGATGATTTATTTCATCGAAAATGTATTATGGTATCATTATATTGACAGTTATAAGAGAAACAAGTTAATACAATACAGTAAGTGTTCATACGTTGCAAGTCGTTTATAAATTCGAAGCATTGTATTTTACTTCAGCATTTCTAATGCACGAAAGTAACTTAACACACGGTATTCATCCTAATGAAAACTCACCAAACGATTTGTTCATGCCACATAAACGAGAAAATAATGCTTAGATGTCATAAGAGATATCAGTATTGGTACTTTTAAGAACTGAATATATGTTTCGTAACATTCGTCTTTAATATATTCACATGCGCTTTCTCCATTTCCAAATTCATTCATATATACAATCAAAAAATCAAAATGACACATTTTAAAAGCCCCGAAGTCCCCAACACTTTACGTTGTCCACATATATTTAGTCAGGTATACAGCCATGGATTCAATGTATATACAAAACAGACAAATGGTATAATTCACTGACGATAACATCAATCTAGTCACATGCGAATACACATTTACGTATATACAGCTATAAATTGTATATATAAATTAATATGCATAAGTAAAGTCCAACTTGATTGTATTTTCCTACCTCAGCGTTATTATCCAGGTAAAAATGTCTCCAGGAACAACATCAATGACCAATCATTGTTGTCTTCTCACTGCGTCTAACCATTCTCCAAGTCTCTATATGCGTATCATCATACAGCTGTATTAACAGATCTCAGCGTGTGGGGAACACTACATTCAATAGCCGACTTCAAAGTGAGATTGTGGTCCTACGAATTAAATATCTTAATATGCAGGATAGTGTTCTCACAACGACTGATACGCGCCATGCCGAGACACAAGTGATGCTTTTTAGGCCGACATGCGGGAAGTGATACTGTCGCCAGCACAATGGGCATACAAACATTGCCACTGCTTGTGGGCAAACAGATCCAGGCCACCTCCTGCCTCACTCCCTCCCCTCCTGTACATAAACTTCCTTATGATGAAATTAAATATGGTCAATTCAGTACATTCAAACTCTTTTGAATTTTAAAGTCAGTAATTATGTAACGTACTTAGATTCGTTTTTTTGTTGGTTTGTGTTTTGGTATGGTATGGATATATATGGTATAATATAATAATAGACTATTTATATTGCGCATATATCCATGTCAAATGCCATGCTCAAAGCGCATGATCAGTTGCGGATCCAGTCCACGGGTGTGTTCTATGGCGTGTAGCCTCACTAGGCTTGAGCTGAACAGAGTATTTGCGAATGTATTGTTAAAACTCGAGGGACAAGGCTAGTATTTGCCTTACTATCCACGGTACACGCTTTAATGTTTTCGAACATACTGTTTTTATTCGTAAAAAAATAATAGGTAACTATTCAAAGATACGCTTTCCGAGTTTATGTGTAATCATCGACATTGACCAGATTGTGACCGTTCGGCGGTAGTTCAAGTGATCTGACTGATCCAGATATATCTAAACGCTCAGAGCAGAGTTTTGAATGTGGCACCACGATGGATTGGTCAACCATCTTGCTGTCTGAACTCTTAAAAGCCTCGAGACCTACACATATACCTCTCACACTCTAGAGTTCAATACAATTGTCGCTTTATACGTCGCACCATTGTCTACACATACGGATTACCGTTTTCTATGGATATGGCTTATCGCGTTGTGTTATGATTTGATTTACCCTCTAACTTAACAATGTATTATATAAACTTTAATAATAAATGAATCATTTGCGAAAAAAATAATATGCAAAAAATGTGCTACTGTGCCTTTAAGATAACCATCGATACCCAGTGTATACAAAACATGTTTTGTTCTTCTATTCACTGGTGGACTTAAATATTTACATTGAAAAAATATCCTGGCGACTCTACACCTAAGCCACACCATGTATTGTTAACAACATGTGAGGACTTCCCAGGCGGTTGTGAATTAAACAGTACACACTGTACACAAACACTTACTCTGTTTTAACTATCTCGGGAACAACATCATTTGGCCATTCTCCCTACCAATATTATATTTTTATATCCGCCATAATGCATTAAATATATCTATAAGAAGTATTTCGTTTGTGTTTGATCTCCTCGAAATGGCAAGTCTTTATTTCGGAACTGTGCTGAAATTAATGACGTTGTTGGTATATCACCTTATTATTTATACCTTTATTATTAGCTGGTAGATTAGATACTTACCAGATAGACAGTCATAGCGTGGAGCTAGTAGTCTAGCATTTAGACTCATAATGAATATTTTGTAAAAGTTCAAAATTTGAAATAAAATCAAAATATTATAAAAAGGAGCCTCTTGAGCTCTGTAGTCTTGTTGTAGACTTGCCTGGGGTATTTAAAAATTAAGGGGTATATGTGACAGACTATATGGAGCTAGATGCATCTAGCGTTGAGGGTAAGCGTAAACCAGTGGGTTAGATAAGTTGGTTGTTACGAGCTTACGAGATTACGACTACATATACGGGTGTTCAATGAAGATGAATAAAAAGTATTGAAGGGAAATAACTAAAAGGATTGCCGACCTAAACTGTATGGGTTATTTTATTCCATTTGAAATCTTTTCGGAATTTCAAAAACTAAGTATCTTGGAATCACCTATATGTTCTATGTTATGAAGCTGTAATAATCAAACATTAAACATTATAGTCAACTTAAAGTCCATCATCATAATAAGAAGCATAGATGCAATAAAACCACGTATCTCATGACGCCAGGCAACCATTTTTTAAAACAAGGAACAATTCATTAACACTCACAAGATACCGGTCCAAAACCGATACCACTGACAGATACTCTTCGTTACTGTATGCAGTAGCCTTTGATACTATTTGATGCATTAATGATCTATATTGATTGTAGTACAATGTCCTAGTAGCACAGATGTTGCATTCAAATTTGACATTTCACACAGGTTATGCTGACATTACAACCGGGCTTAACATTCGGTATTTGCGTGATCGCGTCTACAAAAGGTGAACCGTGTTTTGATTGGGATTCAAGGTTGAATGGGATTGAATGAGATTGAATACACAGAGTACCTTTCAAATACGTTCACGTACCCGCGATTACGCCTTGATAAATTTTAGGCACATCGTGGAAGCCTTTGTCGTTTTAATTTTCACCAATGGAAAAGTGGTAGGTCCACTTTTTGTCGGCCTTCAAATTTCAAACATAATACGCGTAATACACGTAAACAAATTCAAAAAGCATTATGTAGATTTATTACCCACTAACTAAAGTGGTGCCTTTTGATATTTTCAGTTTTTTTAAATTTTTATTTTCTTTTTCGTTTCCATACAAAATTTTTCATTTGGACTTTGGTTCATTTCCGGTGAACAGCTCCAAAACTGTTCATCATATCTTCCTGAAACTGTGCATGTGTATTACTCACTAATTAATGCCCTTCAGATTTTCAGATTTCTGAATATTTTTTTTCTTTCGTTTTCATCGAAACATGTTGGATTTTGACTTTGTTCAGGAATAGTTCTGCTTCTGTAGTAGAACTTCAAAACTCTTTATCGTGCCTCAAACTCAGCATGTGTATTACCCACTAACTGAAGTAATTGATCTACAAGTATCTGTCAAAGATGTGTTTTACAAGTTATGTGGGACCGGTTGGATATGTCATCTTTTGATGACTCTTGTTTATATCTGCATTTAGTTTTATTTCCGGAATATAAAAATTGTTTGTATGACTTTAAATCATGGTGCCAGCAAATGGCCAACTGTTGGAAAATTAGAAGAGTTTCTGCTGACAGATGAGTGACAGTTCAAAACTGTTCTATAACCATGTCAAGTGACCATATCGAGACTGATTGTTGACTTACTGGACATAGAACAATCTGGATTTTAACAATTCATTACAAATCTGAAGTTAGAACAAATGAGAATTTAGGAAAAAGACTTCTTAATCTGTGTATTGCCTCAAAATGTTCAGTGCAGATAGAAAACACCAGAAAAACCTAACAGTTTTCACCAAAAGTGGATAGAGAACAGTTTGGTTCCGAGGCGACGATATGCTGTCATGATGGGTCATTTTGAAATGCGTTATTGCTTTTGTTAAATCATTCTCACGTATATTTCATTGTCTCAAAGCTTTATCCTGTAATCCAGCCACATTGATGTAACGTGCAAAGCGAAAAGCTCACTGTGATGATTATGATTTATATGGAGGCAAGACCTCAGTCAACCACTCATTCGATGACAGAGCAAACAAAAGATGTGACATTACGCGCCGTGTTGAAAGTGTTGAAATGTTATACACGGTGAAAAAAGGTGTTTACATTGAATACACCTTGAAATATACCCAACTCATGTCTCTTAATATATGAGGACATACCAGGGGGCACCTCTGGTTAATAGAATGTGGATAACATGGCATTATATGGCTGCATATATATTTTGCAGACATAAGCCCTGTTTATACGGCGAACTTTACACATATGCAATATTGCTTATGGTAGTAATATACACACGTGAGTAAAAGTAAATTTGCTATGCGTTCATATGTGTTTAATTTTGCCTATGCAAATGGGCTTTCGTCTATTTTAATATATGAATAGAGAATTCCTAAAACATACCAATTAATATTTATTAGATGTAAACTAAATAAATGACATTAATTTATATCTGTCAACGTTGTTTTGACTATTTCGCCCTAATTATATAATGAAAATCGGATAGTCAGATGGATTTCGAAGGTCATCGCGTGCAAGAAGGAGATTATCCTATATATATAGAATTTGAAAAACAATATTAAGAGTTTCTAAAGTTATCTAATGTATTTTCTCAACCTGGGTGAAGTCACTGTGTCTGTATACGACGAACTTTTACTAGAAAAGTGAAAATGCCATATTTACTCACGGTAGTAAAAATTTGCACCTGTCCCTAACTAGATGCAAATTTGCTTACGGTAGTGAAAAATTTGCTAACGGTAGTAAAATATACATATGTGCAAATGCGTCCATACGGCGAAGTTTGCTCATACATGTATGAGCAAATTTGCATATGTGTAATGCTTTACTCATATGCAAACGCTCGCCGTATAAACAGGGCTTTAAATGAAGTCATTCATGATAGCGCTACGAGACTCGTGGTTAGGAAACTAGACTTTGTATCCAGGAAGAGGCATTATGGTGTCACTATTTTTGTTGTTGTTGTTGATTTTAATCAGACTGAAAACTTTGAAGGTTCATACGAAGTGAAACATATGTATTCAAAAAACATTTTAACAACATCTTACTATTTGGTGGTGGCACGTTGTCCTTGCATACATGTAGCTCACTCGACCGCTATCAGTAAAGTTGATGCAACAATGGACGAGGCTCGCCGCATGGGTGGGTTACCCGCTACATTGCTGAGAGTTTGAAGGGTGATTTCCTGTCCCACAATGAGACATGAGCGGTAAGACTTATGGTGTCACTCAGGGTAAGTGACTTTATTCAACATGTGCCTCTGTTCACCCAGCAGTATAGGTGGGTACCTGGTGTAAGATGTTGAGGCGAAGGTGTAAGCGCTTTGCGGCAGCTCGGGTTAGACCAGGGTTATAATGTTGGAAGCGTCCTGAGTCCATATGGTAGAGATTTGTGCGCTATATAAAAAACATCCTATATTATTATACCCCCGCTACGACGTAGTCGGGGGTATATAGCGGTCAGCACGTCCGTCCGTCCGGCCGGCCGTCCGGAATGTTTTTGTTTCGCTCATAACTCGGACACTAGTTGTTCAAATTTACGAAACTTGATATGTACAATCACCGTGATGTGTACATGTGCCTTTTACATGTTTCATACCCTCATTTGCATAATTTATGCAATTTTCTCTGTTCCTTTTGTACTTTGCCATTCACACTTTTTGTTCCGCTCATAACTCGGACACTAGTTGTTCAAATTTACGAAACTTGATATGTACAATCACCATGATTTTTTACATCTGCCTTTTGCATGTTTCATACCCTCATTTGAATAATTTATGCAAATCTTCTCTGTTCCTTTTGTACTTTGCCATTCACACTTTTTGTTCCGCTCATAACTCAGACACTAATTGTTCAAATGTTACAAAACTTGAAACATATGATCACTATGATGTGTTTATCTGCCTTTTGTATGTTTCATACCCTCATGATCATTTGCATAATTTATGCCAATTTTCTCGATTTTTCAATTTTTACTTCTAAAGCACTCTTACAAGTGTATATATAAAGACATACTTACTATGAAAACACACATACTCTGCTTTCATAGTACTGATGTGGTTTGTTTGTACAGAAGACTAAACATTGATGTCTATCTGCTATTTTGAAACTTTTCTCCTTTGACCAATGTTAAAAGCGGGGGTATATGAGTGAGCTCTGCTCACTTATACTCTTGTTATTATTATTATGTCAAGTGCATTCTAAATACCCTTACGGTGTTCAAAAGACATTCTTGAAGCATTCGAACGAGAATCGAAAATGAAGGTCACTTTAATTCTTGTCATGATCGGGAATGAAGGACGAATGTTTCACTCATCTTCTTTCGAAATCCAATCTTAATATTCTGTGTGTTTTCTAACGTCGATCTTATTTCTAACCTTATTATGAATATTTAAAGTTCCATGTATCTGCATTACATTCTCAAACTTATACAACGGGAAAGTTCAGCTATCATCCCGAATGTAACAGAGCTGGTTCTGCGTGATACCTGATATTCTGAATTTTTTAGGATGGGATGGATGTATGTTTATAACAGGGGTGCCATGTGCACCACACATATATTAGGCTTGACTACCATGAAACTAGTTGTGTATGGCACTGATAAACCAATTGACAATTCTTGACAAATGTATTATAAACCATTACAGAAAACATTCCAATAGCATGTATGGGTTTAACCTACCCTTACACTTTCTTTGTCATATGATCCCACGGAATATAAATCTACATGATTTTTAGCAACTGTTTATAATCATAAGAGTCAATATATTTTTTTTAAGTTTAAATTTCATATCACAGCTATCTGATGAAAAATATTAGATACTGTTACTCTATCAGTTTGTCAAAACTAATAAAGACACAATTCCTCTTCTCACTAAATCAATTTATCAAAGATATTTTCATAAATAAATATGTTGTAGTATTTATAAGTTCGAAAATCTTGCAAAATGCCTGTCCAAAATTCGAAAATGACATTTTAGAGCATTATTGAAATGATAAATAAAATGAAAATTCACATTTTTAATGTTCTCATACAAGCTTATCGGCAAACCAACTGGACCATAGTTACCAAAATATAAAAAAAAAATCTATGTTTTTATTTTTTATTACATTTTAGTCTGTCCCAAAGTTTTATGTCAGTTCTGTTACCATGATGAATCATATGCAAACATGATTGCTCCCTTGCTGCCAACAATGATGCAACTTCCTGTCATGGGCCCCTCGTACCTGCCTTGCCATTGGATGGCAGTTTGACTGAACTGTTTAATTGAGAAAATTAACTTCAGTCAGGTAGCATACGTTGTCTGTGAATTTTATTGTCAAATCTGTTACCATGAATAAAACATATGTAACAACTTGTTATCAAACCAGTAGTTATTCCACATTAAAGCAAATTAAGGCATCAGTCACGTGAGTCTTTCTTATGGTTAAAAACAGGAGCAATCATTGTTTCAGAAATAAGCAATGGGAAATAGTCAAAACTGTTACCGTCAGTTGTGTTGCCGTTCAAACTGGTAGCAGATTGGACACAAGTGGTAACAGTTCTGACATCACACTGCTTTTCACTCAAACTAAGGCTGAAATCTTTATAATGTTTCCATGCTTATATATTTCCTTGATATTTTCTTAAGTGTTTTCACACATTTTGGTAAAACAACGAGTATATTTTAGGATAATTTGTTCAGTAACACTTTCGACATAATGAAGTAACAGTTTTGACATTTGTGATATTGCAACATATAATTGTCCTGAAATGAAAGTGCTGTGGTTCTGAGCAAGTAAGTGCTAACAAAACCCATGAATTTCAAACATTATCATTATAACAGATTTGACATAAGTGGTAACAGTTCTGACATCTAACTGCTTATTCAAACTAAGGCGTTGTGTTTTTTAATGAACCAATGTTCCTCTACTAATATCTTCCCTTGATATTGACGCAATTGTTATAACGTATTTCTAGGTACATTTTTGTAAAGCAAAGAGTATATTGGATGCTTAAGTATTTTTGGTAACATTTTTCACTATAAAATTACGACAAGTAAATAAAATGATATTTTTTTAATTTTTTAAAAAAAACGTCTTAGAAAAATGGTAACAGAACAGACATGATTACAACCAATTATCACTTTAATTGTTATTTGAACATTAATTAAGCAAGATTAAGCGTGCATATTTCACATTTGTCAACTTGAAGATGTATTAAGTTATTTTTTACAAAAATACTTTAAAAGTAAGAATAAATGCTAATTGGAATTTCTCTCCTTGAAATTTACACATTTTTTTAAATTGACTCATACACATGATGCAATCATAAAGGATATATAATTCTATTAGGCGTAGGTTTCGGATGTGTTGCTGTCTTGAGATATTTTACTTCCCTCTTTTGCATCCTTTTATTATCACGAATTTTCCGTTTCATTTGTGATTATAGAAAACAAGAATTGTGGAACATAGGAGTAAGGTACGTGTGTTATTTACAGAGAGTCTCGATTTAAAACGATTGTGATGAAATCCCTATATTAGTTTCTAATGCCTGAGTCACACCAAGGTAGTTCTCACTACGTTCTACTCCGTCCAAAAAATATTGTAGAACGGCCTCGAACGGGATAGAAACGAGCAACTTTTGTTTCCTGTATATCAAACAACGACCCCAGTACCTTCACAAACAGTTCTCAGAACGTCCATCTAGTCTTTACGCCGTTCTCAGACAGTTGGTACCACGTTTAGAGTGTATAATATTGACCGTTCACCTCGATTTCACAACGTTCTCAGCCAGTTCAATTCCGTCCTAAGTCGTTCTTGACTAGACCTATCTCGTTCTTAATACGCACAATACCGTTCTAACTCGTTTTAAGACAGTTCTCTCCGTTTTCACTCCGTCCTCATTCCGTTCTCAGTGCGTGCTCGTCACGTCCTGCCTCGTTTTTTATAAATACCCAGAAAGTTCTTGTCCGTTCTCATTGCCGTTCTGAACTTCAAGGTGAAAACATCATGCCTCCCAGGAAGAACAAGAAGTGTATTCAGAAGAAGATGGTTCAAAGAAAACCAAATACAATATCTTCAACCCCTGTAGAAGTCATAGCGACCGAGTCTTCTGCCACGTCCTCACCCAGCAAGTTCTTGTTCTTTTTCTTTGTTCTTGCGCAAAGACCAAATTCCACTGTTGTTCTGCTTCCATCAAAAACTGTAGAAACCCTACATTCAACATACTGAGAGCAGTAACTCTGTTCATGGTTCTCTGGTCATTAATATAACCAAAGTGATAAACGTATTAACACGCCTGTATTTATACCAGTTCATTCGCATCGTACTGCCAACGTCGTAAGAACTGTGTAGAGATTTCGCAAACGTACTAACAACGAGTAGAACGCAATGACAACCTAATGCGAACTTTTATAACTGTGTAGGAACGTACTAAGAACTCAATCGAAACAATTTAATTTATTTACACATATTTGGACGTTAGAGCAACTGACTATGGTCGTACTGCGGTCGAGTTCGATCTGACTGAGGACGTCATGGACTGGGTGGAAACTGTGCACAAACGTATTGCAATCGCGTCCCGACTGCACAACGTTCTTACTCGTCCTTAGTAGGTTCGCAATACGGCAATTCCGTTCTTAGTACGGCAATCCCGTTTTTACTACGTTCCTACTCCGTCCAAATTTAGAACGGGGAGAACGTTGGACATGTTCAACGTTCTGGAACACCATTCCGTTCTTACCCAGTTCGAGCCCGTCCATAAAGTTTGTAAACAGTTGCCATTACGTCCACTCCGTTTGTGCACAGTTCGAGCACAGTTCAAGCCCGTTTTCCAAAAAAAACAAGAACGTAGTGAGAACGGGTTTGGTGTGATGGGGGTATAAGGTTGTTATCAAGTATTTGTGTTTTCATTCATGTATCGATATAATATTACTGGGTAATTCAAAATCTATGAATCGAGATCAACAGAGGTCTTGCTGATATTAGGGAAAGCTAGCAGTAAATTGAGGTTTGGCTGGGCCGGTACTTAACATTTATAACGAAGCAATTTATCTGAATGTTTCACAATGGGGAAGGCATGAAAGTTTAATGAATTACTTGTAACATCAGATAAAATGTTTTTTAGTTTCGCATTGCTTTAATTTCAGGTCGTTGAGGTTCACATAATATGTATACTTTGAATGGATCACGGGACGCTCTCAATGATGAATACGCAGCCAAGGTCTGGCCCGCCATTTTTTATCTCTCCATTGTAATGGTGACCGGAAGTTTGGGAAATGCAGTCGTTTGTGTCGTGTATTGGTTTGACCTTTCAAAGGTCAACAACCGGTTTGTGCTGGCTCTCGCTGGAATTGACTTGGTAAACTGTTTAATCAGCATACCAGGCGATATTGCTGATATGAGGTATAACTATTCTTTTGGCGATTCATACTACTGTATTATAAAGGGCTGTACTGTAACATTTTGCTCTATGGCTTCTGCGAGTATTCTTGGAGCTATATCGGTGGAAAGATTTCAGAAAATCTGCAAGCCTTATGGAAGGCAGACAACACTTCAAACTTCAATAGCTGCCATATTTACAAGCATACTTCTGTCATTATTATGCGCAATACCTACGGCCATCGGAGAAAGCACAACGACTGGATACGTCCATGGTGTCCCAACTGTAGAATGTCATAGGGGAGATACATTCTTTAACAAAATATACAACATTTTACTGTTTCTTCTCTTCATCTTGGGGTGTTTGATTCTCGTAATCCTGTACAGTTTCATATGGCATCGACTTCGAAAGCAAAGATATTTTAGAAATCAACTTCATTGCCAAACTTTAAAAACTAATCACAAAGTATCTACAGTGCAAGTGAATCAGACTTGTTCTGAGAAAGTAGATGGTGAAAATTCAAATAACAAATCTTTTCCTGAAAACATCTCGACAAAATCCACATCTTTGACTTTAACATCAGAACCAATTTCCGTGGCGTTAACATCAAAATATTCGCAATCGCAATCATCATGTGTGACGCCCCTTTCCAAATCAACAACCTTGGCTACTGTGAGCTTGGAACTATCTCCGGATGTCAACAGAGCTGACGAAGAATCAGATAATCCTCCTTCAAAAGACAATGACAGAAGAAAGAGAACGGGAAAGATGAAGCCACTTTCTCCATCTACCAAAGTGGACAAGACAACGATCATCATGCTGGTAGTGACCGTTGTGTACATCCTGAGTTTCCTCCCTTACCTTTGTTTGACCACTACTTCGGACATTTACCCGAACAGCTTCAAGAACTTGACCAACGTCCAGCTCGCTTCCTACCAACTCTTCTACCGTTCTCATTACCTAAACAGTGCTCTCAATCCCTTCATCTACAGCTTTCTCAACCTTCAGTTCAGGGAGCAACTTGGGAGCCTCAGAAATGGATTTGTGATGAAATTTGGACGAGGATAGGACAAATGTCGCAAATCAACACAATACTCAATGATATTTCCCTTCCCTGACTGGAGATGCAGTTAGCAAAGGACAACATTCTTGGTTTCTCCATTCATATACATTTGACTTCACCATCTTAGCTGTTGCCACAGTACAGTTTAGGCCGGAAGTATATTTGAGGAGAAAAATCAAGGATCAGGAAGACATGTATCTAACAATCCGATGCAATGTTTAGTTGCTGCACGGCCTGTGTGAAAAGCAGATGATAGTTTTAATCTTATCTAAATAGCATCAATATATCGGAGTGAAATATGTTTTCCATTTTTAAGAGATTTTTTATATTTTAGGATATTTGAACTTTAACTAGACGAAATTAAGACTCTTGACCACGGATATTGTTCATGATTTCAGCAATTGATTTTATTCTTTGAATTAACTTTGCTTTGCTATATTGGATTTAAGCTATCTCTTAATTAATAAACCATTCTGCACATCCAAATTCCCTTTTTTCCTCCTCATTTGTGAGATTTGTGGAGAAGTGGATTTGATAGTAAAAGAGTAAAACATTTTCTAACAAGACAAGTATTGATCACGTCTCTCTCACCCGCTTCCAACATTAGTCAAAGAAAATCCTTCAAAGTAGTGAAAGGTTTGGGTGCAATGCTACACTGAATTTCAGCGTAGTACCACCCATGTTTCGCTAGTTCGAGACGATGCTCGCAGGTTCCACCGCAATACATAGCCGAAAGGCGTTGCGGGTTTTCTCCCTGCCATAATACTAGCAGCCGCGATATAAGTGAAATAGTCTTGAAAGCGGCGTTAAACTCCAATTCTACCATGACATTTTAAAATCCTTGATTTTGATTGGTTTATTTTATCACCTCACCTCAAAGTAGCGGAAGAAGCATGAACTCACAGCTGCATGTCGAAAGTTTGTTCATCTACTAGTGTATTTTCAATACAAATATCATTCTATTTGGATAGCTTTGAAGCATCTATCTAAACTAGACCAATCAGTTTGCATTTCAGCATGATAGAAAGACAGTTGAACATCACAACACAATCAAATTTTTATACCAAAAGGGTTACAGTTTTGACAACTTCTTGAAGTGATTAAGGGTCTATTTTGTCAAAAGTACATATTAACATTAAACCGAAAACCAATTTACATGGTATTTGCACTTAGATACAGATACAGATACAGATACAGATACAGATACAGATACAGATACAGATAGATATAGATATACAGATAGATATTTAATATTAGTTCTTTGAATGAACATACCATTAAAGAAATTTCAGAAAAATACTTCTGAAAGGCCAATACGACATTATGTTCACCATAATAGAACAATTAAATGACTTGAAGACAGACAGACTCATGCATACATTTTTAAAAAACATGTAAATAAAGCATAAATTAAATATGACAGGTCCAGAATATAGGGTTATGAGAAGATAAAGGTATTAAAAGGATGCAGTTGAAAAATGTCATTGTTTGCCACATAGAAAGTACCGTAAATCTTTGAATAATTGATTGCCTTGAACAATCGCCTGCCTGTAATAATCGCCGGGTTTAAGCCATCTTTGAAAAAAATAATCACCTGCCTTGAATAATCGCCTGGTTAATTTTAACATATGTAAACAAACTAATATCTATCTCCTTTTCAAAAATAATTCCCGGCATAAGCATTTTTACGCAAAGTTTAACCTCATGACATGCACTTGGTTAACAGTATTAATAATTTAAAACATACTGAAATGATGTTTTTGTTATGATTTCAAAATTTCACATATATAAATAAAGAAAATAATAATCGCCTGCCTCGAATAATCGCCTGCCTTGAATAATCGCCGGGTCAAATCTGTGTTTGAAATTAATAATCGCCGGGCAATTATTCAAGGAGTTACGGTAACCTCTATGCGAAGAGAATGATGACGACAGTACATACGGACTTCTCCGACGCCTCTCGTGACTTACAACTGCTTCACATTTTAATATCAATGTTTCGAAACTTTCAAAAATATTTAATTTCAAAAGAAAATTGTTCCAAATAATTTGTTAATATTATGATTTACTTACTAATTACTAATTACCAATTACTTTAAATTTAGATTTAATTTATACTACTTAGCATTATCGATTTCCATGTGTTTTATTTGTTAACTAGTTAGTCATTGGAAATGTTTTTAAATATTGATCAGGCACAAGTGCAAATCATTTGGACAAGTATATCCACAGCCCCTTTACAAGTTAAGCTTCTCTGTTATTGAGGCACTTCCTATTGATGCAATGAAAACGTATCAGTTGCTATAAGTTGCTATTAGATTTTGCATCACATTAGGTACCAGGCACAGGTACTCGATATCGTAAGTAGAATGTAGGTAAAACGTAGGTAAAACAACATGGAGTAAAGGAGCAAGGGCTGCCATTTTGCCGATCTAAGGGTCCATTCAACATTAGGTAGAAAGTTACGCTAATAATTGGTGACATACACAAATGAACGCACGTACTTATCAATTATACATTTCTCCGCAAAACACGGCTAATTTCCAACATTTGTCACTCCTAAGATAACTTTAATAGCTCTTCTAACTCGAAAATAGGCCACAAAAACATCTCCCGTGAACGTTAGTTCGCAGTCTATACCCATTCGAACGATCTGATTGTAGAGTGCATGAGAGTGCAGACGTTGCTTTCGGATGTTATGCTGTGATACAGATCTTTTACTTCCTTCCTTAAATGCATTTCACGTCACGAACCTTTCCGTTTGATATGAGAAATATACAGAAACCACGTACACAATTTTGTGGAACGAGGAGTAGGGTACGTGTGTTATTTACTGATAACTCGATTTATAATGATACTGTATGTATCTGCATACTTATTGTGTAATTAAAAGTGTTTACAGTACCATGGATTGAGATGTGAAGTGAGTCTGAATGCTGATAATAGGGAAAATTAACAGAGAGGGTCAGTCGTAGTACATTTTATTATATACCCATGCAAATTTAAGATAGTAATACAGGGGTGCAATACGGTTTCCGTCGTCGATTTCCGTATTGCACGGTGAATTCCGTATTGCACGGCTGACGGTTCTACTTTCTCTAAACTTCGGCACTTCTCGGAATTTTCCGTACTTTTCAATGTTTTCCCAATTCAATCTACGGAATTTATATTTTAATAACACTGCTGGTAATGCTTTAGTTGATTAAAGTATCAGCTTGGATTTAGACCTAATATTAACAGCACAAGTAGGGTAAATGTTACTCAAATTATCACTACAAGGCAGAAAAGCACAAAGTATAAGGAAAATTGAAAGCATTGCCGAAAGCTTTGCTAGCGATGCTGCGTCATTGTGACGTCACAACCGTTTACTATTGTGACGTCATAACCATGGTTACGTCATTCGAAAGAAGCACGACAGACGGAAGACTGAATGTTGTTTCTTATTTTCAGTTCTTTGTAATTAAATGATAATAAAGCAAATTTGATGGTTTAATTATGTTAACACAGTGGAGAAAATTTCACTTAAAGCTCTATTGGGCTGACAAATGAGAGATAAAAATATGATTAAGATATCAAATCGTGAGTCGTGCTGGTCAGGCAACCGTCCATGTATCAATACGCAGCACGTCGTCCAGTAAATTTATGCAACTTTATTTGTTTACCAATTTGCTAATAAAAAGGGATATATAATAAATATAGAACATCATACTTGTGCATTTGGATCGTTTGTATTGAACGAGAAGCTGTCATGGAAGCGGAGGAACAAATCGTTCTTCGAACTCGTTGTTCCTCCGCTTCCATGACATCTTCTCGTTCAATACAAACGATCCAAATGCACAAGTATGATGTTCTATATATTTATTTAACTCTTTCATTCCAGGTCGTTGAGGTTTACATAATATGAAACAGAGACAGTCATTGTTAAATATTCTAACAATGTTCCATTCTTTCACCCTGCATTCAAAAGCTCCTACAGAGCGTGGATTATATGGGTTCAAACCAACTGACGCTTTTGACAAATGTTACCATGAAATTTTAGGATTGGAATATACATCTACTTCGTGATTGACTTGTTGTTGTGATAGCGATTTTACTTCCTCATTTAACATACTATCAGCACCATGAGTTTTCCCTTTCATTCGTAGTTATAGCAACCAAGGGGAAGATCGTGACACATAGCAGAGCGGTACGTGTATTATTTACAGTTAATCTCGATTTAAAACGTTTTTGATAACAACCCTTTCGGTAATATGATAGTTAAACATTGTTTGATTTCAGAGGTAGATTGATACAGTATATATGTGATATCACGAGAGGGCATGCTGATATTATATTAGGGGAAAGTCAACAGTGAAACAGAGACAGTCAGCCAAATTGAGATAATGCTGAGCTGATCCTGAACATTTATAACATCAAGGAGTAAATGATCTGAATAGTTTAAATGGGACATGTTATGGAAGTTCAGTTAATTTTAAAACTTAGATTGGATAAAAATTGTAATTTAGTTTCTTATCTCTTCATTTCAGGTCGTTGAGGTTCACATAATATGTATACTATGAATGGATCACGGGACGCTCTCAATGATGAATACGCAGCCAAGGTCTGGCCCGCCATTTTGTTTCTCTCTGTTGTAATGGTGACCGGAAGTTTGGGAAATATACTCGTTTGTGTCGTGTATTGGTTTGACCTTTCAAAGGTCAACAACCGGTTTGTGCTGGCTCTCGCTGGAATTGACTTGGTAAACTGTTTAATCAGCATACCAGGCGATATTGCTGATTTGAGGTATAAATATTCTTTTGGGGATTCATATCTCTGTCCTGTAAAGAGTTTTACGGCAACATTTTGCTCTTTGGCTTCTGCAAGTATACTTTTATCCATATCAGTGGAAAGATTTCAAAAAATCTGTAAACCTTTTGAAAGGCAGACAACACTTCAAAATTCAATTGCCGCCATATTCATAAGTATATTTCTGTCATTTACATCCGCAATTCCTGCTGCTATGGAAAAAGGAAGAGAAGCCGGATTCGTCAAAGGTGTCGCCACTGTAGAGTGTCACAGAAAAGATACATCATTTTTCAAAATATACAACATGTTACTGTTTCTGCTCTTCATAGTGTCTTTTTTGGTTATCGTGGTCCTGTACAGTTTCATGTGGCATCGACTTCGGAAACAAAGATATTTCAGGAATCAACTGCGTTGCAAAACTTCAGAGGATAACAGCAACTTAACCACAGATCAAGTGAAACAGATTCGTTCTGAGAACGTAGATAGTGAAAATTCAAATGACCAATCTTTTCCTGAAAGCATCTGCATATGGACAAAATCCCCATCACTGACTTCTACATCAGAACAAATTTCCTTGGAGTTAACATCAAAATATTCAGATTCGATGTCCCCATCGCAATCAAGAATTGTGATGTACCCATCCAAATCAACATCCTTGGTGTCCCTATCAAAATCAACATCCTTGGTGTCCCCATCAAAACCAACATCCTTGGCTTCTACGAGTTTGGAGCCATCTCCAGATGACAATAGGACTGGCGAAGAATCAAGTGGGCCTAATCCTCCTTTAAATGACGGTGACCGAGGAAACAGAACAGCAAAGATGATGCCAATTTCTACATCTACCAAAGTGGACAAGACAACGATCATCATGCTGTTAGTGACCGTTGTGTTCATCCTGAGTTTCCTCCCTTACTTTTGTTTGATCGGTTTAAAAGACATTTACCCGGAGAGTTTCAAGGACATGACCACTGTCCAGCTCGCCTCCTACGAACTCTTCTACCGTTCTCATTTCCTAAACAGTGCTCTCAATCCCTTCATCTACAGCTTTCTTAATCGTCAATTCAGGGAGCAACTTGGGAAGCTCAAGAAAGGACTTGTGAGAAAACTTCGACGAGGCTAGGACAAAGGCTGGTAACTAACATGATGAACAATGTTATTACCTAGTGTGTATGATTCTTTAAACTGCAATGTTCTGTCTTTGATGTACTCTAACAATTATATCTTGATGATAATTTGAACTTGATCTTGACATTGTTAAGATATCTGAAAGAAAGCATGTGAAGCATATTGTCACTTTATTGTCATCATTAAAATGTAAGTCCGGAAATTTGTTGTGAGCCTTTGGCCACAGCACAGCGCAAGTTCAAATCTTGTTCTATCCTTATAACGCTGAGCGCAAAACACGGATGCAACAACTCCCATTTCTTAACGTGTTTGGTATGACGCGGTTGAGAATGGAACCCCGAACCTTCAGGGTGATGAGAGGACGCTCTACCAAATGAGCTACATCCCCGGTACAAATTGTCCGTGACCTGAGTAGCCGAATTTTCTTTGAATTTAACGAGCTTTGCTAACTATGATTTCATATCTCTCAATTAATTAATAAATCAGTTTGTACATCAAATTACTTCTTTTAGTTCTCATTTTGACATATGGGTTTAATGGTTAATTAGTATAACGTTCGAATAAAATTGTATTATCCTTTGAGCTCTACTCCCATCATGATCTTGTCAGATCAATCTTATTGAACAGTGGAGGTATACATGTACTTAAACTAAATGTAGACAGACAGTTAATTTATTAAGTTTCACCTCAAATAAACTCAGGGGCAAAAGAAACTATACCAAACTATTTTCTGTTTTAAAAAGTTGAAACTAGCTTTTAAAATGGATTTTTTATTATCAAACTATGTCACAAGAACGCAACTTCACAATTAACGAGAAAAAATACGTTCTTACCAAAAATGGACTTTGTCGCACGTTTTTCAAACAAAAGTTTAAGCACGTGCATGCGTCACGTTAATATGGCACCAAACTGTATAAAAACCACGAATCTCACTGCACTACGATAACCAGACTGCAAACACGAATGGCACAGACAGGTGGGACACAGGACCGGCCAAGACGTGGAAGACCCGTGGGTCATAACTGCCAATGACGACCGCTACATCCGCACGATTCGCCTACGCAATCGTTTCGTGGTAGTGACGTCATCAGCAGCAACAGCGTTACAACTGTTTGTCTTTGACCGTAATTTGAATGTTCAAGACTACATCGACACCGTTTTAGGACTGTGGTGCTCCCTAGCCTCCTGAGAAATCATCCAACAAGACAATGCTCGCCCCACACATTCAGAGACACTAGAGACTTCCTGACTGCAAACAATGTCAACCTTTTGTAATGGCCAGCGAGATCACCGGATGTATTAACGATCGAACACTTGTGGGATTATTTGGACAGACAAATAAGGCAGAGAAATCCACGTCCATCAAGTTGGCAAACGTTAATCCAGGCACTTGTGGAAGAATGGCAAGCCATTCCTAATGACGCCATCAGGCGCCTTGTACATTCTGTCCGTCGACGTGTGCAGATCTTTATTCAAAGCAACGGAGGCCATACCAAACCCTGACCGTTTTCTGGTGTTCCCTTTGTGAATAAAAGTGGGTTTTTTTCTGTAGTCTCTAAAAAAGACTTGTCTATTTTGCAAATTGACATTTACCCCCAGTGCCATTCATTGCATTCTACTGCCTTAACTGTACGTGTCACATGGTCCGTTATATTGTCTTTCAAACGTGTATAGCATTATTTATGTGACGTATCTGTTAATGTTGATAACAAGTAAATAATGTTTCAATAGTTTCTTTTGCCCGTGAGTTTACATAAAAACATAAAGTTCATACCAGCCAACCTTGATCATGAAATAATGCACTCAAAAGGGAAAGGATTATGAACAATATATGACATTTATGTAAATATGAAAATGAGGTGAGGTGAGTTGGGGTTTAACGCCGCTTTCAAGGGTATTTCACTTATATCACGGCTGCTAGTATTATGGCAGAGAGAAAGCCCGCAACGCCATGTGGTTATAGACCGGGTCACACTGTCCCGAATATGACAAAAGATGCCAACACGAATTAGAAAATGTTCATTTCGCACGAATTTGGTTTCGATTTTGGTTAAAAACTAATCAAAATCCTGAGCAGGTACAATGCAGTAAGAAGGCAATACGATGTAACACGATGTAATACGACGTAACACACGACTACAATGCGAATGCAATGCGAATGTCGGGTTGATCGTCGCATTGGCCTAACGTTATATAGTCTGTACGAATACAACACGATGACAGCATGATGGCAACACGACGTCATATGAAGAGTTCGACGAGTATGCGATGAGAATGTGAAGATGAGCCTGGTGATACAAGCATCACGTGACATCCACATTATATAACTCAGTGCTGTGACGGTTGGCATCTCCGGCATCTCGGTGTCGGCCCGGGAAAGCTTAATTTCAAATGTTAGGAAGTACTGGAACAGCGTAATATTGACTTTGTTTTAGTATGGCAGAGAAAGCATACATCTGATTACTGCTATAAAAACAAGGGATTGCCAAAATGAGTTAACCGCACTTTTTCTCTTTTAACTCTGATTACTCCTTTATACACCATGGAGAAGCATTTTAAAACATGTTATATTATATGGAAGTTGGTGCAAGGTGCTTCATATCAAAGTAACATAGACCATTTTTGAAGTTTTAAAAAATGTTAAATGTTTTTCTCTAATTTAAAAAGGAAAAATACAAAATTTCGAAGCCCTGAAACCCCACTATCCCATTACCACTCTGGATAAGCTTATGAGTTAATTATATAATTAGTATGACTACTGAGCAATGGCGCAAACAAATAGTCAATAAAGTTGCTGAAACTAGTCTAGCGTGAGTTGCCATGACAGCAGGAAATCACGTGACCCTTTCAATT
Source organism: Gibbula magus (assembly GCA_936450465.1). Lineage (NCBI taxonomy): Eukaryota > Metazoa > Mollusca > Gastropoda > Trochida > Trochidae > Gibbula > Gibbula magus. The sequence continues at coordinate 31,810,771 of OW388299.1, read as the reverse complement.
CACTGTTCCGCCTTCGATTGCACCATCGGCGGATGTTCGAAAATCTTTGTGTGTTAAAAAACTTCCGAATCTTCATTTTCGTGGCCAGCCCGTGTCTCAATATATCCCTTCGCACGACCATCGAGATGCAATCTTGTTACTTCTTTTCATTATCGTACTATCATCGTCTGTCCATCGGTACCATCGCCAAAATATTAAACACTTTGCTCCTCGATTGTCACAAGAAGGCAACGCGACTATCTTCAATCTTCGTGATTACCTGCGTATAACCATCGTTTAGCATTACGATGCTATCACGATGGAACTTAAATAAGAATATATTCATTACACATATATATTTATATACGATACCTATATGAATGCATTCCATGTTTAATATAATGCATGCTTATATACATGTACGTAATGAGTTTTTTTTATAGTACAGATACATTTTCCAGTTGCATGTATACCTAAGTGGTAAATATAAGGTACTATATATTTCATACTCATTGTGATATATAGAGGTATTGTTACATATATTACACAGGTTATAATATGTAATATATATATCATTACATGTCTCATATTGACATAAACCTTTTGATGTAGTAAATGCCCTCGTAACCTAGTCAATACGACATGGTATAATCACCGTGTGCATTCTTGCAAGGTATGATCGCAGTCGCGTTGTCTTCTTATGACTTCGGTCATCTTCGTGTTACATTCGTATGGCCTTCGCTTGTGAAATATGCCCTATGGTTCCGATGGACAGGCGAAGGCAAATACGATGATGATACGAATCATACGATGTCATCTCGATAGACGTACGAAGGGCACGGTGAGGACACGAATACACCACGAAACTAACATGGCAAATATTTTGCTCGCTCTCCCGATGTTGCTGCCGAACAGAGAAGAATTCCGCCGATGACCAAACGAATGCTTAAGATGCGTTTACGAATTGCCCGATTGCTTACGATCCTTTGCGAATTTGAACATTTTCAAATTCATGTTTCCATCTTTTGTCAAATTCGGCACAGTGTGAACCGGCCTTATATATTGTAGTGGAACCTGCGAGCATCCACTGGAACTAGCGAACCATGGTTGGCACTATGCTGAAATCTAGTGTAGCATTGCACCCAAATCTTACTGCGTGTAGAACAGTTCTCTACTACAGACAAAGTTGCAGTGACCCTAGCTTTTGGTTGAAAATGTAAACATGATGCATGGAGAGGGAGAGGCCGCGGACCGAGGACTCGCTAAAACAAATGATAAACTTTCCTGGCTCCCGTTCCACATACCGGTAGCTATTGTTGAGGTACAATCAATTGTTGCCCGTTCTTTTAGCTTTAGATACACCTGATTGTTATGCTACCAAGTTTAAGTGTTTTGAGGTACGGCACCCTGGTCGTTAGCAAACGATTTCCATTTCTGAAGTTTATTCGGGGTTCAAGTACTATTTTCTTGAAGTGATCTATGTATGTTCAGTGTCTTGTATTAATACTTGATACTAACATAGGCGTAGGAAAAAAATCTGGGGGGTACTGCCCCTCCACTTTTCCACAGCCTGAAAAAAATGTTGGGGGGGGGGGGGGGGGCAAAATCGAGATGTAAACGCAAATCCAGATATTTAAGACCAAATATAGAGAGAAAAACTTTAATTTTGCAGAGTATACCTCCCCAAAAATGTTAGCTTTTGGGGATGTCGCGGTTCTTAGGGAGGCAAAAGTATCCTTTTTCCGGCTTTAAGGATTAAAAAGCCTTTGTCCAACACCCAAAATCATTGGGCAAACTGTAGTAACATTCAATGCTAAAAGGTTGTCAAATATGACACCTTGGCGTCTCTATAAAGGCTCTTAATTTTACAGTCATGGAGCAGGACAAGTATTTCACATAATGGCCTCACCATGAGTAATTAAGTATAGAATTAAATGGCAAATTCAAAACAAATTATCATCATGTTACATGGTTGTAAACGTAGCTTCTCCATGTTGATATTCCTTTGGTTGACATTCAAGAAGTTGATGTTATGAAGGAGGGCAATTTCATCGACAGAGAAACTTTTTTAAAGGCGACGTTGGACATAGATAATTAACCGTAGTATACACTACGTGGTGTGGTTATCACTTATCAGGTCAATTATAAGTGGTAATTATTTTAGATAACCTACCTCAAAGATCTCAAGATTGATAAGGTATAACACATTTCATTTCGAAACAAACTTATGATAATTGTAGATGCCAATTACAACACCTTTTCTCACTATAGGTTACTCGATCAAGTCATTTCGTCTCACATAAATTCTCTCACCATAGATGTTACTCATGTCATTTCCTCCCACAGAGGTAACTCAAATCATTCCTTCCCACGTTACTTCTCCCCCCAGAGGTTACTCAATTCAGTGTTAACACGTCACTTCTCTCAACACAAAAGTTACTCAGGTTAACTCTTCTCTCAACATATATGTTACTCATGTCATTTCGTCCCATTTCTTCCCACAGAGGTTACTCAAGTCAAGTTTTAACACATTACTTCTCTCAACACAGAGGTTACTCAAGTCATTCCTTACCACGTTACTTCTCTCAAAAGAGGTTACTCAAGTCATTCCTTCCCACGTTACTTCTCTCAAAAGAGGTTACTCAAGTCATTCCTTACCACGTTACTTCTCTCAACACAGAGGTAACCCAAGTCATTCCTTACCACATTACTTCGCTCAAAAGAGGTTACTCAAGTCATTCCTTACCACGTTACTTCTCTCAACACAGGTTACTCAAGTCATTCCTTACCACGTTACTTCTCTCAACACAGGTTACTTAAGTCATTCCTTCCCACGTTACTTCTTCCCACAGAGGTAACTGAAGCCATTTCTTACCACGTTATCTCTTTCCCTATAGAGGCCAGGATATCCAACTAATTCGGCAGAATATGATTTGCCGGGCGCTTCTCAATTGCTATATGTATTTATGTAAACATTGTGTTTGGAAACTTATATTTGAAAAGAAAATCATTCCTAATAAGAGCAGGATTAAATAAAATAAATTGCAAATTGCTAAAAATTATTATTTAGTTCAAAGTGTACTTGGTATCGTCGATGTTTTAAAAACTATATATACATATATGTTAAATAACTTTGAACTAGTCAGTTCATATTCTGGTTATAACCATCAACAAATCTGTTGTACCTGAAAATATGTGTTACCAATATGTGATATAATCAAATCAAGTAAGTGTAGCCAATCAGAGAACATATGTACACATGCACATATAGTACTGCATTGTACTATAGCTTGAATGCAATATACCACTTAGCTGCTCTCGCCATCAGAGGTAACTCAAGTCATGTTTCCCACATTACTTCTCTAACTACAGAGGTTACTATGAAGTCATTTCTTTCCACAATACCGTAAAACAACCCGGGCCTCTAATAGTAACCCGGGTTTTATGTAACTGAATACTCCGTGTTGCAATATAAAATAGTTATACAATCGTTATGAGGGGAAATATTGGTGTGACCGTGTGAGATTCAGCATAACAGGTCCATGATAACAAATATCCGTCTTGTTCAGTTGATTCTCCTTTTACTATGCAAGTCGATAGAAAACGGTTCACACCAACTGTATAATGTTGGAATTAATGAGAGTGTGGGGTAAATTCCCGTCCATCTGTAAACAATGTTTTTCAAAAGAACTTCAGCAGAAATGCCACGAGATATGTAGTACTAGATCCCTAATTTTACCTTTCCAATAAGTCATCCCAAGAAGTCATCGTCAATTCATGTCTTATAAAAACCTAATCCGGCCTTTAATAGAAACCGGGCGGTAAGGGGGTACTGAATGAAATAGAACCCCGTGGTTATATTAGAGGAAATACGGTACTCTCCCACCAAAAAAATAGAGCCAAGAGCCATTTATTTTAAATTGTTTTTCAGTATAATGCACAATTCCTGGCCCTGAAAATATCACTCTTCAAAACAGAAACTTGACATAACACTAAATTTTAAATTGTTTGTCCAAGTATCAAAATTCCAACTAAGATATTGAAGAAAATATTATCCTCCCAATTAAAAGGAGAAAACATGTTCCCCAAATCATCATACAAAATAGTATACAATCTGGAGAGAATCTTCTCGATTAAGTATACCTCATAAATGAATCCTTGGTACTTGGTAAGTGGGAAAAATGATTATCAAAGGCTGGTCAAAACCCAACACATTGAGAACAATCATAAAAAGATGGGCAGAAGATTTCGGCTCACTGTGTTAACTGGAAGATGACGTTTAAAGTTTTCAGGGATAATGCCGGCCACGCCCATATTTGAGGGGGTGGTCGGCTCCAATGTACCAATTCTGGTCCTGGTGCAAGTAACATCCCACAAAATTTCAGATTCGGGGGTGAACGGTTCTTGAGGAGAAGTCGAATATGTGAAAATGTGACAACGGCCCAATGCATATCTGGCGTTTTAGGCCTGATGGGCTAAAAATGCCGGTGAAGTATAAAAAAAGGCAATATTCGGTATGTAAATAGGAAATCTACATTAACACACTGCGAAACTGATAGAAGAGAAATGGAATATATTTGGAACACACAACGAGTCAAACAAGGGTAAGATTTATCATCCAAAATCAATTCTTCTAAAAGTGTCCTGAAACACGTGAGCAAAGTTCTAGGATAGTACCGTACTGTGGTATATTTTGCTGCAACACGTTCATTATATGTAAATTTACGAAAATGTGTTTTTAATTTTTCCATTCCTCAATCTAAATTTCAATTGTTATTGAAAATAAGAAGTGTGAATGTGATGAATTTCACCTGTTTCAGAAAATTCTGATGTAAGAAGGCTAACTAATTTTGAATTTTGTTGTTTTGGTAATTACAGTAACAATTGGAATTATTGTGTAATGTTCTGTTTTCATATTTATAGATTATAGCTTAGTAATATTTTGTTGCAAATCAATATGCCATGCTTGGTTAGTGGTTCAGTCGTTCAATACTACTTGATCTGGACAGAACGTCGCATCTATTGGAAATGGTCTGTATTCAGATTGCAAGTTAGGGTCTCATGAAATAACAACAAAGCACATTTTCGTTGGATTATTTTAATCATTGACAATGAAAAACGTCTATAGCCCCCTAAGTACTAACAGTTTATCTAGCCTATGGTATGTACACTCTTAGGATGTATTATCATTTACATCGGTTATACGTTATACATCCAACTAGGAGGGTCATTTAACACACTGGTCCACATTATCCGCTAAGCAAGTGTCATTCAGATAGCAAATGCACTATATCACTAGTGGTTTCAAATTGAAAATCACATTCTAGTTTGTTTAACTGAAGATGTCAGCACAGAGTGTCACACATTACATCACACTAGCCGGACATCATGGCGCCAAAGTTTGAGAAGATGTCCTGGGACTCTGACGAAGATTCGGAACTGACGGAGACGACGTCAATGTGAGGAATTAGATCAGTTCTGGAGATCCCGTAGAGAGAAGCAACGTCATGGACACCGGAAGTGGCCGCCATGTTTGATGAAGAACTCTGGGTGTCGTCTGAAAAGTCAGGGATTGGTATCACAGGATACTGACTGCTTGTTCTGCTGTCATCGGAGAACATGGCGAGGTCGTCGACTGCAGCGACTAGAGATGTTGTGGAGGTCGTCTTGCAGGTGGTCTTGTCACTGGTGTAGGTCCCCCAAGGTGATGGTCGTGAGGGGATGGAAGGAGTTGATGGAGGACCCATATAAGAGTCGCTGGAGTCGGAGGAGTAAGATGGGTAGTGAGGAGGGATGTACACTCTGTTGCTTGGTCGAGGACGGAAGTCATCACTGGAGTTGTCGCTGTCGTAGTGGGATGTTGAGACACCAGCAGTTGTAGACGAGGGACAGCGGTAGGATGTCGGGTAGGTGGCCGGGTAGGCTCTCGGGTAGGTTGTGGCAGCTTCGTCAAATGGCCGGTACAGCTTGGATGAACTCTGATCGTGTGTGGTCTGGGACGGCAACCTCGGTTGAATCACATCTGGGATCCTGAAGGGTCCTGTGTGTTGGCTGGCATGGGGAAGGCTTAGGGTCTGATCGGGGTAGTAACCTCTCCACTGTAAATTAATAGAAATAGCAAAATAGAATCATAGCGACAATGTCTGCAATTTATGGTTTTAAGTGACATCAGCATTGAAATTTACTGCATATAGGTTTGCCACTTATCAAACTAGAATGGTGTATTAGGATAATATAATAGATTTACTTTGCCATTAATCGAGTCGAGATATACAAGTAGAGGCGAAAAGCATTAAGTTACATTAATGTGACCAATAATGCCAGCAAAGAGGTACGAACACTGTACGGTGGTTGGTACTGCTGGTAGTCCATGGCCGAAGGGTAGCTGTACTCTGGGTAGACCTGGTACTCAGAAGCGATGGAGGAGAAGGGTCTTGACTCGCCGTAGCTGGGAGCGGGACACTGGGGCACTGCGGGGAAGTGTGGGTCCAGCTTGTAGTACGCGGTCGCATCATACGGTGTGCTGCTGGCGTCTGTCACTGGGGCCGGGGCGCGGTAGTCGAGGAAGCTGAAGGGGTGGTCGTACTTGGCGTCTGGGGGCTCGACTGACACCGTCGGTCTCGAGAGGATGCTGTCGATGGTGAATCCTGCTGTCGATACAGACGCCGTCTGGTGAGGATTACGGGACTGTTGGTCGGACTGTTGGTGCTCGGTCGTGAAGGAAGGAAGGGTAATCTCCGGGATACTCAGCTGCAGGAAGATGTTTTCGGCCCACTGACTGCGCTCACGGATGTCTCTTAACGTCGTCCTCTTGAAAACTGCAGGGGTGACGGCTGTCAAGTCCACAGACCAGAAACATCCTTTGGAGTTGTCGGAGTTGTTCAGGGGGATTCGGACAAAGCATCGGTGATTGGAGAGGTTGTGACGCACGGAGTCTCGCCATCCCTTGTACTCTCCTTGGAAGAAGGTGAACATCTCTCCCAGTCTCTCCTGAACTCCGGAGAGAGTCAGTCGCTTGGTCGGACTCGTCTCTATGGCAACGAGTGCCATGGCCTGATAGGTGTAGGGAGGTTTCGGGTAACGCTTGTAGGGACGCCGGGTGCGCTTCGCTGAGCCTAGGTCATCTTCTTCCCGTTCTCGCTTCGTCGAGCTCCGGACTGCGAAAGAAATATAAAAACTGTACATGTGTTTTATCACATCGTTTAGAATACCGGCCATCAGGCGGATACATTGATGCAGATGGAAGCCTTGTCCAAAATAAGTACATGGAATTCCTTTATTGCTTGAGCAGTTTCAAAATCAAAATAATTAAGATACAATTAAGATAATGAATAAAACCATTTAGTCCACTGGAATGATATTCCCCAGAGATGTACGGAATTCATTAGGCAAGTACATTGAAGTGTAGTGTTGATTATGTTTATTATTATATTGCATATTAACACACCGTCATGTATTCATGAAGCGACATTATACATAATTTATAATCGGTTTCTACAACATTTAAAACCAATGCTCACCAGGCTCGAAAGCTTTCTCAATCTCCAAGCTTCGTACAACAGGTTCCATACCGAAGGTCTGTCAGCTGAAAATACAAAAATATGAACTGTAAAGAGCAAAATAAAGTAAAAGGTATACATGAATAAGATAAGAAGAGATCATATGTATTAAACATGAAATGGTTACGATATTTTAGAATGAATTTGCACGTTTTTGTCGGAAACTTTTAGCAAAAATTTTAATTTCTATACAAAGGTATATATATATATAAATAAAGGTAAAATTATTGCACAGAAAATTACATTGACTAAAAGATAAGGGCAGTGGAATCAAACGTGACATTCATCTTCCACTGAGTCAGTGCAAGAGGTCCTCTCATTCGTACGTTATGTTCAATTGCATGCATCTAATTGACAGCTAGACGTTATCATTTCACGATTCCTTTCTATTTCTATTTCTATTTAATAATATGTTTTATCGCCGACTAAACTCACGGGCAAAAGAAACGTCCCCATACAAAATACAAGATATTTCAATCATCGGGCGATAAATGCGACTGAAACAGCGTTACACCATGTCTTCAGAACCAAACAATACTAAATATGAATTTTCAGAACATTATCTATTCATAACTCTGAGAAACACAAGTTTTAAGAAATGGTCGTTTTGGAATCTCCTTAACTAGACGAGATAGAAGCCTCAAAAAGCCAGTTTTGGCTTGTTTTGAGACGTCCTACAGTAAAGACGCGTCAACAAATTTAAATCAAAGAAGGTTATTTATGTCGAGGATATCTTAAGTTAATTAAATTTCTACTTTTTCAATGTTTTAAACTTAAATACTAAATATTGTGGGCCAAGAACATCTTTAAAAAACGATTTTAGCACCCCATGTCAGTTTGAACAGATGTAAAAATAAAAATTGCATACTCTGATGTATGAAATTGTGAATATTTCTTAAGAAAACATGTGGCTACCAAATACATACAAAATCTATTTTCTCCGACATCAATATTTCATTTTATACTGTTTTCAAAATGTGGTGACGTTTCTTTTGCCCGTGAGTTTATCTTGAGTTTTTTAATGCGTCAAATGTATTTTTTGGATAGAATATCCACATAATAGATAACTGATCAATAATGTTGTGCCATAACACAGCTTCACATAAAATAAATTATACATGCTGTTTTGTTTGATTTTTTAAATATAATTTTTGTATGAAATTGTGGGTACCTCTTTACAAATCATGTCCCTATACATTGTGATCTTTCTCCGGTATTCACACTTTTGAAATATGGTGACGTTTTAGGGTATGCCGAAACGTCGATATCATCCCTATACCCTTGTCGTCATTTCAATAACGCGAAATGTTTTTATATTCAAAATTGTATATATTTTGAGTTCTATTTTAAGCAGTTTAGATAATAATGAGTGAAGCATTCACTTGCAGGCTTATTGTTTGTAACACATATATAAATATAATATTCCAGCAATAATAATGTATTGACTTTATCATTAATGAGTTTGAGTTAAATAGTTTACAGTTGTAAATGTATAAATGGTATATTGGGAACCCGTATCATGGTACGACTTTTGAAATACCACGTTGAAAATTCTGAATAATTTTGGTATAAGAATAACGAAAAGAATATTCGTTACAACTTGATTGACAATGATTGATCATGAAGTTGTTATGACCATTCCATGATTTTTCTTGGTTTATGTACTTTGTGAATATTTAAAAACCTACGAATATTAGCATTTGCAAAACACCAGGACATAGAACTTACCCACAGTAATTCACGTTCAAAGCGGTACTTCACAGCTGAGGATGTTGTTCTGTTTTCAAGTATGTTGCCGGTGAAATAATTGCCTTTACTTATAGTGAAGGGGCGTGGCTACTTCGCAAGCACTGACCATTCTGATTGGTCAGTTGACCTTGGAGTTGACAAGATCCGGAAGCGGGGGATCATCCTGAGTAGACTCGTCCAAGAGAATTGCCCCCTTGATGTCATAATCATGTTGTTTTTGTAAATTGGTTGAAACAAACAATCGAACTGAAGAACAAAAGTTACAAATCCTTCTCTAACTTTTATTCTGTTTATGTATTTTACTAATTTTATACTATTAACACATTTCTAACTTCTGAGTGCTTTTATTACTTTTTTGTCTTTTAAAACAATATTTTTGTTAAATGATTTTTTTTATTCTTACTTTTTTATTTTGTGTATATTTTTCAGTGAAAAGACTTATAGTTGAAACTGACGTTAAGCCAGTGCTTATAACACACAATCATCATCAACAACAATCAACAACGGAAAGATGTGATAAGTTGCCTGAGAGTGGACATTTCTTATGGTTTAAAAATATTTATTTCCATAAAAACAAGGAAACAAGCCGATGGTTTATATTATAAGGTGTCTCACAATAACACAACACAATTTATGCGTACATTTCATCTTGTAATTATAAAAGTACACATAATAACTATCAGAAAAACACTTTACAAAAATTTATCCATACATGAATATAATCATCCACACATCCAACATACATTAGTTCATCACAGGACGAGAAACAACTACTTACAATTGACGAAATCGTTTTGATGTGGTAATGAATTCATGTACCGTTCACCGATTTGATTATATAATGATTAACAGATATTGATTTCTTATTGGTATGGTTTACATATTTATTTCTTCTGAAGAACCGAATTGGTATATCTTACAAACGTTTCAGCACACTGATTTTTAAAATATACATATAATAAAATCAACTTTCTTGAGGAAACAATTTGTTCAAGTGTTAGTTTTCTACGATAATCTGTGATATAAGACTATAATGAGAGTAGTGATTTCGTTTATTTTGTGTGTATTTTAAACTATTTTTATTCAAAGAGAATGAAAAAGACAACTTCGTACTGAAAATCGAAGTTAGAGCATTCATCAATCATATCGCTGATCAAGAGGTAAACTTTTCCGTATTTTTAACATGAATTTCAATCAGATAAATGATGCGGTGTGGATTATCGTCTTCCTCTTCACCTGATCGGCTAACTTTACTTTTAGCTTAACTGGGTAACTAATTGGTGTCACAGGAAAAAAGTAACAGTTTTTGCTAGGAAAAAAGTAACAGTTTTCAAGTGTTTTTCAAGTTTAACAAAGTATCATATACTATAAAAGCACATTTATTAGTGATTATAAGTGATTTTTTAAAATTTTTAAGACATTTTGGGAGTCTATGCAACAGTACAGTAAGAGTTTATCATATAATATACGAGCACAATGTCCTATGAAATAGTACAATGTCGCCTTTACAAAGAGGCTGCTAGTCTGTTTATCAATCCCTTTCTTTGAAAATGAATTTTGTTTTTAAACGACCACAAATGTTGTTTGTTGTTATAGGTAACTATTTTACTCAGTTAAGTATAGTTAGCTGATCCTGTTTAACTTATGATATTACAAATACCAGATACCAAGTATATTTTACTTTGTTAATTTATCCTTATTGCTTATATCAGTGTTCTTTTCATAATCTTCTTCAATGACAAGATTATCAACATTGAATCAAGTCAATGCCATACTCTTATTGTTTCTTTACATACAGACTGTTACTTTTTTTTCCTGTTACCTTTTTCCCGTTTTTCCTCTCTCTCTCTCTCTCTCTCTCTCTCTCTCTCTCTCTCTCTCTCTCTCTCTCTCTCTCTCTCTCTCTCTCTCTCTCTCTCTCTCTCTCTCTCTCTCTCTCTCTCTCTCTCTCTCTCTCTCTCTCTCTCTCTCTCTCTCTCTCTCTCTCTCTCTCTCTCTCTCTCTCATTAAAACTAATTACCTATAACAACAAACAACATTTGTGGTGACTAAACAAAAATTCATTTCAAAGCTAAGGGATTGGTAAACAGATTAGCAGCCTATCTTAAAGGGGCAGAAGGACGTTTTTTTCGTTTAAATAAGTCGATGAAATGTATTTGAAAAAATAATTTCACCAATAGTAAAACACCCTTCTCTCTTCGAAAAATCAAGTTAAAAGTGAGTGTACATGGCTCAGTAAAGCCATGGGAATCGTTTTTGTCATTCTATAATAACTTGTATTCACAAAACAATGGTCACCATGCAATTTATGTTTATATGCAACACCGTTATTACTACTACGGATAATTGGTTTGTGTAATAAAATGTTTTACCCTCTAAAGTAAATTTGAATGACACAAACAACCATTATAAATAGGAAATTTGAAAAAATAAATTTTGCAAAAAAATGTGCTACAGCCCCTTTTAAAGGTCTTTAAAGGTGATATTGTGCTTGTATATTATATGATAAACTCTTACAGTACTGTTGCAAAGACTTCCAACATGTCTTTAAAATTGAACAAAATCACTTTTAATCACCAATACATCTACACATTCAAATATGACATTATGCTCATGTGACAATGTGTTTGTATACTTTGTTTAACTTGTTAAATAAAAACAATTAAAATATGTTGCTTTATTTCCTTATACTTTTTTCCTAGCAAAAATTGTTACTATTTTCCTGTTACTTTTTTCCGAGTACCATATTTTATATTAATGTCGCCTAGATATTTCAGTTAGATTTATGGGTATTTTTTTCAAAATTACCAAGTGTAGCTTCTTCTCAGTGGCGATGAATCTGGCGAAATATGGAGATATGTTTAATATTTTGAAAATTTCATAACAACCTTTTTTATTTTCCCATCTTCTGTATTTGTTTTAAATTATTGAACTATTGAAAATGTGAAGGAGAACGAGTTCTATGAATATACAACTTCTTTATTGCAAGAGTGCCACGTTTCGGTGTAGATGCATCTCATAGATATTTTATTCTTTACTTTAAAGAATAAAAATTGCACTTCGTAAGTGAAAAGATCTAAAACTGACATTAAATCGTCATCTTCAATTGTATCAAATAAATTGTTACAAGTCCACTTTAAAGAAAAGTTCGTATGTGTATTTGTTGAAAATATGTTCATAGCATCAAAGAAAAGTCAAAACATGTAATTACTTGACAATCAAACAGATAAAACTCATCACAGGATATCTTACATAATGAGAACAGGTGCGCGCTCGAGAAGCGGCAGTGATGCTATGCGGAACTATGGGCCGTATACTTAATTTGTGTATTTCACTTGTGGTTCCCCTTGACCAGCCGGTCATCATAGATCCCGCCAATACCCATCACTGGACAGTGTTGCGTCACATTGTTTGGCTGGCGCCTAATATGTCACCTGCGCGCGTTGGTTCAAACAATCAGAAAGGTAATTAACACGCAGTAATTGGCGATGTGATTAATTGCTCTTTTTAAAAAAGATTTGATGTAACAGTAAACAAGTAGAGACACACAATTTGTTTAAACTTTACAAATATTTAGAAATTTGCTTGAAGAACATATTTTGAAAATAACAAAAGCTATTTCAGTTTCAATATTGTCAGTTAAAGAACTAATTATATGGGAACATAACTTTGATTTTTTACAGATTTATCGGTTTTATTTTGCTACAGGTTTATCTTATAAGAGAAACATTTCTATAAACCAGAATATTTTCTGTCTGTTATTAATATATTATTATGTTATACATTCACTTATTTCGAGAAATAAAATAATCTTTAAGAAGAAGTACAGTTCAGTAAGAATAATACAAACTAGAATTATTGCCTAATCGCCATATGTAAATTCTAAAGAAAGGCAATTTGAAAATTAGGAATATATATGTTTGTCTATCACGTAAATTAAATAGAATATATATACTATATGTATATACAACATATGGAATAAATGATAACACGATTGAATATTAATGCTTACATTTTTTTCTAATTTCTGTAAACAAATACCATTTCTGTATACAAATACCAAATACCATATTTCACTGAAAACACACCACTGAAAAAGACAATGATATTTATTGATAATCAATTTCTTTATTTAGAATATCAAAGAATTAAAAATCTAATCATTTCATTTCTTTATTGATTATAAATTACAGCTTTATAGGCGGTTACATAAAGTACATTCTATGTGATAGAAAGGGTTTGACAATTTCGATTGTAAATATCGCAAAAAAAGACGTAAGACAATGTTGATGTAACGAAATCAACTGTTTATCCCTTGACCACATGATTATCGACAGGGCTGACCAATACGGTCACGCCCCTCCATGCCAAAATTGACTGGTCCAGAGTACGGCCACCCCTCTTTCACACCTTGAGGGGATAAAACTGTCTTGCTGTCGTTGGAATCATCATTGCACTGATTGTTCCATTCTCCGTATCACCAGCAGCATCATAGAACAAACCAAACTAGACGAAAGGTGAGTGTTATAATTTATTTCCTTAATCGCATTATTATGTGTTTAATAAATATTTGAAGGTGACCACTAAATAAACGTAGACAGGATTCACTCCTTGTCGCAAATCTTAAATATATTCTGTTATATTCTATTCAAGGCCGGTGCGTGAGGTTTTTAAAAGAAGAATGTTGTAGTTTTTTGCAGCCTGTTTGCTGATCCTTTCCTTTTGGAATTTAATTGTAGAATGAAGCGATGTAGCAGATAATGTGTAGGACAAAGAACAATAAACAATATTGTTATTATAAGTGGTTCGTCATATAGGAAATAAATGATATCCCAAAATGGGAACTGAATATCCGAAAACTAATCAAATAATTGTTGATAATTGTACTTGATATCTGTTAATTACCAAACAGTATATTCATTCCATCATGATGTTTCAGAATGGAGGTTATGAACAGTTCGCCGGTCCGTCCAACGAAGAGACTCCGAGAGGAAGAGACAGCAGACGACAAGTCCAGCAAGCGTCCCCGTGCAGCAGACGACACCCTGAAGAGTCTCCGCACCGCCCTGCCAGGTCGCAGACACGCTAAGTACCAGCGTTACGGCAAGCCTCCCTACACCTACCTCGGGATGATTGTCATGGCGATAGAGAGGACTCCGGAGAAGAAGCTGACCCTTGCAGGCATCCAAGAAGCTCTCTGTGAGATGTTCCCCTTCTTCAAGGGAGAGTACCGAGGATGGAGGGACTCTGTGCGTCACAACCTCTCCCACAACCCTTGCTTTGTGAAGACCAGCAGAAGGATCGCCGGCAAGAACGCCAACGGCTGTTTCTGGGTAGTGGATCTGACACTGGTTTCGGCAGACGACTTCAAGAGGACTCGGGTCTCCAAGGAGCAGGAGGGGAAATGGGCGCCAACGCTTCCGCAGCAGTTGCAGCTTCCCGAGATCCAGCTTCCTCCTCCCAGGACTCCGCCCCAGAAGACCTGGTCCGGCAGACGCCACACTACTCCTTCCTCAGATTCCGCACCCTCTCCCAGTCTCTCTTACACAGAAGCACAGTACACCAGGTAATATATTTCGTGAAGCATAGTAATATTTAATGATTATATACCGGTAGACGATTTCAGTATTGGCAAGATGCCTAGCGTAGAATATAGAGAGAATTTTCTACAATTCTAATTGTCACGTGCTGGGTTACATAGTATATATACATAGTATACATTCATATCAGCCACACATATATACATTCAGCCGTACATTCACTTCAAATAAACATGTAACATGTATTTAATCGCCATTGCTCAGTCCACAAGCTGTATAGAAATTATTCTATGTTACAGGTACCTGAGACAACACCCTTTGGATGGAAGCGACCCAGTACCCCTCTGCGAGTTACCGGCCTTTGCAACTCTCCTATACGCCAACACGACGTCCGACTTCACGTCAGCAGCAGACAACCTTCGCCGTCTCTGTCCGGCAATGGAGTACGACACACCCGTCAGGATCAAGAATGAACACGACGTCCACCTCCGCCACCCTGCCTTCAGTCAAGAGTCAACATACCCTGAAGCTTTCCTGTCGGCTGCTGCTCGTGACCAGATCAACGTTCGAGTCCCAGAAACACCATCACCTTTCGTCGCCCCTAGCAGCGAGGATCCATTTCGACGCTACTTCAGCAACCTTTCCTCCTTGGTCGTCCCGGACTCTCTGCCTCCTTTTGACCTTGACCCCGAGCAGACGTATCCTGGTGAACATCAGAAGACGTCACATCAAGTCCACCCAACGTTGGAGTCTACCTCACCTGCTTGCCGGTTGAGTCAAACGTCATGTGAGTCATCCGTATCCTTGGCTCCACTTCCAGATTCGTCAGAGATCGTCTACGTGCCGGAGACTCCATCACATCTGAGCAAATCCAGATTCGGTCAGCCTTCCTACGAGGTCCCCGTTGCGCCCCCATCAGACTGTTCCACCATCAGTTACGCGTCAGAGAGCCAGATCCTCCCAGCAAATCCTGTGAAGACCGAGTCAGAGAGATTCACCAACCTGAACTATTCGCCCTACCACGTCATCCCCTTTGCACCCCCATCAGACTGTTCCACCATCAGCTACCTGTCCGAGACCAGCCAGATGTCAACCAACAGCCACTGTTCAACCCAGAGTCGAGGCAACACCTACACGTACGACTTGTCAATCGCCTTTCCTGACATGCTAGAAGAATCCAGTCTTTCCGATATCTTTGTGTAGACTGGTGTTATGCAGACAGTGCACAGATGTGAAAGGGCATCAAGTGGATACTTGTGTAAAAAAAAAACAATTGTTACTTGTTATTGTTAGTGCTACCTGTCCAATAAAACACTTCTCTCAAATATTCCTTTTTGTTGAAACTGTAGAGCTTATTTTGTGTCAGAAAAGTCCTGTCCAAAGAGCTTCACCAAAAACAACTTGTCAAACAAGGGTACAAACTTTATATTCCTCAGTACAAATATCGTAATAATACTTCGCGGTCTATTGGAGAAATACGATACACTGCAGATGCAATTATCCTAACAATAACTTGATTCGAATCTGGCAACTATAAAGGTCACATGACAAGAATATCAGTGACGTGAGCAATACACGGACCACATTGGCCAGGTCCTAGTGTTCCTGCAGGTCTTGAGTGAAAATAACGTCAATATGCGTTATTCGGATTAATTCCGTTTCACGAAAGGTGTATACGAATGTGGTCATGTAAAATGGTTATCAAATACATACCAAGGGATTGGAAATCACTTCATCTACACTTCAGCTACATACATAATGTCCATGTTAGTTTCCGTTGAGTGTCAAGAAAATTGTCTTCATATAAGCAAAGCATACACATCATACGTCAATACTTTAACATGGCGGCCAATGGGACATTGGTACATGAACTTGCACATGTACGTTCTTCAGTCGGATGTCATTTGATGAGTGATCAACATAAAGATGAACGAAATTACAGATGCACAGTTAACATATTTCAAATATGTTTGTTAAATTTTACAACAATTTGACTTAACTTAAATTATGAAAATTCTTGCAAAGGTTAATTAACATGTAAGTCTATGGGAAATGCCAGGGTGGGGGAAGAACTTTTGACGTCAGACTGTATCTGTAGGCCTATATCTAAACAGGTATGCTTACCCTTGTCAAAATATGACATCGTCTTGTCTCGTTATATATTTGTTTAGGAAAAGTTAAATAATGCAAATATAAACTTGCTTTGATTTCACGAAATCTTAATAGATACAGAAAACCTTGAGTTAGGATTTTATTAGCGCTTCATTCACCTTTGCAATTTGAGAAAATATTAGAGTTACCTCCCTGCGCATGCGTGAGAGAACTCAATATGGCGTCGAAGAAGCATGAGTTGAGAGGATGATCGTGAAAGCATTTCCTACAAGATGGATATGTCTGATCAGGTATACGATCTCTCAGTGACAATGCCAGCTTCCATTTTGTGAATAAATAGCGAAAACTTCAGATTTGATCGCTGTTTTAACGGTTTTGCTCAATAAACATGAAGCCGGTAAAATGTGTCGCTCCTCGTCAGTCAGTCTGTTGTGTGTCCATGACCTTTTTGGACTGTTCAGGAAATCGTAACACCTCGCTGTCCATCTGTTCTTTTCTTTTTTCAAATATAATAACAAACGTAGGACCCGATACGCATTCCTAATATAAATCTATCGTAAACATCTCTATTACAGAGTATGTTGGATCACAAATGTGTCAATTAATTGCAGAACATGGTGCAATATTATCCCATGTTTTTGTTTTTGTCATGTTGCGAGCTGCCCTTCTGTCTTGCATCCACATTTAGATGTAAGCATAATATTGCGATGACAATTTTGACAGGAAAACAAACATGTAAACATAGTTAATACTTATCAGTGACAAACGTAATTATAAATGATTTGGGGGTGAAACGGGACACTTTGATTCGGAACAGAAGACATAATGCAACTAAATTTAACTCAAAACAAAACACTTTTTTTTGTTGCAAATACGGTAAAATGAATATAACTGTCTGATTAAAATCAACCTTGTTCCGAGGAATAAAATCTACCGGGATATGAACAGGTTCTGTAGATTCCTCGCTAAGAGGTCTGAGGACACCACGTATAGGCGCAGCCAAAGCCCAGACAAATAGCTGGCCAATCACAGACAGACAGACAATAATTTATTAAAATCTCACCGCTGCATATTACATTACAGTTTTAAAACATTCATGAAAACAACATCAGCGCCGCTCTTAAAAAGAGCTATGAGAGACTGATTCATCAAAAATAGTCAATATATGATTATTATTATAACATGTTTAACATAATTGTTTTTAAAAAGAGATTTTTTTTTTTAAAATAAAAAACCTATCCATAGCGTAGAACGCCATCATAGTTTTTAAACAGTTACAGTTTTGAAACGATTCGGAACAGAAAGGATAGCTGTTTGGAGTTATCTACCCCTAGCTTCTCGCACCAAAAGCTTTTGTTGGAGGTCTTGTGATTGGTTAACTGAATTGCGTCAGAACATGCAAGCCTGTGGGCTGTTATCAGACGGTTTGCAAGGAAACCTACAAAAGATATGGATTTGTATCCCGGTAGCGTCACTATTTTACAATTTTTGTTCCTCGGAAAACTGTCGATTTTAATTAGACTCGTGAATATAACAAAAAAATCACTTTTTAGGATGAAATCTGAAGTGGCAATAAGTTGCAACCAAAATCTATAACTGCTCCGAAAAGGAATTCATTATATGCCAAAAGTAGATTGTGAGACCCATTCCGAAATGATTGATAAATTTTCTAATTTTCATGATTCCTGCAATCATGTTAATATCTATCTAATTGCATACGCACTGGCTATAATGATGACAAGAGGGTGCTGGAGGAACTGAAAGTAGTTCCATCAAAATGATCTTTAAATGGTTGATACATGTTACAAACATTTTGAAGAGTTCAAACGATATGAACCATGATTCCTGCAGTCTAAATAAAATCGACTGTATTCCAAGGAATATAAGTTGCAAAATAATTCATCCATCAGGAAACAAAAGCTTATCACTCGAGGTTTGGTGATGAGTCGTACACTCGCCTGTCCTGACACAATCTAGTTAGCAAGTCACAAATCTTCATCAAAGTCGCTCGGTGCAAGAAACTAGGGCCAAGTTACTCCAGTTAGCTATCCTTTGTCTTTTTTTCATAACATTACGAAATTGGTAATTACTGAATCCAAATGCATTGGAAAAAGGCTATCATTAAAAGAGTTATGATGTGATTGGCCCACGATTGACTGGGTTTTCTCTGCACTGGTTCTTGTAGGGAGGTACTTTGCACATAGGGAATCAAATATGGGCGTGGCAGAAACCTTTAAATGACTGTTGAACAAGGATGGTGAAATTTTCATATCAACAGTTTTATTACATTGAGAATTTAATTTGTTCATTGGTCCTGACCCCCATCAAATATGGCGTGGTTTGGGGTCCACACTTTAACCTTAACGACTTCTTCTACAAAACCATTTGATAAAGAAAGCTAAAATGTTCAGAATAACATCTTTATAAATATAGATTTAAGTTTATTTATTTGGTCAAAATCCCTTCTTAAATATGGCCGTGGCAGGGTGTTAAATCAAACCTTTAATTACACTCAAGGAATTATTAATGCTAAGATTCGTTTTTTGAGAATATCATCTTTTCATGATAGAAACCTAGACTTAAAAGTTTCATACTTCTACTCCGAAAAATATACAATTTAGAGCTATTATAAAATTCAGGTTATTTTCCCGGCTGGCAGGCCACAACAAGCATGTTTGTTTCAAGCCTTATCCTGGCGAGACAGCAGAGAATATTACATAATGTTATGTAACAGCTAGTGGTTCAGGGCTTTTCTTCCAGGGGAGATTAGTATGTAGAGGGGTGGGGTTTAGCCTAAGCCAAGTTCTGCTCATAAAGTCTGCCTGCCTATCCCTGTGATAAATTGTTAAAACCTTTTGAAACTTTATATTCTGTTCTTTGAAATTACCAAAATGATAATTTTTAATTAACAAAATATTGATGGTAAGTTTTATAATTTTTGTTTATCATGTTTATGCATGTCAATGTATTATCTGAATGTTTTTCTTTACAGAAGTTAAGTTTTGGGGACTTCACTGGTTTAGCAGATGCAGATTACCAAAAGGTCTATCAATTACTGCATGGAGGAGATTCTACCAAGCACATAGAGGTATGGTTTGAACATTTAATATCTTGGTTTGATTGATCCAAATGAATTGAATCATCTTAATAAGGATAGTGTCCTTTGCAGAATAAAGACAACAGATAGCCAAGGCTCATTTAATATAAAGTCTATCCTAATATGAGATGTTGATCATCTCAAAAGACTCCTGGGATACCCACTATTGATTAGGAATTATTATTCAATATAAATACTGATTTGTGTTTTCTATGCATTAATCATTAATTCAATTTATAGTTTGCATAAACAAAATGCTTGTTTCCTATTTCAGTTTCCATGGAACACTCAAGACCCTAACTACACAGATGGTAATGAGTACAACAATGTTTCTAGAATTTCCTTTCATCTTTTTCGTCTTAACTTGATATCTCTTACCGCAGTTTTACTGAAGAAAGAAATCTTTCCATATCAGTCATAGCAGCTTCAAGTGGCCAATGGTCGTCCCTTTTACTGTACGGCTACTTGTTCTTGGAAATAATTTGTTAATTGATTTTAGTGGCCAGAAAATATGATTTAAGCAAAATATCATTTATCCTATAATATCCTCCACAGATGGAGAGCTACAGCCCGGATTCTGCCAGCCAGTGGAGGGAGTGCCCCCTATAGCAGGTGCCCCGCTCTTTGTTCCTCCCTACCCGGTTCAGGGAATCTTCCCAGTTCCTGTGGCGGTCCAGCCGTACCCTATAGTCAATGGGTTACCATATCATCCCCAGGCTCTCCCTATACCAAGGGAGACAATCTACCCACCAGCAGAGGGAGTTACTTTGCCAGCCTCCCCTCAACAGAGTGCAATGTGTAATGGACCAACTGTCCCTATAGCTGTTCCAGTGTATAACCACGAACCTATAGCACATCAAGCACCAATACAGAATGCTCAGCAAGCACCTATTCAGCAGGCACCTGTTCCACAAGCACCTGTTCAGCAAACTGCTGCAGTCCCACCTCAAGCACCTGCTACCCAGGCCCCTGAGTTTGACTTTGTGTACAGTGAACCTGGCTCTGACGTCCCTGTGTCAACTTCCAGCCAGCTCATTCAGCAGGGCCAAACTGACCACCAGAATGTTGAGCAAGGTCAAGGGTCACTTGACAGTGACCCTGTCAGGACTAATGCTAAGCCCATTGAGAAACAGATGGAGGATGTGTCAATCGAGAAGACAAGTCCGAGTGGGGAGAAATTGAGTCCGAACCCAGAACCTCTGAAGAAAGAAGCCACTCCTGATCCGACTCCAAATCCAACTCCAACAACCTCGCCACCTAAGAAGTCATGGGCAGGGCTGTTCAAGGGAAGCACAGCGATAGTGACCTACATAGACGACACAAAGCGAGACCCAAGCCCGCAGCCCATCACCCGGACTGTGGAGAAGAAGGTGGAGGAAGTCACCAAGATGCCGGTACCTGTGGCGGAGGACTGTGCTGCTGTGGAACTGGGAGGTAGGAGTGCTTTCTGTTCTTGCTGATAGAGTCGGTTAATGTGCAGATAGTTCAGTATGGATGTTTTCATGCTTTAGCCTGAGGGCTGATATTCGTGGAGGGCTGTTGCAGGATGTGATATAGTAACACCCTTCTCATACTATGTTTATCATATATTGACACTTCAGGTTCCTGCTTCAAGTTGAGATTTGATATACAGTGTTTTTGCTAGCAATTATATTTGCCAGTCCCAGGGACCGGCAACAAAAAAAAATACATTTGTACCCTGGAATATTTTGCCAGTTCTAAAATTTTACTTTAAAAAATAGATATAAGTGTCAAGATTTGTTTACTTGTTTTGGACTTTCCCTCCCTACAGTATCATTTATTTTGTAAATAAACCGACCGTACATATTTTCTCCATGACATTGGTCAGCAAAAGGCAGAACATTGTTGTTTTTAAAGCAGGATTCTTTTGAGGATGCTTTAAGTGATGGATAATTTTGGTATGGAATGTTTGCTTACAGTACACAACAGTCACTAATTGAAATCTTCAGATTATTTGTTATAATACAGAAGAAAACTAAGGGTTTGAGAACCTAAGATTATTTATCTAACTTCTAAATAATACTTTGACAAATGTTTCACGTAAGTGGACACATGTTTTCTTGCATTCTGGAAATTATTTACATATCTGTATCTGTCATAAATGGATTAAATTTCTAAGACTGCTAAGGTAATTTGAAAGAGTCAATCCCTGGGACTGGCAGTATATAATTTTACCGGTCCTTATCCAAATTTACCAGTATATGCCGGTTAACAGGAACACTGATACAGATTTTTGCCCTTGACTACGGTCTCATACAGGTTATGTCAGTGTGTTACTAAAGGATACATGTAGTCTGTTCAAGAGCGAGATCCCACAGATGATGCCTATATATTGCCGTGTGTTGCTAGCACTAACGATCTTGAACACAGGACTGGATTGATCTACCGGTAATAATAGACAGCTAGTGAAAAATGAAGTATTCTGTTTCATCTATATTTAGGTGTGACTGTCAGCTAGATGTTTAAAACGATTTGTCAGCAAAGATCTTTCTTATTTTAATTTATCAACATTAGTTATTTAAAAATATTATCTCATTAGTTCATCCAATGATATGTCAGCAGAAATCTTTCTGGACAATTTAATATTGATGGGTCAGCAGTAGATATTTTCATTTCTTATCTCATTCATAGGTGTTCCAATGATATTTAACCATGATTTAAAAGAAGGGTTCTATCAGCACTAGATATTTTCATTTATGATCTCATTCATTAGTTATGTTAGTTCATCCCATATTATCAAGTTCGTAATGTAAAGAGTCAATGAAATCGTTAAAACAGTCTAAAATGTTGATGACAAAAGCAAGTTCCATCAGAATTTTAATAATGTCAACGACATTGATATGTCAGCAAAGATCCTTCTGGACGATTGTATATTGATGGATCACCAGTAGTTATTTTAGTTCATCCAGTGATATTTCCATATCATCATGGCTATTCTAAAGGGCAGTCAAATCCATAGTCCATAAAAATCACATAACATTGACACAGCAAAGATCTTGCTTTGATTCCTGGATATGTATATATCAGCACTCATTATTTTCATTTATAGTCTCATTTACCCGGTAGTAGTTATGTTATGTTAGGTCATCCCATGTTATCAGTGAAATCGTTCAACAGTCTATTAAATTGATGAGTTATTTCAGAAAAATTATTTCTTAACTATTCAGAATTTGAGTAATGTTGAGAACGTTGATTTGTCAGCATAGATCTTTCTGGACGTTTTAATATTGATGGATAAGCAGTATTTATTTTCTTTGATTTGTTCGTCCAATGATATTTCAATATCATCATGGTTAAATCTTAAGGGCCAATCAGATTCTTATACAGTCTATAAATTGTCTTACAATAGCAAGTTAGAAGTATTCTTGCTGCTGTGGTCCTGCGATACAGAGAAGTGTTAAAGAACAAGTTACAATGCCTGTTACTCGAGATCAGAGGAAACGTTCTCATGAACCTTTACTGGAAATTCCATCAGAATATTTTGTCAAGCGTAAGCGATGTTGTTCATGGCTGACTCCAGGTAAGAAAACTTAGAAGTTAGTGATGATCACAAATAGTTTGATTAATCAGAGTTCCATTCCATTTTGTTCAGCGTGATTCTAACAATAAGTATAAGAACTATATTAGTAGTTTATGAAAAGTGTATTAAATAAGCTTTAAAAGTAGCCAGCCCAAAAGTAAAATTTTGTCAATTTTCATGGTAAAATTAAGCGTTACCTTTAACAGTTACCAGGCAAGAGTAAAAGTAAGCAGGTTATTTACTGATGGATCTTATTTCATCCACTGATATATAAGCAGATTGGCAATTACTTCTGTCCGAAGTGTAAATTAACATCCAATTTTTAGCTCATCAGGCCTGAAAGGCCCGATGGGCTTATGGCATGGCATGGTGTCCGGCGTCCATCCATCCGTCCGTCCATCCGTCCATCCGTAAACTTTTCGCTTTTTCAACTTCTTCTCCAGAACCAATGACTCCACAGAGCTGAAATTTTATGTGCTGAATCCTTGGCCAATGTGGATTCTAAATTGTAGATTTCGTGACCATGTGACCCCAAATGGGGTCACAGGGGTCACATCCTTAAAAACCTATTTTCATCTTCTTCTCCAGTTCCAAAAGGTCTAGAGAGCTGAAAAGTTGTGTGCAGACTCCTTGGCCAATGGGGATTCTAAATTGTAGATTTCGTGACCCCATGACCCCAAATGGGGTCACAGGGGTCACATCCTTAAAAACCTATTTTCATCTTCTTCTCCAGTTCCAAAAGGTCTAGAGAGCTGAAAAGTTGTGTGCAGACTCCTTGGCCAATGGGGATTCTAAATTGTAGATTTCGTGACCCCATGACCCCAAATGGGGTCACAGGGGTCACATCCTTAAAAACCTATTTTCATCTTCTTCTCCAGTTCCAAAAGGTCTAGAGAGCTGAAAAGTTGTGTGCAGACTCCTTGGCCAATGGGGATTCTAAATTGTAGATTTCGTGACCCCATGACCCCAAATGGGGTCACAGGGGTCACATCCTTAAAAACCTATTTTCATCTTCTTCTCCAGTTCCAAAAGGTCTAGAGAGCTGAAAAGTTGTGTGCAGACTTCTTGGCCAATGGGGATTCTAAATTGTAGATTTCGTGACCATGTGACCCCAAATGGGGTCACAGGGGTCACATCCTTAAAAACCTATATTCATCTTTTTCTCCAGTTCCAAAAGGTCTAGAGAGCTGAAAAGTTGTGTGCAGACTCCTTGGCCAATGGGGATTCTAAATTGTAGATTTCGTGACCATGTGACCCCAAATGGGGTCACAGGGGTCACATCCTTAAAAACCTATTTTCATCTTCTTCTCTAGTTCCAAAAGGTCTAGAGAGCTGAAAAGTTGTGTGCAGAGTCCTTGGCCAATGGGGATTCTAAATTGTAGATTTCGTGACCCCATGACCCCAAATGGGGTCACAGGGGTCACATCCGTAAAAACCTATTTTCATCTTCTTCTCCAGTTCCAAAAGGTCTAGAGAGCTGAAAAGTTGTGTGCAGACTCCTTGGCCAATGGGGATTCTAAATTGTAGATTTCGTGACCCCGTGACCGCAAATGGGGTCACAGGGGTCACATCCGTAAAAACCTATATTCATCTTTTTCTCCAGTTCCAAAAGGTCTAGAGAGCTGAAAAGTTGTGTGCAGACTCCTTGGCCAATGGGGATTCTAAATTGTAGATTTCGTGACCATGTGACCCCAAATGGGGTCACAGGGGTCACATCCTTAAAAACCTATTTTCATCTTCTTCTCTAGTTCCAAAAGGTCTAGAGAGCTGAAAAGTTGTGTGCAGAGTCCTTGGCCAATGGGGATTCTAAATTGTAGATTTCGTGACCCCGTGACCGCAAATGGGGTCACAGGGGTCACATCCGTAAAAACCTATATTCATCTTCTTCTCCAGTTCCAAAAGGTCTAGAGAGCTGAAAAGTTGTGTGCAGACTCCTTGGCCAATGGGGATTCTAAATTGTAGATTTCGTGACCATGTGACCCCAAATGGGGTCACAGGGGTCACATCCTTAAAAACCTATTTTCATCTTCTTCTCCAGTTCCAAAAGGTCTAGAGAGCTGAAAAGTTGTGTGCAGACTCCTTGGCCAATGGGGATTCTAAATTGTAGATTTCGTGACCATGTGACCCCAAATGGGGTCACAGGGGTCACATCCTTAAAAACCTATTTTCATCTTCTCCAGTTCCAAAAGGTCTAGAGAGCTGAAAAGTTGTGTGGAGACTCCTTCGCCAATGGGGATTCACAGTCACAGTGGTCATGATCTAAGAACCTATCTTTTGCTTGTAAACAATAACTTAAATAACATAAATATTCAACTTTAGATATTAAATCAATGAAACCCTGATGAGCTACAGAGCCCATGGCTCTATTTTTGTGAAATTTACACAGAGCTTTATTTTGTCTAATGTGTAAATCCATTGTCGTCTAGCAGATCAGCAAATTGGCTACCACAGCAGTATGTTCAAAATGGCAGCAGTGAAATTAGTAGTTGTATTGTGAACGTAATTGTCTAAAACGTCTATGTTTTTTGTTATCCCCCGCCGGTTGGCGTGAAGCGGGGGATATAGTATTCGGCTGCATCTGTCCGTTTGAATATTTTCGACATGTTCGACAGTCGATTTTGCTGATCTTGACATTATTTTTCAATTTTGAAGTATTAATTTGTGGCGGGGGATCATGTCACCTTAGTGACAACTACTTGTTGTTTTTGTTCTATGCATTTGTTGTACAGAATAGAAGAAACTCTGTCCACGGGCTTATCTTTATATGTTTCTAATATCTGTGAACACATAGGTTGTTTATTAAGTAGATAGAAATTGTATAACGGTCGGTCTGTGTTGTTTCAGTGATGTTGAAGACCCTGAAGATTAACCACAATTCTGTTGCACTGCAACCACGAGGACTCATCAACAGAGGAAACTGGTGCTATATTAACTCTGTATCCTTCTCTGGGACTAAATGCTCTGAGACTAGACTACATCCTCTTGTAGCAACTAAGATATATATAACAACCAATAATTGATTCTGTATCATACACTTGTAAGAAAAGATATCCGATTGCATTACAACGTAATGTTTTGATTGACTCAAGAAAGACCATATTAATTAGTTTATAAATGTTAAAATGTCTCTGAAATGTCAACTTTGGTGCAAGCAAGTTTGGTACTCCGATCACTTTCCTCTTTCTTGAATTAACTGACTTTTGGTGATAAAATTGGATTGGTTAGCATTTGAAGCCTAGAATCGGACAAATTTCATACAAGGCTTCAACATTTCACAAATGTACACTTAAAATGAGTATTTTTAAAGCTGTTTACATAACTGTATGAAAATTGTCTGGTCCTGTTCGAACCTTAACCCGTATAGACGCTGCAGGCACTGGTGGCGTGTCCGCCATTCTACCACATGATGAAGCAGCTGTGTGAGTTCCCTCCCCTGACACGGGGGTCCAGCTCCACCCCCATCCTGGACAGTCTGTGAGTGAACACTTTCCTTAAAATTCTAGTGCCCAACCATATTGTGTGGCCACCTTATATAAATCACAACTCTTGGAATAACCTGAGATCTGTTTACTTTGCGCTGATATTCTCATTAATCACATGTCCTGATTCATAGAGTTTAAACTAGATTATTATGTGGTATTTTTGTCTTGTTAATATTCTAATATGAAATGTTGAATTATTTGTCAATGGCTGCATGCAGTGTATTTATTTTTCAGGATTGCATTTATCAAGAACTTCTCTCCTTGGGTCCGCAATCAGAGTGAGTGAAATGCTTCTCAACTTGAACTTTCTAAACCAATTTTGTAAAGATGTTTTACTTCATTGGTAATGCTTTCTTGGTTTCTTGCTAAATGGGAAAAAGTGCAAGACCCCGGTCACTTGCTTAGCATAAAGTCACTGGCTAAGCACAGATTTGGCTAAGCATATACCATTTTCATTACAGCTAAAATTCACCTTTGAACTAAGTCTAAGGAAAGATGACAATGATGTTCACATAAAACCAATAGCTTTATTCAGAAACATTTCACAATTTGGAAGATGCTGATCATAAAATAAATGTGCTTACTCAGCAAATATCTTGCTGACCCTGGAGCATGGATAATTTAAATCTTTTTTCAAACTTTGCATTCGTATCCTGATTTATAATCATTATTTCTGTGCTTGAGGCATCAGTATGTCTTTTTCAATGGTTTGTGTAAGAGTATTGTATTTGTCCTTCTGTTCAGGTGGGATGAGAGGAGGAAGGAAAGTGCCGGAACTGTGTCCGGGGTCTCCGTTTGAACCTATCAACGTCTACAAGATGCTCCAGGTTATTGAAGCAAACCCGTCTTTCAAGGTAAAACACTTATTAATCATTTAAATTTAAATTTCCTTTGGATCTTATCTAAAGAAGCTAAAAGAGCTTTTCTTTTTTAACATAAATCTTTTCAAGTCTGCATAAGAAAAATTGAAACAACAATGACAGCTTCTTTTGATGAAAGTGAATAAAATATAATAAAATTATTTTGTGGAGCTGAGTAATATTCGGATTTTATTGAAACATGTGAATGCAGTTTTTCACCCTTAGAAATATTTGTTCTACTTGATTATTATCCCCCGCCACAACGAAGTTGGCGGGGGATATAGAAATGAGCTCCGTCCGTCCGTCCGTCCGTCCGTCTGTCCGTCTGTGCGTCCGGGCTTTTCCATTCCGGCCTCAAACTTCAAAACTATAAGACATATCTCAACGAAACTTGGTGTGTGGAACAATCATCATGTGTAGATGTGCCTTTTGGGGTTTTCAACTTCTTCGAGTTATTTTTTTTGACCGTTTCCATGGAAATGTAACTTAGAATTTCGTTTCCGGATCAGAACTCGAAAACTATAAGACATATCTGAACGAAACTTGGTGTGTGGAACAATCATCATGTGTAGATGTGCCTTTTGGGGTTTTCAACTTCTTCGAGTTATTTTTTTTGACCGTTTCCATGGAAATGTAACTTAGAATTTCGTTTCTTGATCAGAACTCGAAAACTATAAGACATATCTCAACGAAACTTGGTGTGTGGAACAATCATCATGTGTAGATGTGCCTTTTGGGGTTTTCAACTTCTTCGAGTTATTTTTTTTGATCGTTTCCATGGAAATGTAACTTAGAATTTCGTTTCCGGATCAGAACTCGAAAACTATAAGACATATCTCAACGAAACTTGGTGTGTGGAACAATCATCATGTGTAGATGTGCCTTTTGGGGTTTTCAACTTCTTCGAGTTATTTTTTTTGATCGTTTCCATGGAAATGTAACTTAGAATTTCTTTTCCGGATCAGAACTCGAAAACTATAAGACATATCTCAACGAAACTTGGTGTGTGGAACAATCATCATGTGTAGATGTGCCTTTTGGGGTTTTCAACTTCTTCGAGTTATTTTTTTTGATCGTTTCCATGGAAATGTAACTTAGAATTTCGTTTCCGGATCAGAACTCGAAAACTATAAGACATATCGCAACGAAACTTGGTGTGTGGAACAATCATCATGTGTAGATGTGCCTTTTTGGGTTTTCAACTTATTCACAATTTTTTATTTGTTTAATTTTTATCATTTCCATGGATACATAACTTAATAATTTATTTCAGGAGCAGAACTCAAAAACTGCCATGGATGTATTTTTAGCTCATCTGGCCTGAAAGGCTCGAATGGCTCATGGCATGGCACGGTGTCCGGCCTCTGTCTGTCCATCCATCCGTCCGTCCGTCTGTAAACTTTTCGCATTTTGTCTTCTTCTCCAGAACCACTTGGTCTAAGGAGCTGAAATTTTGTGTGCAAACTCCTTGGTTCATAGTCACTGTTATTCAACAACTATTCTTCAATAAATTTTCCCAAAGGCGGGGGATATGGCCGACTCTGTCTGCTTGTTATATTTATATTTTATTTCAGCTTGGTAAGCAGGAGGATGCGGAGGAGTTCCTCAACTGCATCCTGGACGGGCTACACGAGGAGATGGCTACCTCCATCTCACAGGCCAGCGGAGGAGGTGAGTTGTCTCCCTTAGCATGTCACTCATCCTGTGTCAGAGTGCTTTCAATCAAATCAAAGCCTCACTATGTATTACAGTAAATTAAACCTTTAGTCAAAGTGACAGCAGGTCCTGGAACATACCAAGTATTAAAGTACAGCAGGTGCTTGAACATGATAGAAATACAACAGGTGCTTGAACATGATAGAAATACAACAGGTGCTTGAACATGATAGAAATACAACAGCTGCTTGAACATGATAGAAATACAACAGTGCTTGAACATGATAGTAATACAGCAGTGCTTGAACATGATAGAAATACAGCAGTGCTTGAACATGATAGAAATACAGCAGGTGCTTGAACATGATAGAAATACAGCTGGTGCTTGAACATGATGATAGAAATACAACAGCTGCTTGAACATGATATAAATACAACAGTGCTTGAACATGATAGAAATACAACAGGTGCTTGAACATGATAGAAATACAGCAGTGCTTGAACATGATAGAAATACAGCTGGTGCTTGAACATGATAGAAATACAGCAGTGCTTGAACATGATAGAAATACAGCAGGTGCTTGAACATGATAGAAATACAGCTGGTGCTTGAACATGATGATAGAAATACAACAGCTGCTTGAACATGATAGAAATACAACAGTGCTTGAACATGATAGAAATACAACAGCTGCTTGAACATGATAGAAATACAACAGTGCTTGAACATGATAGAAATACAGCAGGTGCTTGAACATGATAGAAATACAGCTGGTGCTTGAACATGATGATAGAAAAAGAACAGCTGCTTGAACATGATGATAGAAAAAGAACAGCTGCTTGAACATGATAGAAATACAACAGTGCTTGAACATGATAGAAATACAGCAGGTGCTTGAACATGATAGAAATACAGCTGGTGCTTGAACATGATAGAAATACAAAAGGCGCTTGAACATAATAGAAATACAACAGGTGCTTGAACATGATAGAAATACAGCTGGTGCTTGAACATGATGATAGAAAAAGAACAGCTGCTTGAACATGATGATAGAAAAAGAACAGCTGCTTGAACATGATAGAAATACAACAGTGCTTGAACATGATAGAAATACAGCAGGTGCTTGAACATGATAGAAATACAGCTGGTGCTTGAACATGATAGAAATACAAAAGGTGCTTGAACATAATAGAAATACAACAGGTGCTTGAACATGATAGAAATACAGCAGGTGCTTGAACATGATAGAAATACAACAGGTGCTTGAACATGATAGAAATACAGCAGGTGCTTGAACATGATAGAAATACAGCAGGTGCTTGAACATGATAGAAATACAACAGGTCCTTGAACATGATAGAAATACAACAGGTGCTTGAACATGATAGAAATACAGCAGGTGCTTGAACATGATAGAAATACAACAGGTGCTTGAACATGAACAGAAAGTTCTGGTGTATATTGCAGGAGGAGAGGAGGTGCATGAGAACGGCTACATAGATGAGGACCAGGGCAGTGAGGACGAGGAGGACTCCTGGCAACAAGTTGGACCCAAGAAGAAAAGCGTCCTTACTCGCAGGGTACGTTGTAGCACTAGTTCAACCTATCAGTATGTTTCAGATCACTGACTTACCAGAGTTTTCTTTGCCTCACTGAAAAAAATCCATAAAAGCTTAGATGACTATCAGTTTTACTAAACTAAGTTACCAAATTGATTTGACTTTCGAATGGCTCTGTGAAAATATAAAAACTTGCTGAAGGTATTCAGGTTATCCCAAGATGTAAAAAAAACATCTGGCTGTCCGTTAAAGCATGGATGTTTACTCTGGAAATTCCCCAAGTTTGACAGTTTTAAATTTAAATTGTGTGAGTATTGAAGAGGAAACTACTGGTACTCGGGCTGCTTATGCTCATACATGTTAGACCTGTGGTTTCACTGCCATTATTCCTGTTCAATCAGATTATCCGTTATGTACATTGAAGTATCATTCAATTTCTAACATGAAATCTCCTTCCTTCTGCAGCTGTTCACAAGTTTCAGCTAATACTTGCAGGTGTCACCGCAATGCATAGCCACAATGGTGTTGCAGGCTCTCTCCCTGCAGTAATACTAGCATCCGTAATATAAGTGAATACTCTTGAAAGATGTTAACCCCAAATCACCTCACCTTCTTCCTCCTGCAGGCTGCCTTTGCCAAAACTCCAGTAGCTGACATATTTGCTGGTCATGTGAGGTCGGCAGTGTACAAAGCAGCATCAAAGGAGTCGGCAACACTGGAGCCGTTCTTCACCCTCAAACTGGACATACAGGACGAGAAGATATACACGGTGCGGGATGCGCTGGACGGACTCGTCAGTCGGGAGAACGTACAGGGCTATCAGTGCTCCAAAACTAACCAGGAGGTACGTTAACCCTTCACCTACTAGGTCTGAACAAGTGCGATAACTTGGCTAGTACTCTGTTCTGGATAATATCTTTGTTAATAAGTTGAGATTCCCACAAAATGGTTTGACGGATGTTAGTTAGTTTTTGACCACTGAGTAATGATAGGCTATTCTGTTTTGTGTTGGATGTTTCATGATTATGTGTCTGCAAGGAGAACAGATTACCAAACTGATCAAAACGTGGGTGAACTTGAACAATCATCCTTTCTTTTTCTTTCTCTGTAGTTGACCTCTTATCCTCCAACACATTTGACAGGGATTATATGGACCAGATACTGATCAACTATTCAAATATGATATATGGACTCTACTAAAACAAAATTGAACATATTTTATTTGAAAATTTCCATACAAATTTGTTCAAAATCTGGTAATACCATACTCACGTTTAATTAATGAATAATTTGGACTATCATCTTCAGGGTTTATCTTTGTCTTTCTTTTTCACTTACAGAACTAACTACACTAGAGATTAGTTAAATTTTGATATTTTATATATACATTCAATTTCATCAGTATTTCACTCAACTTAATAAATGTTATTTTTACCACAATTATTTTCATTCAGAGAAGTGCCCAATGAGTTGTAGGATCGATCTAGGATCGACCATGTTTAGTTGAATAAATGGTTTTATGTGTGATTGTCTGTGTGGCTCAGGTTGAAGTGGTGAAGAAGATAAGTCTAGAAGAACTCCCTCCTGTACTTATTCTGCACCTCAAGTGTTTTGTCTTCGACAAGACTGGCGGCGGTCAGAAACTCATGAAGAAGATTGACTTTGATGTTGACCTCAACATCACTAAAGGTACATTGTTATAGTGGTGGCTCATTTGGTACTGACGACTGTCAGAAAATTCCTGTAACGTTTTTCTTCGTATTGCTATTTAAATTCACAAAATTACACTTCAGGGCCCATATTTTCGAAGCTCTCTTAGCGCTAAGATAGTCATAAGCCAATGTTAATGTATGGCACTTACATCTATATTAGCACTAAGAGAGCTTCGAAAATATAGCTCCAGGTGGGTTAGTTTTCAAGTTTTATACATTGTATTGATGTCATTGTATGTGACAATGGTTTTGTGTTAGTGACACAATATATCGTTCTGACAATGTAGTAAAACTCTTTCCAAGGCTCTGATACTCAATTATGACAGTGTCAGTCTTATTATATTATTATTAATAGTATTATAAGTATTGATTTTAAATATTTTCAAACTGTTATAAATTTATATTATTCTTAATGTTCTGATTGTTAAAATGTGGTCATGTTTTGGAAGTTGACTGAATAATACTTGTTTGCAGATGTTTGTAATCAAATACCACTAAAATGGCACCAAAACATCACCTAACATATCACCTTGTGACTTTAATGTTGTGCTATGTATAGATATGGGGTACTCAAGTGTACAGTGTCAGCTAAAGATTAACATTACTGATATATTGCAATGTCAATGGGTTTTTTCCAATTTGATATTTCAATTGTATGCTTGCTAATAACAGGGTTACCTCCCTTTGCATTTGATTTTGAAAATTTTTCTTTTTCATTCACAATAAATATAAGTAAATAAGAATTACACCTTTTGTTATAGTTATTAATGGCTCTATCAATATGATTTTCAACTTTATATTTTTATTCTCTTTGTAAGAAGTTAATATTTGATTTTCTCGCACTTCTTCAGACTTGCTTTCTTCTACTGCAAAAGCCAAGATTACACAGACTCACAGATCATACAAGCTGTTTGCTGGTAAGTATAATGTGTGCATCATTTGGAACAGGGATATCTTAGTTAGCATGCGTCTGCAATTAAACTTTTTCATAGAAAATCGACTTTTCATTCCCAGTAATGATTGTTATGCTACACGTTATGTTCTAAACCCAACGTCACCTCACCTCATCCAAACTTATTGAAGTGTTTGACAATCCTACTATTGAACTTTTGATGACCTGACCTTTTTCTCTTCTCCCTGTTTCAGTGGTGTTCCATCACGGTAAGAACTCGACCGGCGGCCACTACACGACAGACGTATTCCACCCTGGTATCAACTCCTGGGTTCATAACGACGACTCGCGCATGCAGAGTATCCCGGTGTCCGCAGTGCTGAAGTATTCTCCTCCCAGAATGCCATACTTGCTCTACTACAGACGCACCGACCTATCATGAAGTCTTTCACACCACAACGTGCTGATATCTCCATAGTGACTATAATCAGATGTGATTGGAGGATGTCGTAATCTGGCGTGTGATATTGCTTTATATTGCTTGTATCGCAGGTTGATAAACTCTTTACTGTTTACATCACACCAGCACAATGGAAATGTGATTGAGAGATTTGTACAGAAGAGTATCCAAATTGATGGACGTCTCTTCAAATATTTGTTGACAGCCGAGTTTTTTGTAAACTTGTCTGAAATTGTATCATATTGTTTTGTCTTGTGGTGGAGCGGTTAGTTCTCCAGTGGAGTGAAGTGACACTTTTCTTCAGACGAAGACTGAATTGGACAAACTGAACTCGGATTCATATGGGGATGGAGTTGAATTGTTAAGAACGTGACTATGTTGAATGGTGATTAAAGTGTATTGTGTATCCAGTACATTAACAAATGAGTTCTGTGACGGAGTGCGCTGAACATGAATGTGTAGATCCACTATTTCTTGTTCCTCAGTGTAATGTCTAAGACTATAAATTGATTGATTGTAAGACAACATTTTCTTTGAAATAGCCCATCATGAAGAATGGATGTAACAACTTCTTCAAGAAGCCTTTCACAAGTTTGTCAGATTGCAAGTTGACTTGACGATGGCTAGTGAAGCCATGAATTCAACCATAGCATGAAAAGGGCCTAAACAATGCTTTCACCCAAAAAATATTGTTTGGGAAGTACCACAGTGAAAGGACTCCAACTATATCCTAAAGCCAAATTACAACTGTGTGTGTAGAGTGACTGTTGGAGTATACTGGTCAAGTAGTGAAATACTTGATGTTGATTGGCTGTTTATGAACTCTAACACAACTTCCTTGTATTGAAGTTTATGATTAGTCAATTTCTTCAGGATGGACACCCCAAGACTCATGTCATCTAGTAGGGTATGAGTCGGATAAAGCACATCAATCTCAGGCGACATTGTGATCAGTGTATTTTTTGCTCAATGACTGCTGTCTACACAAAAATACCCTGGTCCCACTGTCAGTCTAAGATACAGATGCAGCTTGATCGGGGACTTGCCGTATAGGACTACTAAATGAACATACTCTGTACTGGTTCTCTGTCAAGTAGGTTACCTTAGATCATGTAAATACAGACAATAATTGATCTTTATTAGTTTAGGTAAAGTAAGACTCGAGTCGTATTTGTTGGATGAACAAACTAGTCCCATCACTGCTGAAAATCCCTTAAAATCCAAGTCCAAAAGATAAGCATTTTGAAGACTGTTAACCTCAAAACATTAACCCTCTACCAGCCTGAGGCAAAGTTGTGTGACATGTGCATGGTTTATACTATTTGCTTCAGAGGCAAAGTCCACAAATTTAGCATTTTGAAGAGCAGTTTGAACCTTGAGACATTAATCTTCTACTAGTCCAGCATATAACTATACCAAGGTGTACTCTGATACTGTACTCTGCCGGAATACGAGATTATGTTTGATGAACTGCCCTCTGTCGGCCACAGGCAAGGTGGTGTTACATGTGCTTGGCTGAAGAAGAAGAAAAAATCAGGTTGAAGGTTTATGATATAACAAAAAAATCATTACAGAATAATTGATTTATCCAAAGAATCATCAGTGTCTTGTTTGCTGAGTAAAACTTGCATTGAGATTTTTTTTGAAGTCTTGTGCCAACCACAAATGATATATAAACTGTTCAAATTAGTTTTGACAGTTATTAATATAGATTATGTGTTTGATTTGAATAAATATATTCATGATTACTGATTTGCAATTTGTTGGTAATTATGATTGTAAACTTCAATTTTCAGCATACTTGTTTTCATCATCTGTTACATTCTACCTGGTTTTCTGTTTACTGAGCAGAAAATATAAATTCCATTGATACTTCCAAAGCATCATTTTAATCAAAACATGTATCTTCATCTTGCTTGAACAATAATTACTATAATTTCACAACTCAAAGTCTATCAAAATAGACCCAGTCAAAATTATAATATACACTGAACTCGGTGACATTTGCCATTATAGAAACATTGATAGTTTGAATATGAGAAATTTCCAATTATAAGAGTTTGATTGTTAAGTTTTTCCCATGATGATTAATACATCTCTGGAAATGGTCAAAGTTTAATGAGTATTTAATTTGGTTAAGTGAATACATGGTAGTGGAATTGTCATAATATGAATCAACAAAACACCTAAAGGCATAAAACAGCTTATAATCTTAACATTCTTAATTTTGTCTTAAATTGGTTCAATGTTATATTTTACTTTGGTTAGTATTTGATACGCTTGAATTGCCATTGTTTTGATGCCATTATGATTTGTCATTTTATTTTTACCAGAGAGATAAAAAAAGAATTTAAACAAAAACTTGAATTCTCTATCAACCCATTCACATTTCCTGAATACTGCCATCCAGTTCAAGACAAAGCCATTTTTCATGATCTGGTTTATAAAAAATAAAACAATCTTTGACATATTGAAAAAAAGGTAGTTATATCAGATAAATATTTTCTTAAATATTTTCGATGTATGAGCTTCCATTCTCTGCCATCAGTCTTACCCAAGTTAATCCTTGAAGTGCCAAGATAACTTCAGCTTTTCAACTTAGTTTCGATTTGAAGTGTGATTAATGTGGGTAATATTAGCCAACTACTAACAAATAATTCTGATCGAGGAGAATGGAAATTAGAGAAATGGACCTGTTTTAATTATCAAGTAATCACAACACTACAAGATCTCCTCATAAGAAATATTGGAAGAAATATGTAGTTACTTCATTTGCAGAAATAAGTGTTAAACTTCTCTGTTCGTATTATAATGTATCCAGTCTTCTTTTCCCAAAACACCTAAGGTATTCATTGCATACTGAGGTAATATTAGTGTAATGTTAAAGAAAAGGAGTTCAGGAGATAAGATTACCTTAGAAAAGGTTGCTTTACTTTGTGATCATATTAAGCGAAACAGTTAAACAGTACCTATGATCATCACAGATTTCCTGGCAGCCTAAGGGTTAACAATCAATGTCTTCTAACTGATTTAGATATCCACTCAATTCAAGAAACGTTTTAAACAAGCTCAGGTGTGCTTCTGTCCGCTACTAGTGTTGAACCGTGTCTCTATTGCATTCGATATAAATATGTTTGTTGGGCATCAAATTCATCACCTAATGATGCGACTCATTCTGTCTGCCAAATTCGTTTTGTTGTGTGACACCTTGACAGTAACAAACCTAAATATCATTAGGATATCCATATATGAATATCAGCGATTTCACCAGTGTTCTCGAACGACAAGGACATGGTTTGTAGTGATTTTAATCCTTAACAATCTCTTGGTTGCCATGGTTTGTAGTGTTTTTAATCCTTAACAATCTCTTGGGTGAAAATCTGAAAAATCTACACTATCCAAGAAGATGAACACTGAACCAATCAGAATGTAAAATTTCAAAATCATCACTTCTGATTCGTTTGGTAATGTTGTAAAGGGAGGTAAAAACATTTCATGCTATTCACAACATCCATGTAAAAATAATAGTGTAAATATTTTCAACACTTGGCCTTGAGATTGAAAAGGGTGATGTTTGGGTGTGGTTTGTTTTCTCATTTACTGATAACCTGCTGGAGTCCATCCATCTATAAGAGAAGTAAATGGATGATAAGAATGGGATATAACTGTGCTGGCGATGAAAATGCTAAAGAACCAGGCCTGGTAACTTGTGCATGCCTCATTGCTAATAGATTGTCTGTTGTCATTACTCACTGTTATTTCATTCAAAATTGTTTAACAATATGCTTGTATCACTGGTTGATCTCTTGTTAATAAATATTTTCATTTGCTGTTTAAAGTGAATATCTTCATTCATTTCTCTAATTTGTTTTGATGCATATGAAATTCAGTTCTGTGACTCACTCTGTGCTTGTTTCGGAGAAAACTTTGAAAGCGGTACTACGAGTGAAGTATTTTTGTACAGACAATATTCTTGTTTATGTATGCTATGATGAGTGCATATGAAATATATTGTTTAAGGTGTTGTTTTGATAAACATATTAACAGTTTAAATAACTCTGTCACTTTAAACTAATGTTAACAGTAAACGCTGTACAGTGACCTCCGTGTCTCTGATAATGTGAAAGGATCGCCAAACATTTATCATCAGGATATGAAATGATTCTCTCAATATGGAATGTGCAATCCCCTATGTATTGAATATGCTTGAATGTAATTTTGTCAATTTAAATGGCAACTTAAAAGAAAACACTCAAAAAGGTTACCAGCCAGGACAAAGTAACAAGGCTGCAGGTTGTCGAGTCTTATATCATTCACTGCAATACTTACTGACTGTATGGAGAAACCAAAGATGACAAGAATATGTCAAGCATATTATTATACCGTCACAAAACTATTTTTTCAAGTAAAACTCAACTTAATTGTTTGATGCATCAAATATGAAATAACATACACATTCTTATATTTGAGATCCAAATTGATTTGTGCTATCTAAATGAAATGTGACTTGTATGATATCATTAAAAACATTCTCCTTTTTAACCACATTAAAGGCTAACATCATGTCTGTAAGATGACTAAGAAAAAGCAATGTTGCACCAGTAAGTCTGCATACAAGTTTGTGCAATTCATTTAATCTTACTTAAGCTAGAGAAGCTTAAGCCTAGTTTGTTTAAATATTTTAGTAGTATGGACCATAACAAGACATTGCTGAATGGGTTTTTTGTTGAAACCTGCATACAAGAGTATGTTGTGTCTAGGTACAGAATTTTATGCATGTGGTAACATGTTTTCTTTAATCTTGTTTCACTATTTATATGAATTACAGCCTGTATGATACTGTATCTAAGCATGTGATAAGTTTGTGTAGAGAAGAAGAGCTTGTACCATTACAACTTTGAGTCATGAGCAAGTTTCTGTGGTGTAAAATATTGTTATCATGTAACTTAATATGTTTGAAATACAGCACAAATTATCTGTTGTTTGAAAATGTCGAAACACAGCTGAGGCTTGAATTACCTGTGTTAACTTCTGAATCTAAGTTATATACGTACCGGTATGCGTATTAAGTTTCATGGGTTCAATCAAAGCTAAAATTGTTGTGTGTGTATCTTTGATAAACCTGTAGCATAAGTATTCAATGCACTGTAATTTACATAATGAGCGCCCCTCTCTCTAATAAGCCACGCTGCTAATGACTGAAATATTGCCCATGCTAATATAAACTAGCCGCAAGGGACTCGTCCAAATAAAATTATGAGAATTTGTCTTGTTTCAGATAATGTCGTCCCAAATAGAACATTGTTATGAATAAGTCATTCACTTCCTCTCTAAAAAGCACCCCCTGTATCTTAAAGCATGTAGAGAATTCCCCCTCCTTAGTCAAGACGCTCAATCATGCCATGTGTAGACTTCTAATGATCATTTTTGACCCCAAAGCCAGTTTTATCATGAAGAAATTTTGTACGTTACAACAAACTTATATACATGCTCTACACACGTTGATGAATGTATCCAATTTATATCCTTTAGGCCAGTTTAAATTAATCAATTAGCACCTTCTCTAAAGAGGTATCCAAATTTGTTCCCCCTTTGAAAATATTTTGGGCACTTACTATGTCTTATTATGGTGGTGAATTAAGTGATATTTTGACTAGGAGTGTAAAAGGTTAAAGTCTGTGTACATGTATGACATTGTATGAGTATGTATTATACCCAAAGGGAAGGATGGTGTTTGTGAAATTAATGTTGCCTGTATCATGAAGTAGGTGTGATCGCAAACTATTATAGTCCTCGCTTGTTGACTATCAATGTTTATTTCCTGGTCGATAATGAAATAATTTCATTGAAGGTGTTTTTGGATTGAATTTTGAGTTGTTGTTTTTGTTGAGTTATTAAAGTTAACTTTTCATTTGAAGTCATAATTTTACATAAACCTGTATATATGATACGACTGTACATTGATTTAACCTTGCTTGGTTGCTCCATGAGAATATTTATTATCCTCCAGGGAGGTTGTCTATTGTTCTTGGCACTCTATTTCCCATAATTCCCTGCTGATTTACCAGGCTAAGACATTAAACAAAATTTTATCTTGGAATATCCCTTCCCAATTGTCTCAGTGTGAATGATAAGATCTCTATATTAAGGTGCTGATTGATCAACAGAATTGACAAAATAACTCAAACCCATAATCCTCTAGGACGTTACATCAGATCCAGGACATAACGTGAGTGATTTTTCCAGTAGACAAGGGGATAATAACAGAGTTGTACTTCAGATCGATGTAATGATCTGATAGGCTATAAATAGCTAAATGTGTTGTTTTTTGGTCATTGAGAAAGATGGGGAGATTTTGTAGACAACTCCTATTCTCTTTCTGCATTTTCCCCATTATCTGTTTCTATGGAGATAAAGAATGACTGGGCATTTCGCTTGGGAATGCCTGCTCATGTTTCAATAATGCTCTTAAGTCATTCTTAATGTATCCATATGCACCTATATGATAGCACATAGCTTTCTGGTATATCACCCACCACTAGCTGCCACCCCTGTGGATTGTTTTGAACCAGGCCATTATAATTGTTACAGGTCTGTCCTATTTGTATTTCAGGGGAGTTGGGCAATTGGTGGTGCTTTCAAATATCATGGGCAAATTCTATTTTTCATTACCATTGTCAGAAAATATATTTTCATTACCATTCATTATCATCTCTCCTCGTTATGTGTGGATTCAGTGAAGATTAGCATCTCCTTCTATGTAGACTGCTTTGTTTGCTGCAAGTAAAAAAGTGATGCTTCATTTAAAATATCCAATCAAAATCTTGAGTGGAGCCCATGTGATAAATGTAGACTTTTACCAATAAAAGACAATGTTAACCAGCCTGAGTGTGTTTTATTTTCTTTTGAAAGAACTCATGAAGATAACACAACATGAATCTATATCACGTGGAAGCTCAGGTGTAGTTTGGAATGCCATAACAAGACGTGATCCTATAACACATTGAAGCTCAGGTGTAGTTTGGAACACGACAAGACGTGAACCTATAACACATTGAAGCTCAGGTGTAGTTTGGAACACGACAAGACGTGAACCTATAACACATGGAAGCTCAAGTGTAGTTTGGAACATGACAAGACATAACCTATTTCACATGGAAGCTAGGGCTGTGCAATATTATCGATATACCGGTGTATATATCGGTATAAAATGTGTATTGCAATAATTGCAATATGATTTGTTATATCGCAATATATCGCACCAATGCATTTCAAGTAAAATTAAGTTTAAAATCTTGCTTTTAGGCACAAACACATGGTTTAATTCTCCAAAAAATGTTTGATGTGCAGGAATATGTGTTGGACAAATGATGGGAGACATTTTTTTAATGTAAATATCATTAGAATTTGCTTACATATTTACCTTAATAACTTGCTGTATATAGTTTGTAAGATCTGAAAGGCATTTTATCAAATATTTCATGTTTAAATCGCATAATGATGTATAAAAGCTCAATGTAGAAGTCATTCAATATATCGCAGTATTATTGCAATATGTGTGCTGTATATTGCAATATATCGCAATATGATTTTTGCCACAATATCCAGCCTTAATGGAAGTTCAAGTGTAGTTTGGAACATGACAAGACATAACCTATTTCACATGGAAGCTCAAGTGTATTTTGAAATGATCAAATATACAGGGAACTATTTAATAGTCTATATGTAAATCGCTTTGTTAGTGTTTGTTCATTAGAAGCAGAGTTCTTTTCTCGATCACATCACACAAATCATTAAATGATTGCTTTCCCACTTGGTACTGAGGACTAAAAGAAAAGAACAACACTGTAAAACGTGACTGCAGTAATTCCAAATATGTCAAAGAAAAGGAGAAACATAAAAACAAATATGTGAAATAACATCATTTTTATTACTATAAAAAAAAAAGTATGAATATATTAGATAGCCTATAGTGTATATACATTAAGAAAAGAGTTAAGCATCTTCAAGTATTCCCGGGGGCGGGATAGCGCAGTGGTTAGCGCGTTCGGCTTCGGATTAAGAGGTCCGGGGTTCGAATCCCGCCAGGGGCACGGCAACGTTGTCTGCAGTAGAGAACTGTTCTACACGCAGTAAGGTTTGGGTGCAATGCTTACTGAATTTCAGCGTAGTACCACCCATGGTTCGCTAGTTCCAGCCGATGCTCGCAGGTTTCACAGCAAAGCATAGCCACATGGCGTTGCGGGCTTTCTCCCTGCCGTAATACTAGCAACCGCGATATAAGTGAAATACTCTTGAAAGCGGCGTTAAACCCCAACTCACCTCACCTCACCTCAAGTATTCCCCAGCGAAGGTTGTCTAATAAGGAAGATCAAAGACAACGTAATTGCATGATCTTAATGAATCATTATCAAGTAGTGTAACGTAGAAAATTCCATTCAAATAACGTTGAATGTTTCACTACTTTTGGACATTACATTTATAAAATCTTTGTATTTTAGTCTCCAAGAATAAGTTTAGTTATACTGAGAAATGAAAGTCAATATTCTTTGTTTGTTATGTGAGTAATGTAATTATTTAACTGTGTTGACACCTCAGTCTGATTAAAACGTTTGTTAAAACATTTTGCATCCTCCAGGACACGAACTTGTCCAACAAATACCTCTCCTCAAGAGTCGAAAGCACAAAGCATTATTTCTATCCTGAATTCAGTATTTGCAATTTTGATTCCTTGAACAGTGTAGATTTTAATATCAGACTGAACATCTCTAAAGCAGAGAAAAGTTATTAATTACTTATCAGATTGAACTCAAAAGAATCCCAAAGCAATTTCCAAATTAAGTGTAGCTATATATAGTGCAATTTTATATGTATATTTATTTTCTGGTCTATAATGTTATGTTTATTTTAAATTATTTTTGTATTATTTATGAGTGAGCTAAGGATATAAATCGTTCAAATTTGTATGAGACGATAACTGCGAAATTGTCGTCGAGGATCGAACCCAAGCACAGCAATGATAAGACATCGCTATTTGACATCGTTTAGCGGGCCACTCTCGAGTTCTCTCCCCTTACTGAGCTCTTCTTTCTAAGATTTGTAACTCCTCTTTGGCGTTGTTGACAACGAAAGGAGTGCTCGATTTCGGATATGTTACACATCAAAATCATTCCAGGTGACAGTTGAAATAATGTAAATGCATAATACTTCTGTGGCAAACTTGGCATCTTTGCCCATTATGAGAAGCGTTTGTGTTGATATATCTATTAAATCGCTGAAAACTCAGAAAAGATCAAACAAATTAATGAAAGTTGAAACACATCTTGGACACATCTTCCCTGTTAAAAATAGACCATGTTTATAAAAGCAATTCATAAAATTTGTTTATAAATATCTATCGAATATGACAATTTAATTTCACCTTTGTAGATGTTTTATTGCCGATTTTACAAATCTAGATCTGATGTTTCAAGAAGCGAAATGAAGACCTGGAGCAATTTTTCATAACATGACATATGATAAAACTAGGCGAATGTTAAGCCAGTAAGAAGGCCCTAAAGCCATGCCAAGACAAAGCCAAAAAGGAAAATGCATTGGGTGAGTATCTTAATAAACATTAAAAATCGTTTTCTAGAGGATGAATTATCTATTTCTACATTCACAGCAAACATTCAATAAAATGTATCATCTAACATTGTTATTTTGGGATAGCACTACTGTACCTTCAGTAGTACAAATTCTTGTACTTTTCCAGGCCAAGTCACTCACAGGATTCAAACCGACGCCCTCAGAGTCAGGCAATTATCACCAGCACTGACCCTACCAATAGCAAAAATTCTTATGTTTTTAAATTTCCCAAAAGGTAATAACAATACACTTTAATATATGAATGGGCATAAATTTACAACCCTTATTAATCCTATATACATTGCTTTCTTTCATTTACAGGTAACAAAGTTAGCATTTAATGCAGTATTCCAATGTTGTGACCAATATTTGTTTTAGAGATCGGATGATCCGGTTCAAATGTTCACTCCAGAACACAATTCAAGATGTGCTGAGGGCACGACCAGGATGGCAGGAAGTTTCCGGGTAAGTTAGGGATCCTGGCATTTGTTTATCAAAATGGTAAAAAAATGTATTGTACATAAAGAGGAACATTTTCATCTGGGGTATTTTGACAAACATTGATATTTTGTAAAACTTGTCTTCATGGTCAATATTGATTGATGTTACTTCATTGAAACAAACACAAATAATAAATAATAAATTTAGCTTTCAACAGAATTTCTGCAAAGCTAAATCGATAACTGAAAAGTAACTTTATTTATAAATATCAACATCAGATTGTAAACTTTATAATTTAGTA
This sequence comes from Gibbula magus, assembly GCA_936450465.1. Lineage (NCBI taxonomy): Eukaryota > Metazoa > Mollusca > Gastropoda > Trochida > Trochidae > Gibbula > Gibbula magus. Next base: position 31,766,203 of record OW388299.1, on the reverse strand, counting down.
AACTTTATTCATCATGCAACATGTCTTTAAATAGTTAAACTTTCAATCTTTATTGGTCATCACTGTTTTGTGCTGTGCATGATGTCATCTGAATGAAACAAAATCCAAAAATGTATTTACTTGCACTGATAGAACCAAAATAAAATACTGTGCCTTTTAATTTCTACCTTCATTTAATAAGAAAATAATATGAGCAGAATTCAATTTTAGCTTTTAATATGTTTTACATGATAAACATACATTTCACTCCTTTTACTTATTGATGTTTGACTGTATGGTTGCAGTCTAAGTCACGGAGACTGGGATTTTCTGTGGTGTGACAAGGACTTCGCCCGGGAGCATTATGACTATCTTTACTTCCCAGAAAACTCCCGAGTGTCCCATTTCAGAAACTATTTTGAGGTTTATTTTGCAAACAATATTTCGCATTGCTAGTAGTGTGCATTGTTGTGTTTTGGGAAGCTTAAATTTTTGCAACTTCATTCGATATTTGATGAAAAAAATTCTCATTGATTTAAGGTATCATTAATATAATAATCACTTATCTGAAATTTGGGATTTAAAGGGCTTATATTAAACTTATCTTTATCAATGCAGATCTTTGAATTGATAATTTTATAATTGTAATTAGAAAATGTAATCATATTGGCTAACATTATTTTGATTGTAGATATTATTAATGATGTTATGTATACATAATGCATAGATTATAAATTTAACTCATATTCATCATATCCTTGTCCAGTGTTGTTCCTGGAGGGGGTCCTGAGGACATTTGCCCACCTCTTTTTCTTGGTGTCTCTTAATATATGGAGAAGTAGGATACTTTTATCATTGCAAGGGGTCCCACTTGTTCAGAATTGGCCAAAATGATCCCCTCAGCAGATCACCTAGGAACAACACTGCTTGTCTATAGTTATATTTTTTATTTCTACCTGCAACAACTCGAATTTGACAACCTTGAATTTAAGATAATAATTATCAATACCATTTGATATCAATTTCAATACAATTTTGTATTTCATTTGTATATATCTAAAGGATTTGCATCCTGAAAAAATCTTAAGATAATAATAAATAAGTAAATATGTTTGTTTTGCTTGAGATTTAAATACGGTAAAGTGTCTTTTCTTGAGTTTCATCTTTGATCAGTTACCACCCTATAAGAATGATTTTTTTGGACATTTGTTTAGTATTTTATGGTATCAAAACTTTTCTGATTACAACACTGATTTGAACACTCAATTCACAACCTAAGAAAAGTTACTATATGTATAGCATCGGTTCCAACAAATTGCTCAAGGACGCTCGGGTGGAGGCTATGTTGAACATGTTGCTTTTATATACACATGTATGTCCAGTTTTGTTGAACAGCAATATTTGTTTCTTTTACTGTCAAATCTGAAGGTTTCGACAGTTTATTGAAATACTTGCTTGATTCTAGTTGCAGTTTCCTAGATAACAGAATGTTGCTTTAGCTTAGCCAGGGTTTGTTTGCTTTACAAATAGTTTGGAGAAGTAATTACTATTTGTTAATAAATTTTTCATGCTCTTTCGAACTCATTTGAACTAAGAATATAGTCATGGAAAATGTGAGATAGGAATTTGATAAAATAAAACACTATGTTTGAAATAAGTTTGTCAAAAATGATAATATATATAATAATATAATGGCCAAAAGCGGATTCATTAAATGGGATGTCAATTTGACAATTGCTCGATTTTATATTTCTGAAATTGATCCATAAATTACTTATATATGGCTTTTTTAAAAAACGCCTAATTTAGCCCCTGTGACCAGAATGAAAATCAGCGGGGGAGGGGTGTGGTTCCTGAAGCGATGACTCCTGTGACATCACTGGAGGAACCTCATTATCGGCGATAGTCATAATTCAACATAATTTTGCGAGAACAAGAACTCTGGGTTCTGTAGAGCTAATGTAATATGAAGCCTGTAGAACAGCAGTGTCCAGACAGTTTACCTCATCCTTTATAACTCAACAGGTTTCACAAAGGACTTGCATCAATCTGTTGACTTACATTATTGTCAAATTGGATTTTAAATGTTAACAATAGTTGCAGTTTCATTGAAGGAATTTAGAAGTAGAAATTCAACTTGTTGGAGAATAGAATTCTCTCCCCACAGAGTTTACTCAAGTTATATTTTCCCACAAAACCTCAGTAACATTATGTTTATATTCCTACTGGTAGTTTCTTACATAAAATCACTAGCAGAGAAACACTTGCAACACAGATAACCACCCTTATTTTCATTCAGTCTTAGTTCTGTCTTATTAGAAATATGTGCCCACGTGAACACGCTCTGCTATACCCAGAGAATACAGGTTCAGACTGCATACTCACTACAAAACAATATCACTGATTGCACAACAAAAATTAATTGCACCTTAGAGTATCTTATATCAAAAGCACCAACATATAGGTGTAATGTAACAGAGGTTCTGAGGAAGGATACAACTTTAGTATGGAGTGGGGTGATTATGAAGAAGTGAATATCGTACTTGGAGCTTTTAGAGTACAGAGGGTTGTTCAGGCAATGATAGAGAGCTTGTCAAGAGTTTGGTTTGGTTCGTAAAACAAGTAACATGGCATAATAATAATTTTGAAATTCATTTTATAGCACTTTTGTTCCTGAACACACCTCTGTACTTGTCTAGTGTGTGAAATAAGCCTGAAAAGCAACCAGCTCAAAAGTGTAATTTGTCAATTTTTAAAGGCCAAATTAAACAAAAAACTATTTATTTCGCGGAAATATTATATTTATGTTAAAACTAGGACACCCTCAGTGAACAATGAATCTCTAACACAGAGCTGGTTGTGTGTGTTGCTGGTCCTTATTTCATACACTGACTTGTGTAGTGTTGTAGAGATGTGTAGAGATGTTGCTTGTGGCTGCAGCGACGCTGAGTGGGACATGTACTGGTGTGATGTGTGGTGGATGAAAGAAACCTTCGATCACGCCTACCTCGACGAACACATGCGAATAAACCACTTTCGTAATCACTATGAGGTCAGTACCGTGAAACTCATGTTGATTTCAAATGGTTGGTTTCCTTCTTGGTGTTTGCTTGGTGATACCGTGTGTATGGTAACAGTAACTGAGAATGATCAATATGATCACTACTGGTGAGAAGTGATTTTAAGTTGGTACGTGTATAATGCAAACATTTTTTAGCTTATTTGGCCAGATGGGCATTAGTCTGGACATCAACTTTTCACAATTTCGACTTTTTTCTCCAGAATCCTTTCGTCCCCAGCCAAAAACCAAACTTTTGGGAGGTAATTGTACCTTGGAGATCAAAATGTGTACTGTTAGTTTGGTCCTGATCACCATCTAAAATATGGGCGTGGCAGGCAATATCCCCAAAATCTAAGAATGATTTCTTCTCCGTTGCTACTACTTATTACTTCTTCCTTAGAATGCAAAGGTATAAAATAATAGAATTGTGTGTAGATATATACATATACATATATATTGGATTATAAATGTAACTTTGTGACTGTCAAATCATAACAGACACCACACGGACAATGCCTTATCATTTGATATGCTAGTTTTTACCTTGAATAATGTAATACCTGATGAGTTACAGAGCCAGTGGCTCTATTTGTTTACCTGTAATAATATTATGATTCAAAGATAGAGTCACAAACATTAGAGTAAATTCTTCTTTTCATACATTAAATATCTTGTCTCAAATTGTCTTGTCAACTTGAACAAATTGATTCTTAAGTTGTTTTTGAATTTCTGTTTGTTGATTACAAACCAGAATAGAATGTGTTTAACTCTTATCTTGGATATTCTTATTAACATAAGCTTATTTCTGTTACATGTGGTGAAAGGTTTTGTTCTTAATAATTTGTCAGTAATGCTTCTTTATATAGAGGTGAATGGATTATCGCAGTTGTTTCCCTTGTATTTTATCTTATTCTCTTAATGTGACAAGTATTTAAGACAAGATGCCAAAATGAAATCTTTAAAAATTGTAAACTGTAGAAAATTATATATTTATAAACAACTCCTTAATGTTTGTACGGAATGGACAACTTCCTCTGCAAGTAATAACCCACTCCAGTCTCCATCACTGGCTAATTTAGGCCTTGCTGCAATTTTGTTAACTTTTCTGTGTGAGTGTAACGGCATGCTGTTCCTAAACATCACAATGAATGCTGCTACACTAGCACATAAAAGTTAACAAAATGCAGCTAGGCTTAAATTATCCAGTGATGGAGAATGGTGCAAGTTATGAATTGTGGGGGAAATTCCCAAATGAAATGAATGAAAGCGTTTTACTGTAGCATATATACTGTAGCAAAAATAAACCATTTCACCCAATCTATTACAGCAGTGAATGTATAACACACATTTCTAATATTTGACACATGTGTATATTGTGTATGATGTAGCTGACCAGAAAGAATCTGATGGTGAAGAACTTAAAGCGACTGAGACGACAGATTGAGAGAGAGTCAGGCAAACTGGAGGCACAGAAGTATCCTTTTATATTGCAGGCTTTGTAACTAATAACAGGGGAAAACTTGCCCATTAGTTCAATTTTGTTGAAATAAAATGTTTCCTGACCATGACATTTTCAAGCCTATAAGTTAGTGCTCTCATGCAATGTTGGAACCTTAGAGTACAGTTGTTGACAATAATTTGGCTTTATGAAATCAATTACCGGTATGTAGATTCTTGCTTAAATTGTCAGTTTACTTCCTTATCACAACACAGATGTGATTTCTTTCCAACAACCTATGAGCTACCAGTAAGTTTCCAGATTCGATCATATCTTAATAATAATAATTAATAATTCATTCGTTTATCTATCATTCATTCTGTTCATGATATTATATCTTATCTTTCCTAATCTATTCTTATCATTCATGATCTTATATTTCCTTATCTTTTATTATTCCTCCTTATCACTCTTTTCTAATCTTGTTTTTATCTCATCAACGTCTTTATCTCTTTTTATCTCTATTCTTATCTCTTTTATCTTATCTTATCTTTAAATCTTTTGGCCATTATCTTACCAGTGTTTAATTATTTTGTCTACTTTTGATTAGTTTTATATTCTAAAAAACATCTCTGTGTTTATTTTATCCTTTGTCATCTGTTTCTAGGTTTATCATATCAACTTTAATCTAATCTACAATAATCTTTCCTCGTCTTGCTGTTCTGTCTTTATCTTTTGTCAAAGAATCTTATCTCAGCATATGTTATCTGTTTATCTTCTGTCAAAGTATTATTTCTTTGCATTATCTTATCTTATCTTATGTTTTTGTTTATCTTCAGTCCGAGTACCACATCTTTGTGGACGAGTTCCGACGGAACCCGGGGTCGATATGGATCATGAAGCCGATAGCCAAGTCCCAGGGGAAGGGAATCTTCCTCTTCAAGAGACTCAAAGACATCACTGACTGGAAGAAGGTCAGAAATAATAACCACTGGTCCGACTTTATTTCTCACAAATAGAAAAGATACAAGTGATCCCATGTGCTAAAAACTTGTTTTATTTAAGAAATCGCATTCATAATCATGGCAATACATGTGACTAATATCCATAATAAATAAATTATAAATGTTGGCACTATAATTTTGTGCTAACAGGTTTTAAAATAGATGTGTATGTTCCAATTACTTGCAGATATATGAGATATTGAAGTCTATGATTGTTGTTGATTCATTTATATCCATTGATAATGTGTGATGTGAATTTAAAATGGTTTCCTTTTGGCTTTTCAATATAAATAAAGACATCCAAATCTTCAAAAAAAATTTTAATGATTGTAGTTGCCACAAGTTTGTGAGATATTTAGATCATCCAAGATAAGTTCAAACTGTAACATCAATCTTTTGAAAACTCATTAACTGACATTTGAAACATATGTCAATAACATCAGTGTTCAAAATATCTACCTGTCTGGATCCAACAAAGGTTGAAAGTGCATAGCCACATGGTGTTGCGGGCTTTCTCCCTGCCATAATACTACAGCCGCGATATAAGTGAAATACCCATGAAAGCGGTGTTAAACCCCAACTCACTCACTTAACTGATTTTAAAGTATTTGATGGATCTCCAACTACAGGGTACCGAGTACATGCCCCTGTCTGAACCCAACAAGGAGGGACCAGAAACCTACGTTGTTCAGCGCTACATCGAGAACCCCTATCTGATTGGTGGCCGCAAATTCGACATTAGAGTTTATGTTCTAGTCACATCGGTAGGTACATCTTGTTCACTTTAAATGTTTCTGCATTATTTTGTCCTTGATCTGGAATTTCATTGTCGTACCAGATTGTTTTGGATTTAATTATATAACTGATAACTATAAATGATTTTAAATTGAATTATCAGATTTATGATTAATGATTTTTAAGTTCAAGATTTGAGAACATATTTTTATTGAAAATAAAACTTTATTTAAAAGAAATTTTGGTAGAATTTTGCAAAAACCAAATTTGAGTTATATGCTTTTCATATGAGAATTTGCAATTTACAACTATTTATGTTCTCTCAATTAACTCAATACGTCCTATCTGTTTGCAGTACAGTCCACTCAAGGTGTGGTTATACAGAGACGGGTTTGCTCGATTCTCAAACACAAGGTTCTCACTTGAATCTATTGAGAACAACTGTATCCTTTCAATATCACATCTTATCTCTCAATGTCTTCATGGGTGTTGTAATTGATCATGAAACAGCAGATTATATGATTTTTATTTGAAAAACTTAGCTATTATATAAACTAGTATTGTTATGATTGTCAATATTTAATGCATATTACAATGCAAAATAAAACCAATTGGTGCTACTAAAACTTGTCAACGTGTTGTAAATGGTAGAGTTAGAAATGATTGTTATGATCTAGATGACAACTTCATGATGCCTATACCAACAGCATCAAGTAAGGCCTGCCCAAGAGCCTAGTAACTCAGGGCAGTACATTTTGGTGTTTTGTTTTAATTATTTATCAAGAAATGACACTTAAGGTTGGTTAGTTTCCCAGTTGAATGTACACTGTATGTATGGTTCATGGTTACTGTTCCTGACTCGCATAGATGTACATCTGACGAACGTAGCTATCCAGAAGACAGCCCCTGACTACGACCCAGAGAAGGGATGTAAATGGTCCACTCAGCAACTACGTCAATACCTCACCGCCAGGCACAAGCGTGATGATGTGAGTAAATCATCAAACATTGTTATTTTAGAAAACTAAAAATTAACTTTGTTCAAGAAGAATCCTGTAGAGATTACTTCTTCTACACACAAATCTCTCTTTTACTTGCAACTCTGTGTTATATCGCCAGTACACCAGTTGCACAAACCTCTAATGTTAAAAGATGGCACTAAGGTTAACCTGAGTGTTAAGGTTGTTTTGTGCAACGAGCACCAGGACTATAGCAATCACCAATGCCATCTTGTTTATCATCACCAAGTCACCAATGCCATCTTGTTTATCATCACCAAGTCACCAATGCATGTATCAGTCAACTGTCACGTCAGGGAGATAAAACTTTCCACCAGATGAACAAGATGTTATCCTCAGTTTCAATCAACAGAGTAAATACTTATTCTCTACAATCAAACTTAACTCTTAACTACAGGTCCAGGGCCCATATTTTCGAAGGTCTCTTAGTGTTAAGATAGTCGTTGTCGAAAGTCAATGTTAATGTATGGCACTTATGACTATCTTACGCTTAGAGAACTTCGAAAATACGAGTCCAGGATGGCAATCATTCCTTTTGTTAACAAGTTGTATTTCCTGTAAATTGGACATTCAGAATGGTTGGCACTTGTCCATTCTACAGGTAAAGTGAATTCAATGAATCAATTCCTATATTGCAGGTAGAGAAGATGTTCAGTCAGATGAACGAGGTGTTCATCCTCAGTCTGCAGAGCACACAGAAGATCATGATCAACGACAAACACTGCTTCGAGCTTTACGGATACGACATCATACTTGATGATAAACTTAAACCGTGAGTTACTCGCTAACACTGTCTTTTCACAATTTTGTGGTGACAGCAAAAAAATAATGGCAGATCTCTATGTGGAGGTTTTCATCTGTGAATAAATTGTAAGCATATTGTGTCTTGTTTTGATCCTAGCTGAAGCTGTAAATCTTTCTGTGTATAAGTTATCTGCTTTAAGGAAATATTGTGCTTTACTTCCAATGCTGCATTGTAATTTCATTCTCACTAATTCCAGCTGATGCTTGCCAGTTATACTGCCATCCATGTCTTCAAGCATCATTTAAGTTACAAATTCTATTTTTAGAAAAAAAAGATGATTATAGGTAATTCAAATATCTGTGTATATTTTGATCACAAAGTCCACTGATACAAGCTATTTTCTGTATGTCTTGGTGGATGAAAGTTGAACATTAGAGTGTATGTTCTAGTCACATTGCTAGGTACCTCTTGTTCACTTTAAAGTCCACTGATACAAGCTATTCTATACCTACAGCTGGCTCCTGGAGATAAATGCCTCCCCGTCTCTGACAGCAAGTAGTAAAGAGGATTACGACCTCAAGTTCGGCATGCTGAATGACGTCATCAATGTTCTGGATATGGAGAGCAGGTGAGAAACTGATGGTGCATTATTGGTTCTATACGGTGGCTAGTGTCTTTCACTTCAAGTTGTCTCGGATTCAAAAGCTACTAGAGGCCCTGGATATTTATTCACTGTAAAGAACTGTTCTACATCAGTAAGGTGTGGGTGCAATGCTACATTGAAATCTAGTACAGTAATGCTGATGGATTGCTAGTTCCAGCCAACACTGGGCCGTGTTCAAGATAGGTTTCAAAGTAATCGCTCAATTAGCGATTACTTTTAAACCTCTCTTGAACGCGATTGCTCAATGTAGCGCTACGTAGCAAGGCGAGCAAACTTCAAGGAATTTGCACTGTGTCGTTCAAGAGAGAAAAAAGCGCTCATTGAGCGCTAGATTGAGCGATCAATGAGCGCTACGAAGCGCTTCATTTTGTTGAACAGCCGGCCGGTTTCACTCAATTGGATAGCCGCAATGAAATGGGCTTTTTGTTTGCAATACTACTTTATGCATTATTAATGTAAGTAGAATTCTCTAGAAACAAGTGTTTAATTCCAAATCTCTTCATCGATCCAAGAGCGGGCACCCCACGACTATACCCGTCAGAGTAAAACAAAGTATCAGTGTAAAGCAAACAATTTAGACATACCAAAGCATGCCTCTGCATATCGGTGTTGATAAATATTGATGTAATTGTAGATTGACAGGGAAGGAGAAGCGTATCGGAGGGTTTGACTACATCTGGGATGACGGACCAGTGTTTCTAGACGAGTCTGTAACATCGGACTGTATCAACAGTATGGGGACCACCATCAACTCTTTTCTGGGTGAGGATACTACAATATTTATCTCGTCTGTAAGCATGAATGTGAAATAAGATGAACCATTAACTCTGAACTTGTCATGACACTGTTAGTTCATATGCCATTATGCCCTATAAAACATCAACTTGTTCCTTGATCTTTATACTTTTGCTGCTGAATTTTTTAGTTCCCAGTCATTTTTTAGTGGCCAATTTGCAGGAATCACAACTTGTTAGCAAAAAGAATTATTAAGGATTGGCTATAACTGGGTCTCCCTGAATATTACTGCATAAACAGGCAAAGTTGTCCTAATACATAAAATAATAATTCTTTGATTAACAGTAGAAATAGTAAGCTACTTGTTCAGTATGCTAACAAATTTATGAATCAGTTTATTGATAGATAAGCATTAGTCTGTGTCTACAGATGAAAAAGCTGTAATCTTTGACATCGTCAAAATCTGTCTTATGATAGATACATGACAGACATCTTATAAAATGTCAGATCTGCAATGGGAAGAAGATGCCCATAAAAAGTGAGCTGATACCTGTACTGCCAATAGTCTGTTTAGAGAGAACATATGGTATCTTTGACATACATGAAATGTGTTTCATGTACACTAATGATTCACATTTGTATCCAGGGTGCCACAACGACCGTAGACAGAATCTAAAACAGATCTACCAGACAGCCACCCTGACAAAGAAAACTTGATCGATTGTCTATCTGGAACAAGTAGACATCAGCGTCACATTTAGGTAGTCATATCACATCATCACTTGGTAACGGTCAACATCACCATCACCATCACCATTGGCAGGACATTGTGTTGAATTAACTTCAGTGAAGGGGCAGTAGCACGTTTTTTTTTCAAATTTTATTTTTTCAAATTTTCCATTTACAATGATAGTTATGTTATTAATATGTACTTTATAGGGTAAAACATCTTATTACACAAACAAATTATCCGTAGTGATCCCGACAGTGTTGCGTATAAAGCAAAAATTGCATGGCGGCCATTTTATTGTGATCACATTTTATTATTTCGAATGAAAAAAACAATTCTCATGGCTTTACGGAACCATGTACACTCATTTTTTAACTTTATTTTCCGAAGAGAGAAGGGTGTTTTACTATTGGTGAAATTATTTTTCAAATACATTTCATCGACTTATTTGAGAGAAAAAACTTGCTACTGCCCCTTTAAACTACACAAGTCACCATTGATAAGGACGTTGTGTTGTCACTGTCATCAGTATTGTTGAACATTTATATTGGATGGATACATGATAGTAATATCTAGTTCTTGTGCCAAAATGAAGCCTATACACTTATATATGACCTTGTATCATGACTGATTTACATTAAATCTTTGTGAGGATGTTCATTTGCTGCTCCTTGTCCCGATATGTGTTACTCATTTTCTGGAACACTGACATGCAACATACCAAAATGTTTTACTGATTATCTTTGAAATGTTTTCTCAACAAGATTTGTTAACTTTTAATGCTATGAAAAAACTGTTATGGAATATTCATTGGTTAGACCAGTGACAGTATGGACTCACTCCAGTTAGGGAATATCTGGTTAGATAGATATACTGGAAGTAAGTCATGTGCTATTATTGAAAATTGTAAAAATATTGTCTATGCAAAAAATTATGGGCATTGTAGTTGCTGATTAGCATGATTGTCATTTAACATAATAGTGCTTCTTACTTGAAATATTACAAATTTGTTTTATATGATTTACTTTATACAATTGCCAAGTTACACTTTATGCATTTATTGTTCATATTTTATTAATCAATATTTCACCTCTTGCAGTATTTCACAGCCAGAATCAAAAGATTTTTTAACAATGTTGACAAATAAAGAAGAGAAATTATTCTATTGACTTTTTTATGTTGTTATTATAACAGTGGTTATCATAACTACTTCTGTAATTCTTCCTTAGTTTCGCCCCCTCTATAAGTTCGCTCACGTAAGATCATCCGATAGCCTCATTTCAAAATGCCCTACAAATTACGACAGTGTGCAAGAAGTTCAGTGTTGACAGAACAAAAATTCGACCATGATCAAAATTTAGAAATTAAATTATTTACCAGTCATGCCAAGTCTATTGCTTTACCTGGTAGATCTAGTCTAGAGGAAGGATTTCTTCTAGCTTACCTGGTTTTCAAAAATTAGTAAAACAATAAAATTTAAAGCAATGTCACAAAATTTACATTAAAAGACTGGCGCACAAGCCAAGGTCATTGGGGATAAGTTTGACAGTGGACATTTCATGGAAATATTTGGAAAATTTTATGGTCGAAATTATGGAAGAATAAGGGTACTCAATTTCCCCATGATATTTACAGCCAAGCAGGGAACAGCAACCACCATCAATGAAAGTGCCTGAGATATGTCATGATTGGTGTGTTCACAAAGAAAAAAGCAGAGAGTTGAAATTGACATTTTATTACAATGATTATGTTGCAAATAAAATGGAATGTTTGTGATGTGGACGGAATTCTCTTTTGATTTAAACTTGATTATTTACAGCAAATATGATTATGTTAGAACCATGATTATAGCATTAAAACAATCTGAATGAAATAAATAACTATGATCTTCCATTTAACAAAGAGGAATTTAAAGCAATAATCGTGATTCATGATTAAATGACAGACATGAAAATATGCACCGCATAATCATAAACATTTCAAAGCACTATCTAAAGTAACATGATAAAATTACTCTCTACAGCTCTTAGTTTAGACGAATTCCATCAAAGTTCGGATCAATGTACATAATACATAATTGAACATTGAATAACATCACAAATATATATACCTTAAAAAAAAAAAAACTTTGATATGTTATTGATTTTGTATGGTGTTACAATGCACTAATGCATTGCAGTTTTTTTTACTATAACTATTTATATTGTGACTTGAATTGAAGTCAATGTCTAAAATTAAAAAATAAATTAAATGTTTATGAGGGAAATAATAAATCTGACATACAATTCCATGTTCAGTCAATATTCAACAAGATAGTGAATTTCATATGAATGGCTTTCTTCCTTTGCAACAGACTTTCCGGTCTCGGTCACAATCACACAACTATATCATGATTCTAGAGTCCGATCTTCAAGTAAAATTGTTTGTTTCAATTTATAACTTTCACAGATAAAAAGGAAATCAGCCTTATATTATCACCCCGTAGAAAATCTTACAAAATGTACTAAGAACTGTCATTTTGTGTGTATCTGTACACAATAATGACAACTTTGTCAAAGTAGGTGCAGAGTATTATGTAAAACTATGTTGTTCATTATATTCTCCCCCTCATTCTGGTAATTGTGAATGATCAAAGCACCTCAGAAATCTTCACACTGCCGAGATTCCTGCAAAATTTTAACAATTACGGTTCATCATTTCAATCTTCAAATGATGATTCTGACATAAATGTTTGACACTATCACAAGTAAGGTAATATTCACATGATTCTCTATCTGATAGTTCAGCACACGATACCTCTCATTGAACGGTAGAGTTGCCTTGGATTAGTTCTAATGTTTCAGATATAGATTTAGTTCTGTCATCACTTCAGGACGTCAAGAATACTCAACATCTTGCAGTCATTCCACTGACCGATCTTAGCAATACAACAAATCTTAGCAATGCTAAAAGACAGGCCGACAGAACCTCAGGAACTGCGCTGAACTCTGAGGTTATGTATCATACAGGAAGGACTTTCAGTTCTGCTCAGTTCAGTTCCGTCACAAGTAAATGAAACACAGCTTTGACATGATCATGTACAGCTGTCAAGTCCAGTATCTCAGGAGCTAAGGCAATTTGAGATTCAGTATCTGTGGTGTTAAACACAACTTCCACATGAAAGCTTCTTGTTTTCAAGTTCAGGAACCACTTTGCAAAATAACTTGAGCCTTTGCTGGCAGTAGAGTTCTTGATTTGAAAAAGCAGCCAGTGCTGCTCAAAATTTGACACACTTTCCAGTATGCAGTCGGATTATCAAAAAACATACAAGTCCAAGAGAACTGCTGGTCTCTTTCTCAATTAGTTCTTTATGAGGTTGACCAGTAACTGATTTGCGTGTTGACAGTTACTTGACAGGATCTATTCCACAGTGATTCAAGGTTTTGTGATATTCATCATGTCTGGTAGGACCATCTTGCGGAACCTTTTCTCCAGTTCCTGCATGTAGCGGATGTTATCAGCCAATCGGAACCCTCGGATCGGCTCCTCCTGTAAAAGTATTATGAATTAGAGACATCCTTTGAAAATGTAATAAGAAGTTTGAAAAAATGACAAACAGATTAAACAGTTCTCACAGATATCTAAACAGACCTCACAATGATCTAAACAGATTTCGCACAGATTTTAATAGATCTAAGCAGATCTTTATATCTCACATTTTTAAACATATTTCTCTCTGACATAAACATATGTAAACAGATCTCACGTCGATCTAAACAGAACTTACAGAGATCTAAACAGATCCTACATAGATCTAAATAGATCTCACACCGATCTAAACAGTTATCACAGATCTAAACAAATCTTACACAGATTTTAACAGATTTAAATCTATGACTCTTACCTTGAGGAAGATGATGAGATCCTGAGTTTGCATGTGATGTAAGATGTCCTGCTGGATGTGGCGCAGTATGGATACACACGTGTACACCTGGTAGTCCGCGCCCATCACGATACACGTACAGACATAGTGACAGATGTCTCCCCAGTCCAGGTAGTTCCAGAAACACTGCTTCAACCAGTGCACACAGATCTAGTGAGGATAAGAAACATTTTGAAAAATGATGTCAATGTTGCTGACAAATACATTTCCATAATGTTATTACCATGCTTTAACATTAGTAGGAACATAGCTGACATTTCTATGATGTCATAAAGTTGATGACATCACATCGATATGATGATACTATAACCTAGACCACTGCTCAAGATGAATGAAAGTCTTGCATGTTTTAATCATTCATCTCATTTACTTCTACCTAATTACAATTTGTATGATAAATGCAATCCCACACTCATGCCTCAGATATTTGTAACTTTTATTCTGATATATAACTCATATTGATATATATGTTGATATATTTGAACCAAGGTGAGATTTTCTATACAACAATAACTACTCAAGAAAACAAGATATGGTACATAACTATGTTACCCGGAACAAACATAAATATGTCTATGTGAAATGATTTTGAAGACATGGGAGATTTGAAAAGTAAACTCTCTTCCCCTGACACGCCCTCCAGTCTGAGGTGTTTTACCTGAGCAGGTGTGTAGCCGGACATCTTGAAGGCGGAGGTGACGAGGGGCAGCTCAGTCTGCATGATGAACTCGATGTTGTGAGCGGTGCTGGAGAACATCGGTGGGATTCCACTCATCATCAGCGCCGGCGGCAGGTGGACCTAGAAAGATGTGGGATCTCGTTACACTGTGTTATCTTTCTTGCCGTGATGCAACTCAGGGTTCGAAATTAGCACTAGTCCGGTAGCCCATGGCTCATGAAAAAGAAGCTGGGCTAATAGAGTGTAAAAACTGGTAGTCCGAAAGACTAGTTAAAATTTGGAGTGAAATGATCATGGAGATGTATTTGGCTAGCTGGAATAAGTCTGGACTAGTACTTTTTGAAATGCACTAGTCCGAATGGCTACTGCATTGAAAAGGTTTATTTCGACCCCTGCAACTACTATGTGCAAATTTGTGATGTTGGTATTATTTTGCACAACTTTGTTATGTCGATATTGCTTTGAGTAACTTTGCGATGTTGGTATTACATTGCATAAGCTGTGATGTTGGTATTACATTGCATAAGTTTGTGATGTTGATATTACTATGTGTAACTTTGTGATGTTGATATTACAATTTATCATACAATGGATGGTGTTCTCGGCAGGATAAAGGCAACGGATATTTTCGGTATCCGTTGGGGTCATATACGGATAAAGATGCAAATTACAGAGGTCAAGTGACGGAACTTCTTTTGAAAATGACGTCACAAGCATTAACATTTCGAACGCCTGTAATAACCGTAACAGTTGTAATAGCGTAATAGCTTCATGTAAATAGACATACTTCAGTCTTCATTTCATATATATCTACATTAGAAATGACAAAACAAACATAGTGCAATGCATATTACGGAAACAATTATTATGATCAAGCAGTGCCAAAACATGTTCACTGCGAGTCGAAAACTACAGAGTAAACACTTTATAAATACTCACAGGTAACAAAGGTAGTTTGAGTTACATATGCAGTTAACGAACGTCAATCTTCACTGTTCTATAATGTGACCTTTGTAAAGGAGATTTTAGAATTCGCTACCAACATTCAGTTTAGCTATCCGTGTGATGTGTGCGTCGCCATTTGCAACCGGGGGGAAGGGAAGCAACTCTCACCCCTTCAAGATGGACTCCCCTACACTCATGATTACACGAAAGGACGCGAGTTCGAATTCGCTGTCCTCACCTTAATTATTTTTCGTTTGAAAAACGTATTTAAATCGTATTAAAACATTGAAAATTAAGATCATGCCAAAAATAAAATTTACTTTCACTGAAAGCATAATTTAGGAGGCGTTATTTTGTGTCATTTTACTGTGAGAATAGCACGCACTTCATTTGCATATATCAATACGCCTATTTACAGTAAAGTTCAACTTTGAAATTAATGTTGTCATGCTGTTTTGCACAACATGAATGAAGAATGACATTGTATGATAAAGAAGTTATCATGCTCGTGTGTTTTGGGATGGTAAATATCCTGCATTAGGAATAAACACAATGTATTTAGCTCGCCAAGGCTCGCAAAATACAATGTTTATTCCTAATGCAGGATATTGACCATCCCAAAACACACTCTCATGATAACCTCTATGTGTAACTTTGTGATGTTGGTATTACATTGCATAAGTTTGTGATGTTGATAATACTTTGTTTTTGTACCTTTCTGGACAAGTCTGATACTTAGGGTTACATTCTGATATAGTTAAAAAAATATCACAAACGTGCACGTTACAAAGGAATTCAACACAAGAAAAGCACTTTATCACACTCACAGAAGCATGTAGCCTGGGCATCCAGAGATAGCCGGAGACTCCAAGAGAGGAGAACTTGTAGAGGAACTTCCAAGCACGCTCTGTGTTGCCGTGGAAGATGAGGAAGACGGTGGCCGCGAACCAGTCAAACCCGGGGTAGCCTCCACCCAGGTACTCTAGCTTGGATAAGGATCACATACCAGAGAGAGGATGCTTGATGTTACATACAGTCTATCATTACTCTTTTACTGATGTAGCAAACAACCAGAATGAAAGTTACTTGAGGCTGGGTACAAAATACTTTATAGTCTTGTGGTTTGAAAAATCAACCAGCTCTTCTCAGGCCTGCCAGGACACTGGCTTGAAGGGCTTGTTGGCAACTGGCCCTTTCCAAAACAACCAGAAGGCAGGGTACTTAAATTGTTACATGTCTTTAACCCATTTGATGGCATTAAGGAGTCAATTTGTCTGCCAACCATCGCAACAGTAAATGAAAAACTGCCATTGCTTGTATCACATTTCTTTATGGAGATGCATATTATTTGACCTTATTAATTATTAATTAATTTTAGAAAAAAGAATATGTTTGAGATTGACGATCTGATGAGACAAACATGAAGTGTTTCTAAGGATACTGAAGTGAGATCTGACGACCTTCTGCTGCTGTTTGAGGAAGAAGCCGGTCTGCTTGAGTAGTTTACTCAGGTTGTCCGTCGCATCTGATGACGTGTTCAGAGCCTTCAGGTGCATTCCGTACCTGCAGGATAATGGTTCACACATGCTTACAAGTGGAGAATAACCGTTCCAGGTAAATAAATCACTGTTGATACTGGGACCAATAATTAACCAATGGTTTTATCTTTTGTTAGTAAAATCCAAATAATTTCTCAGAGGAATTCCTTTGAGAGTTATGAACTTCTTAACACTTCAACTTATATGAAAGATTTAGAGCTACAATGTTGAACACTTAGTTAACCTTTTACCTGTGGGTCCCAAAATATTCTGAAATAGCCTCTAAGCCAGTGGACAATTCCATGCTTTTCCCTTTCTTAATGAGTTGTTACTCTTGTAAATCGGCTGCCCAGAATGTTTTGTACTGAACAATTCAGCAGCTTAATAAGCGCTAATTTGACTCTCAATCCATCTTATAAACTCACAACATGTGAAAATATGTCAAAAACTATAGTTGAATATCCTTTAAACAAAACATGACAAGTTACTGTACCTGATGACAGTTTTGATGCCAAGTTGCTGGAGAGGAGAGAGAGTGAACTTCTTGACACTGCTGTCGTCAGCTGTAACACAATACAACTTGTCTTCATAAATACCTAATGTTACACGGCTGTTATATTTCAAAGCAAAATAGCTGTCTGCTTACCAGGCTATTAGGTGTAGGCAGGTGTAGAAATGAACAGCCCCATAGACTTATTATGTCATCACCTCCCTTAGACTAAAAGCTTAGAGACTCAATGATGTGAAAATCAGTTTGGGAGTTTGCTTGACCAGTGTTATTTACCAAATCATGCAAATCACTTGAATCAACATTATAAATATTACTATAAACAATTTTGTTACCAACTAGTAAAAAAAAAGAACCTCGTGGGAATTTGGCATCTGAACTTTGATAAGGATTTTGAGGTAATTTTACCACTTGTATACTCACGAGAGAAGTCTAGAAGTGGGAAGGTTGCCTCCTCCGCGATGTTACTGAAACCTGTCACCATCTGCTCCAGGAACTGCTGCATCACTGCATGAAGATGACAACACATCTTACAACTTGAACTCATCATGCTCTAGGAAACAACTACCGGGTACATATCTCTGAGTTAATTTCTGCATTACCAGATTTGTTTTATCCTTCATTGTCATATATTGTTCTATCAGGACATAGTTCATGAAATAAGGCATGTCCATCAGCCCGCAACCTGGTAACTTTTTAAGGTCTTTATTTAATTTTGGCTATTTTTCAAACCTATTTCAAATAATGAAGGATGTGAGGACCTATCTCAAGTCATAATCCTAATTTCAAGCTGATTGCCATGGATTTTTCAACTCAGCCTGAAATGCAGCCATATCACAAGGGTTGCTTGCACTCGAACATATACTCACAGCTTCCCTTGGCCTGGTCCGGTTTGTTGCTGAGTAGTTTGAAGAAGATGGATCTTCCCTTCTCTAGCCACGGCATCTTCCTCTCTCCTTTCCCGGACAGGAATTTACTCAACTCATTGTCTGCAATGTAGACAAGTTGCTGATAGATTCCTTTTCTTTAAAACTGATGCATTCATAATGAACACATTTTCAGTATGAGATTAAGACATTCACATTCACATTCAGCACTCACAGGCGACAAACTCCAAATGTATGTATAAGTAACTCTACATATAAGAAGGTGGGACATGATCGGCCATCTTGGATCCTGACATGAAACCGAAAATGGTTAATCTGATTTTCTTCCTGAAATACGCTTTGTAAAATCCTAGACTGACCAAGTTTCCATTTCCGGTACCATGTCAGGATCCAAGATGGCGGACGATGTCCCACCTCCTTCAAATGCTATAAAGATAGGTAGGTTTACTTATATGTATATTTATCTGTCAACTATGGCAGTGCTTCAAGGAAACCTGCCATCTACTGAAGACCTTTTATTTATTTCATGGCTTTACACCTGGCCAGTTCTGACTGGGGTTTATTAAAGGGAATCAATGTTTACAAGTGAAATATTATAACTGAACAAAATTCTTATTGTAATTGTGTCAATTTCAAAAATCAAACCTCATGTTGCTTAATTCATTGACATTGTAAATAGATTTATTGATAATTCTTCCTCAGTTTTATCTGCTCTGCAAACTGTATACTATTTTGCGTTACTTATATTAAATTCTGATGTATTTCATCGTTACAAATAGAGTATTTGTGTGGAGACTAAGTTAGAGTTACACTCCTATTTTGCTATAAAAGCTCACCACAATAACAATAACAAGTAAGTGATATGTTTCATATAGACTGGCCAATCATAAATTATGAGCATAAATGCACAAACGGCAGTATTCCTTAAATTTCATCTCCATCAAGCCCTACTACATCAACTCCTCAAATGTTTTTAGCTTTGCTAAGAGCAGTTCAAGCTATCCTTCAGTCTCAGACAAGCAACACAAATAGCTTATTTCACAATAAAACCAAGGTGCAAATCTTGCAGTGCTTCAACTAATCAGTGCAGTATGCAGACAGTGAGAAATCTGTGTTTATTGAGGCCAGTCTTTATGGTACAACTTGTTCTTACAACTTGTAATATTCAACTCAAATTGCATACAAACATCCTTATCCTATCAACTATCAACTGAATAAAATGTTTAAGTAGATATTAAGAATCTCACTGTCAGTATCTTCTGATAAACTTATTATCCAAGGGTTGCTTGAGGATATTTGTACTTTGATCAAAAAGTGTTGATATATTTGAATAGAATAAGACACAAAAGTGAGATTCTGTTTATCCTCCAAAATCTTTCTTCATTGTTTTTAATTAAAAATATACATCCCTCAAAAACAGAAACACTTTTAGCCCTGCAGTTCAGGGATGTCATAGCATTATGATGTCATAGCATTGTGATGTTATAAACTTGTTCAAGTCATAGCCATGTACTTGATAATATCAGGGCATATACAATACTTTTTATTATTTGCCCGTGGAAGAAACTTTTGTGTACTATTTATTCAGCAATATTAATCTAGTGTAATACCATCACAAGTACGATGTCCTAAGAATGTACACAATGGTCATACTGCCATCACAATTTACATGGGTCGCTAAAATCTTAATTTCAGCATATTATAGGCAATTTGGTCGTTAAATATCAAATCACTAACTCGTTTAATAAAAATCATATTAAATGAAAGGTTGTTTAGTATGCTCTATATATCCTAAAAAGAGATATGTCCTATTGAGCTCCTTTACGATA
Organism: Gibbula magus; assembly: GCA_936450465.1. Taxonomy (NCBI): domain Eukaryota; kingdom Metazoa; phylum Mollusca; class Gastropoda; order Trochida; family Trochidae; genus Gibbula; species Gibbula magus. The sequence goes on along the minus strand of OW388299.1, from coordinate 31,745,785 downwards.
ATTGTTTGGTTAAATATCACAAGTCATAACTACAAACTGTACCATAATAAGAGGCCTTTAACAAAATAACCAAGTGCTCTGTTGGGGAGGTGAAATGGGGAGGGGGAGGGAGGAACAAATAACGGGGACATGAAGAAAAGTGATCAAGCAATGCAGGGGATGAAAATAACAAACTAAAACGTGGATGCATATAAAGAATATGCATATAAAGCACTGCATCAGTAACTCCACCCTCAAACCCACTCTAACCAACCTCCAGTTTCTACAGCAGGCTCTAGTGCTGAAATGGTTAGCAATTGGTTCACTGTCATGCTTTCTCTATCATAACCTTATAAAACATTACAAAAGTAAGAGATATTAAAAAATATACATGCTTGAGTAATACCATACAAGATTACTTTTTATTACTTTGAACGAAAATTTACAATGCAAGGAATGAAATCGAAACGAAAATATTAAAAGAGAAACTTCTATAGTTATGGCTGCTACAAAAATATAAATGTGTTATACAATTAAAGCAAATAGGTATTCTAAACCAATCGAAACTTTCAGAAGTATTCTTAACATTTAAAAAATGTCATTATTGAATGATTATGTACAGTGGATGCAAACAATGTTTACAAAAATAATTAAAGGTGAAAATGGCTTGATTATTATGTTATTACAATTCAATAAAGAACCAAGAAAACAATTAACGTCTTAAAGAGTGATTAACCATTAACCCGAGAAGGGTGATTAACCATTAACCCGATCCTTGCTCAAGTGACAGAAAGTTGCCTGAATCTGAGCAGCAGGAGAAGGGTTAAGGTCAGCATACTCTAGACATAATTACTTGACACATCCTCGGTCACCCCGGAGTCAATATTTCGTTTCTCTATACTATATCATCCTTGGTATTTTTCAGAAGAAAACTGAATTACCCGGTGTGAGCCAATCAAAATGTTTCATTGAATTGTCCTGCGTCTCTCAGAGGCATCTAGCAACCTGCTTCTATATTCATTATTGATTTTGTTTGCCAACTAACACTCATTCCTTTAGGTTTTCAGCCAATCAGATGACTAGTTTGTCCTCCAATAATCACTTGACATGTCTTTGTCATTGTTCAAGTCTTGTGTATAAAGTAATTAGGATGGTTAAAAGCTACACACTTATAAGTGACATATTTTCATCATCTCATACTAAGCCTATTAATTGGTAAATGTAAAACTCAACACTCAAGGGTAAGCAAATTGAGCACTAGTTCTTTTTAAGAAATATCCCTCGGCTGATATAGTGTAGAGGATTGGATCATTTATCCCGGAGTGAAGGATGATGTTTGATACAAGGAGGCCTGGAACACTTCTATACATACAGGAGAGAGTGAAACAGAACTACAAGCATCTGGTGTAAGAAATATACATTGAGATACATTGGTAGTACATGAGAGAAGACAGGTAAGCATACACACCCAACTGCAGTTACCTACCTTGTTTCATGGCAGTCCTTCCAGCGAGATTCGGCGAATATTCTCTAGGCAGGGGGTATGAGTCGAAGAGAGGATAGGGGTAGACACCATCTTGTATCTGTATTCAATTAAATAGAAATTAGGTTGCCATCGTTTTTTTTTTACATTATTCATAATCTACAGTACTTCTGAATGTTGTGAACAAAATAATCCTAACCAATGGAAGTTAATGATACTGCACTTTTCATTATTTAAAATCTCAGTAGTTCTGAATGTTGTGAACAAAATAATCCTTACCAATGGAAGCTCATTATAATGGGTTTTTTTTTCATTATTTACAATCACAGGCAGTTCTGAATAACCATAAGCAATGGAAGTTCATGATGCAATATGGTTAACATACAATTACCAGCAAACATTATCAGTAACCATAGCAAAGGCTAACCACTATATATATATATACAGTATATAGATATGATTAAAGCAAAGATGGACACGTCAAACTAACCTGCTCCAAAAGGCGCTGTGGAATCATACGCTCGGTGGGACCACCGATCAAATGTGTCTTCACCAACAGGAAGTTCCTCTCCACAGACAGCAGGTCCACAATGATCTGGTCACTGCTAGGACAGTTATAGAATATTAATGGTTCAAGGTGATGATAATTATGAACCATGTTAATTTACTTTAACAGCTATAGTGTTAGAGTACATGTTTATCAGAAAGTTTGTTTGCTATATTATATAGCAGCCTCTCATTACAACACTGATGCTGGGTCAAAAAGAGAGAAATGTTACTGCACATGGTTATGATTAACAGTTCTGAAGAGACGGTGGTGAGGATCTACTTGCCTTATTTCTATAGGGAAGCCAAAATTTTTCCCCGGTGTTAATACAGGTACATAGAACAATAAATGAACTCACAATCAATGATAGATCCGTAAGGTTTTCTCAGAATACATTTAATCAAAGGGGTCTCTTGAGGTTTAAGTGGTAATTTCATTAAAGACTATTTAATCTGTGACTCTACAACGTACCCGGTGTGCGTCTTGTTGTCTGCCTGAGCCTGCAGTAGCACCTCCTGGAACTTGTACTGAGACTGGAGCAGCAGGTAGGTGTCCAGACAGGAAGTCATCACGCCCAGAACTCTGTGAATACAGGGGTCAAGAACTCGGTAATACAAGGGTCAAGAACTCGGTGAATACAACTTGGGTTAAGAACTCTGTGAATATGAGGTCATGTAGAATACAAGGGTAAAAAACACTGCGAATACAAAGGTCAAGAACTCAATGAATACAAAGGTCAAAAACTATGTGAATACAAGGGTCAAGAACTGTGTGTATACAAAGGTCAAAAACTATATGAATACAAGGGTCAAGAACTGTGTGAATACAAGGATCAAGAACTGTGTGAATAAAAGGATCAAGAACTATGTGAATACAAGGGTCAAGAACCATGTGAATACAAGGATCAAGAACAATGTAAATACAAGGACCAAGAACAATGTAAATACAAGGGTCAAGAACTATGTGAAAACAAGGGTCAAGAACGATGTGAAAACAAGGGTCAAGAACTATGTGAATACAAGGGTCAAGAACTATGTGTATAAAAGGGTCAAGAACGATGGGAATACAAGGGTCAAGACATTTGTGAATACAAGGATCAAAAACTGTGTAAATACAAGGGTCAAAAACTATTGTGAAAACAAGGATCAAGAACTATGTGAATACAAGGGTCGAGAACTATATGTAAACAAGGGTCAAGAACTATGTGAATACAAGGGTCAAGAACTATGTGAAAACAAGGGTCAAGAACTATGTGAAAACAAGGGTCAAGAACTATGTGAATACAAGGGTCAAGTGTATGTAAATACTTATGTAGATTGTAGTTTAGTTTCATGATTCAAAGCCATAACTGAACATTTTGCCAAGTTTATTGTTGTGTTCAATGAGGCTGTACTCTCAGATCTTGAGTAGACTGCAGAATGTGAGTAGATGGTGGAAATAAAAAAGTTCCTCAGATAGTATTTCAGTTGCTCAGGGACCTTTGTGACGTACCTCAACCCAAAAGCGTGAGACTGTTCATAGTTGAAGAGAGAGTGGATCTTGGCTGGGCTGTCCATCATCACCAGTCTATCTATCAGTGCCTGTCAACATATATAAACACACTGTAAAAATATCAAATAACGAATTGACCTATACTGCAACAATAAGATACTGAATTGATGGTACGTCCAAACCATTAAATTTATTTGTGAAAACACATAAAAAAAAAAAAAATTCTGAATCCTCACTCACATCGACAGTGTCAGGCATCTCGCGGAAGCTGTAGCTGTCCTTGACAGGAAGTGGTTTCTCCGCCAGGACCTCGTACACGGCTGGGAACCCGGACAGGATGTTCATTAGTCGGATCAGGTGCTGCAGTTACAGGATATATGTAGACATAGATAAATACATCTAGAAAGTTCTACAAATACCTGATAGGTTCATGTAACATACAACAGAGCTCTGTCCCAACAGATAGACAGCGAATGAAAAACAACTGAGGAACATTTTCGTATGAATTCACTCACCAAGGTTGGATCAGCCAGTTTATTGTGATCTCATGTATATTTCATTATATACCTTATAAATCTACCCTTGTCAAAGGAATTATGCCAAAGTGACTAAAAAAAAATTCATAATACTTAAATCTAGTCACATTTTCATGTATTGCATGTCCTTACCTTATGTGATATCCTGTCTATTGTGTCGACCGGCCATGTTTTAGGAGTGAAGACTGGGTCATCAGAAGGTCCACACTCGAGGGAGGACCACAGTTCGGTCATCAGCGCCTTGATGTATCCTGTCAGGAGTACAGTGAATGTTATTTACATGCTCTTAACATTTATGCTGAACATTTTATTTGCTGTGCTGAGTAGCCAATTCACAGGAATCACAACTGATTAACAAATGAAATAACCCTGGATGGCTACAAGATACAGAAAAGCCATCTGGGACCTGAAACAGTATAATATTGTACATCCACTTGTACATTCATGATTCACAAATTTTCTGAAAGATCAAATACAAATGCTTCTTGATTGATCTATTATTCAATGTCTTGATGAAATCTACAGGAAGGTAATGAAGAGCTTGTCAACTGTTACTCTGGACAAATCTAAAGCAGTTATTTCTCATAATGAAGTAAAGTAATGCCTAAATCACTATATCTAAGGATAAGAAATGAGCAAACCTGTATTCTGCAGTGCAACCATGCCAGGAGCGGTTGCAGCCATCTGCGTTACCATCACTCCGTACCCAAACTTCTCACACTTGCTCACCTACATCGTACAAAAGTAGAGTCACATAGAGCAGAAAAATATATACTTCACACAGTCATTTTTAGAATCTTTTAATGTAATGTAACACACAAGTATAACTTTATTTCATTCCTGATGAGTCAATGTATTGACGAAATACTATAGTATAGAATTACATGATTCTACAAACGACTATGTAAAGTATATACTTTATAGACAATCAAACTTTTAGAGAAACTGAACTTCACTAGAACTTTATGAAAACTTTAATACTCAGCATATCAGTTGCCATATATATGAGGTAAGAAGTAATGCAGAAGACAAATATTTTATGGATGATCAACTTCTTTATTAACAATAGCGATGTTTCGGTGTAGAAGTAATGCATTTAAATTATTGCAAAATTGAAACTATTTTGCAATAATTTATCCAAATATTTATCCAATAATATCCAAACTGTGAGTTTCCTCAGGGAAACATGAAGTGATAATGTCACTACCTGTAGTTTCTTCTCATATCTGGTGTACATGTAGGACACACACTCGTTGATGGCGCCCGTCAGCTGGAGCAGCAGGATACCCTTAGCAGTGCTGGCGAAGTTCAACAGGTTGTCTCGCAGTGTCTCCTCCCATGTCAGTCTGTACGTTTATAATGTGATTTGTAGAAAATAAAATTAGAACTGCAATTACTATTAATCAAAAAGATTATTATTAGTTGTTCCTAACAAAATAACAGACATTTTATTTGGGCGATTTTGTATTTATTTGACAAATATTTGGCAATCTTTCCCCACATTAGTTGAATTGTCCTTTCCAAGGGTTCAATGGTAACAAACACTTATTCCATATTATTTTTAAAATGAAAATGTAACACACAAATAATCTTACAAATAATCTATAAAATAATTGACTAGTCACTCAAAACCATTCTTCATTGATAAAATTCTCATTTTCCACATAAATATTTTAGTTTGTTTTGTTTTGTTTGCAGAGAGTATTTTCATTGACGTATAAAGTGGTTATACTCACACACTGAAGTCCTTGTGAGACTGGGTGGGCGTGGCAGCTCTCTCAGCTGCTTGGGAAGCCTGAAGGAAGGAGAAAATTCTTTTTTGAAAGAACAACCCTTTATCTGTTGGTCACACAATGTACACAGCAACTTGTCTTTAGTAAGTTATAATTCCTACAGATTGATCAATCAGAATGATTTGGTACAAATCAATTCAGCAGTACTAATACTATCATAAGATAAAAGATTATCCAATTTTAACGTATACACAAAATGCTACCACATACTTCTCGCCATGCCTTTGCAACGGTGTTGTGCAGATCATACTGATGCAGCACCAACAAACCCTCGCAGGTGTTGTAAAGTTGACGACATATGTACAGGTATGCGCCCACCACTGACACGGATGGTTGCGAACCACTGCCGGTCGGAAGTGTGGACGATAAAGCTTTCTTTGTGAACTCAGCCACGATATGGGCAGCCGAGGATCTGAAAATACATATATTTCATTGAGATGAAAACATTGAAAATGTTTGTTTTTTCATCTTTGATCTTTATCTTATGAATGATTACAGAGTGCAGATAAGTGATTATCATAAATTAGAAGAAATATGTTAATAAAGTTGTACAAATGAAGTAAAAATATAAATATTTTCTGAAAACTATTTGATTTGCTATGGAGGTTAAAGATACTCCTTTTCTTTGGATTAAGTTTGGATGAAAGACGTTTGCAGAAAAGAGGAATGATCTACGTCTTTAAGCGGCAAATTATCGATTGTTCTATTCCAGGCAAAAGATTTACCTTAATATCAATCAGACCATTGTTACTTCAAGAGAGGCAAATAAATTTATAATACCATGTAACATTTTATAAATTTGCAAATAATGCAAGTAAGAGCTTACTTTGTCCTGTTATGCAGGTTGCGTCCCTCCCCGTACAACAGATGGGAACGCCCCCTACTGTTGGAGGCCAGGATACTCAGGATGTCTGCTACGTGTAGAAGTGTGTTCTCCGTCGGTGCTTGGTTCTCCTGGGGGATAGTCAGCAGATTATTAGAGTAAAGCACAAGGAGAGTGAATATGTCACATTGAAATCATGTCATAATAGAGATCTAAATGTGATAGTTGTAAAATAATAAATACCTTCAAAATTATGTTGCGGAAGAAATTCCTACCAGCGTTCTTGGCTGGAATTGCTGTTGATTATCAACTAAGTCACCAAGGATTGGCTTGGAACTACACATATGAATTTTAAAAGAACATCTATTCTGAATATTTTGAGAAACTCGGAACAAAGAAACTTACGTAGCATCAATGAATTAAAATTTTCAAGACTGATAATAGTTGTGAGACTGCATATATTTATCACACTTTTAGGCCCCTGGGCAACAAAAATACCAGAAAAATAAAATGTTTTCAAAGTCTGACTAATGACTGGGCTTTGAAATTGAAGTTTTATGAAATCTATGAAATAGGTTCCAGCACTTAATTATGTGCAGTTCCCGTAAATATAATCTTGGCTCAGTAACTGACCAGGTTGTCGTCGTCAAGGAACTTGAAGATGGGAGAGAGAAGTGTGTTGGTGATCTCATCATTACACAGACAGATCTCACACACGGACTCGGACGTACACAGATCCTTCATCACCTCCGTGATAAACTTGCACGGCTCATACTGGTCTGGGAAAACAAACATACAGTTGGAATGAGTATAAAAAAACCTTTGAAAGTTGTCAGTCTGCAAGTGCTTTTTGTGTTTTTGTAAAACAAAAACTTCAGTTCAGCTCAACTAATTGTCAGCTGTAAACAAAAGTTACGAGGTTATGAGCTGTCCAGACATTCCATTTGAAAACACAGGTCTCGTTCTTGAATCTTTTGCCAACACTACAATTTTATTCATTCACTTTTCAGAAAGATATTGAAAAACTTGATGATAAACAACAAACTGCATATTGACATTATATAATGAGCACTTTAGTGGATATTGGTATTATATTTAAATTGAAAACCTTCCCCAAAAGGCAATGCCATACTATCAAAGAGCTTAGTTTGCCAAAGTAAGTGTAGTTGATCACATCAAAGACAAGCAATGTACTACTGATGGATCTGTACTCACTACTGGGGTACTTGAGTGAAGCTGTGTTGCCTGGGTCTACTATCAACTGTACCAAGGCCTTCAGGAGGCGGTTGATTGTCACTTTCTCTGTCAATGAAATATAAATATATCCAAGGTTTTGCGAACATTTAATTCCATCCTCTTTTTTCAATGATGAATTCATATGTATCTACAGTTACTGAAGAATTAGGAAAATAGAAACAGAGATATATCAAATCATTAAATTCATTTTTAAAATTTTATTAATCTGATACGGTTTGCATTAAATATTTTCTCAAACAGAAATGATTGTCAAATGTAACAAAGACTATTATAATATCATATATATGTTCACAAGAGCTAAGGATCATCAATCTTCCATTATATTCTATAAAGAGCAAGGTAACACAAGCAGAAAGAGAGTACCATCTTTTATCTCAAGAGGGAAGAACTTCCTGCCGTTCTTGAAGCACAGCATGCGACCGAGTATCCCAACACAGTGTATGAAGTAGACGTAGTCCAGCTCGGAACCTGTGTAAAATGTCCGCTTTTCTCCGGACGCTGTGCACAGGAAATATTGGTTGTTAAAGTCGATGAAAATATTCCACTCATAGCAATAAAAACTTGCAATGTGTAAGAAGTAAAGTTCCTGCACATTATAAATTCTTTGAATTGAAACACCTTAAATCATTTGAAACCGAAAGTATTAGCTCTTGAGTTTTATAGGGTTGTACATCCAATATAAGCTAAGACTAGACAGGACTACAAAGTAGGTTCTGAACATGTTTATCCAAGATACAAGAGTCGTAGGTGTTTCAAAGACAGAAAAAATGTTACAACACAAGGTCAATAATTCAGAACATGTAGTGTTTGTTTTCAAGGACAGATAACTGTTAAAGCCCTTTTAAATAAGTTGGCAGGTTCTACACTTCAACTCACTGATGGAGAACTTGGACATGGAGTCTGACACTTCACTCAGGGCATCTAACTGCATCTTCCGCGCCTCAGAGAACTCCAAACAGTGCTTCACTGTGTGCTCCATCTGTAATGTTATAGGAGCAGATATTTTATTTTAGTTTGTCTTTTTTTCTCAAGAATTATTGTGAGTAATTTCGCTTCATATTGTGATATGTAGACTTCTTGTTTTAATAAATCCAGTGTATGAAATAAGCTTGAAAAGTAGCCAATCCGAAAGTGTTAATTTTTCCATTAAATGGTCAAATCTAAGAAAATATTTTAAAAGTTACCAGCCCAAACAAAAGTTCCCAGATTCTGGACTGTCAGACAGGCTTAATTTGATACCCTGATAATGCACTGAACTGGACTGAATTGATTCAAAGAAACTTAGAGACTACTATTAATGATATTGGCATAAACATTTCAATAGTGTAAATATACCATTTCTCATAATTAAACTCACAATTGGTCTGTATTTCTGCATAGTTTCCAAAAGCACTTTCCGACTATAGTTTCCATGCTGAAAAAAATAATTGTCAACTGTTCAACAACATTTTCAAGAATAATGCTCATGTTATATGAAGGGTTTCCAATAAACATAAAATATTACCAATTTGAATTTAAACACAAATAGTATGTTTTTCATTTGAAATTGTTGAAATGTTCAGTTAGAATATCATAGATGAAACACTTACCACTAGGCCTCAAATAATCACGGTCTGACAAGCATTGGATACATAAAAAAAGCTCTCTGCATCATTTCTATAAGTACATGGTCTTCAATAGGCATTAGGCATGAAGTACTTAGCTTTGAACGCTCAGAGTAACATACCTTCCACTAACAAGCACTAACAAGAACTGGGTATAAAAGAAAAGCCCTCTGTATCTGGATATTTCTATAAGTTCATGGCCTCCAACAAGCATTAGGCATGAAGGTCTTTGAATGGCGAGAGAAACGTACCATCCACTTGATGAACCACTGCGCCCTGGGGTCGAGGAGAGCGATGAAATGGAGGGGGGTCAGTTTCTGGGTGGGGCTGGCGTGGTGCACAGCGATCAGATTCAGGGTGCTCTCCACGATCTCCTCCAGGTATCTGCACAAACAGAGGTGACCATCACATGTCTCAAACTTTCCTTTGTAACACAGGCGACCATCATCCAATCTTGACCACATTCAAACCTAAATCTTTGATTGAGATGCTCTATCAGTTGCATTTAACATTCTGCAACTTCCCAATGCAAGGCATAACTCTTGCCAGTCTCCATTACTGGCTGATTTAGGCCTTGCAGTATTTCCTTAAGAAATCTGTGTTTAGAAATCCAGGCCTGCTATGCATTTCTGGTGCAGCGATTCGCTATCTTGACACAACATAGCGAGGGAAATACCGCAAGGGTTAAATCAGCCAGTAATGCAGACTGGCAAGACTTTTGCCTTGCGTTTGGAAGTTGAACATTCTGATGAACCGCCTCAATGTTACAAATGTTTTCATTCAAAACTCTTTTTTACTGCAATTTCCATGAGCAAAAAATTGAGTATTCTATTTAATTTAACCATACACACTCTCTTAATGAAGGCTAGACTAAATGACAATGCTAAGTAGTAAGTACTCCACCTACTTGTCAGGGTATCTTATCCAGTAGTTGGGAGCCTCCTGTTGGAACTCATTCATCAGTCGGAACTAGGGGAGATAATTAGAGTTAACATCAATTAAATTCTACTGCGTATACAAAACAAGGTTTCAAATTTCTATTTTTGATATTTTTTTACAATCAAATTTGCGCAATTTTTCATGCAAATATTTAAAACTTAAAAGAACTTTAAAGTTAAGCAATCATTTATTTAGCATTCAAAGCAGCTCTCTTCAAAGGAACTATCATGACTTGAAACAAAGCAAATGGATGACACTTGTCAATATGTAATAAGGACTATGTATACTAACTGTTCGTAGCAGTTTTGTGATCTCTGGCCGAGTGACCTCCAGCCCAGCTTTAACATGGGGAATACTGCTGGACTTCTGGAACTTTTGGAGCAGGAACTCCACTGTAACCATGGTAACAAGGGGTTGATACACACAACCAATGATATTTGTTATAAGTCAAAAGTCATGAGTCAAAATTGACCAAAACTCCTTACAAACCAGTCAACATCAGACAGTTTGCATCCTCACATACCAAGTGTAAATGGTAACCAAACTATCACTACTACAATCTATTCCTTCTTTGAGTAGCTCTGTATTTCATATTTCAAAACTTCCCTCTGATCAGGTGTTGAATTCATAGTGAAGCAATTTTCGAAATATTCTGTCGTTGTGTTTGTTTACCGATACGTTATTAATAGTTCAGCTCAACGGACCAATCAGATCGTTCGAAGAGGTATCTACTGCAGGCTAACATTCACGGGAGAGGTTTTTGTGGTCGATTTTAGAGTTTGAAGAGCTATTAAAGTTATCTTAGGGGTGACATATGTTGAAAATCAGCTAGGTTTTGGGGAGAAATGTACAATTGATAAGTATGTGCGTTCATTTGCGAATGTCACTAATTCTTAGCATAACTTTTGAATTAATGTTGAATGGACCCTTAGATCGGCAACATGGCTGCCCGTGCTCCTTTACTCTATGTTATATAGGGGGGTAGGTTTTTTTTACCTACGTTATAATTACGATATCGAGTTCCTGTGTTTTGCATTGAGATAATCATTGCCATGGTTTTCAGAATTTAAACAAAGGGACTGGTTTGTCTCTTGTGCATGACTTGGTCAATGATCTGAGAGCTAAATTTCAAAACATATCTGACTTTTTGCAAATATTATTTCTTTTATTTTCTGCAACTGAGAAGATAGACTACATTTTGTGTTTCGTAAGTGTTAATTTGGTTTCTGAATACCTTTTGGTGATAGATATTGAATTTTTTTTTAAAAGATATCATTTATCTAAGAAAAAGGCAATGAAATGATTGTACTTACTCAGTAAGATGTAAATTTCCCTTGTCTGTGGTGTGGTGCTTGTAAAAGCTTTTGCTATGAATTTTAAACTGAGTGCCTGAAATAAATAAGTTTTCATTCATTTATCTGATAAAATTACTTATCTACCAGAAATAGTTTATAATAGTTCAAATATTCTTATTTACTTGTTGAAATTTGAAAAAGAATTATGAAGTTTCAGGATCTAAAGTTCAGGACAAATTGCTTTTAATCAGATCAAATAACATGCTTATATTTGTTATCAATCATTATAAGTAATTGCCATTAAAAGGTTTGCCTTATCTAACTTCAAAACACTAATTAAATGTAACATATTACCATCTTATTTTTAACCAAAAAAACCCTCAAAGATAATGTCCTTGAAAAATGATGAAAATCAACTCTTGTGAGTAAACTAACCGACAACTGTTCATCTGGATCATGCATCACAAGCTCCAGATTCCTCTTCAGTTGGGGCCAGTGTTCGGAGTTGAGTGAGTCTGCGGAGATGATTTGGTTGATCTTACCCAACGCTTCTCTCTTCGTCTTGAGGAACAAATATTTCAGGAGAGTTTTAAATGAAACAATATCACCATTTAAGTTCAATCAGTGTAAAATAAACAAAATTTCAAAACAGATAGAGAAGCATTAAGAATATGATTACCGGTATACAGATTACAGAGATGTAGTGCCATTACAAATATAATAGCATCATGAGCATTTGTTTAGATCTTATTGATTCTATCTTAAATGTAATACAGTATCAGTAATTTGGTGAATCCTACCAAATTTATTTCATATTTATGGATCAAACTAACTGTACAAATGAGTCATGATCACAGGAAGTATGGTTTTATATGGTTGCGTGAATTACTTGAAAGTACGATTCCTTCAGGGTACGTAAATAATGTCCTGAAAGTGAGCAGTGCCTTGCACTGGGTAATAGGCTTTAAAATAAATACTATTCATTCATTATTATTTATTATAAATTTATTTAAATCTTTGAAAATCATTTTGTATAAGCTTGTTATTCTACCTACCTGTACTTGTTCGTTCTTGTGTAGACTGTCAGCAATGTGCTTCATGTAGTCGGGATCAAACATCATCACGCTTCCCTGAATGATCAATTTATAGAATCACAACTTTTAAACAACAAAGAAAATCCAAAATAATGCATTTTAATGCAGTTAAACAGCACGAATTATCCAAAATAATCCAGTGACTGGATGAAGATGAGCTATCATGAATTATTACTCGCCCGTGTAAGATACTGCAGTGTAATATTTATACGGCAATATTAAACTAGTGTAATACCGCCGCACGTATGACGTCACACTAGTTTGCGGTTATGACGTCACAATGAGAGTAACGTCGTCACAGTGGTATCAAACTTGCGGGAATCATAGTTTCAGAGCTATGTCGGCTATTTCGCTGGATTATAGGTGGGCGAGTAATAAACAGAATACTAAACTTCCTTCTATTTAATACCATTTTTATTAAACTCGTGAATGATTGGTATCAAACTCGCTTTCACTCGTTTTATACAAAATCATTAACTTGTTTAATAAAAATGGTATTAAATAGAAGGTCGTTTAGTATCCTCTATATATTACTGCATTATCAGGTAACGTGTTCAGGGAAGTAGTTATTCATCAACATACTAACATAATGATGTTTTTTGCAAGGATGCAATATAACTGACCTCCTCATCGTCTGTTTCATTGTTGCGTCGAGACTGGAAGCCGGTGTCCCCGTGAGGACTTCCCAACTCAAACTCGATGTTCTGCATGAAGATATCGATACCATCCTGCACATTCTTCTTCAAAACCTTGTTGAACTCTTGATATCTGACATTCAACAAATAGAACAATCACTGTTCACATCAACAGAATAGGTTTTCATCTATTTCTCCCCAAAAACTCAAATTCAATTGCAAGATTAATAGGCCCTGTACGTACAAAGACCTAAGCAGCTCATATAAGAAATAGCAAGCAGTGAGTTGGGAAATGGTCAAGTGACCCCTTACAACATTATCAACCCTAATATAAAAACTATTATCCTCATTTTTAAATATTCATTAAACTTTTCCTGAAAATCCCATCTATAAAAGGAGTAAAACGTTTTTTTGACTCACTGGTACGACTGCAGGACGCTGTCGGTGATGCGAGTAACCATCGTGTCTTGTCCATTAGCCCCTGCATAGCCGGACGGAGAGAAGCGTTCTATCTCGTCATCTATCAACGGACCAACCACCTCGTCTATCTTATGCTTCAGTTGCTTCACTAACTCATACCTGTAATGTAAATAATCAAAAGTTTAATGTAAATGATCAAACAGAGCGGCAAGATATAAGAAATTCAATTAAATAGCCATCAATAGCAACTCCTGCTGTGTTTCATCAATTTCCATAAAATACATTAACAAGCCACAAACTGTAACCAGATTCTATTATTCAAAACAATTACGGTAATAAAGGTTGATGATATTATCATTCAATATTGTTTACCATATTATTCTTTCCAATAAATAACTGAAAAAATAGAGCCATGGGCTCTGTAGCTCATCAGGGTTTATATTGTTTAATGATGAAGACAGAAATAGATTTTAAAGGGGCAGTAGCACGTTTTTTCGCTGAAATAAATTGATGAAATGTTTTTGAAAAATAATGTCACTAATGGTAAAACACCCTTCCCTCTTCGGAAAATCAAGTTAAAAAATGAGTGTACATGGTTCCATAAAGCCTTGGGAATCCTTTTTGTCATACAAAATAATAAATTGTGTTCACAATAAAATGGCCGCCATGCAATTTTTGCTTTATACGCAATACCGTTATTACCACTACGCATAATTGGTTTGTGTAATATGATGTTTTACCTTTTGAAGTAAATATAAATGACATAAACTATCATTATAAATGGGAAATTTGAAAAAATAAAATTTGCCAAAAACGTGCTACAGCGCCTTTAAGGTCATGGCTTGAGTCCCTTATTTGAGGCACCACAGGGTCTCCAAATCTAAAATTTAGAATCCCCATTGACAGAGTCTGCACACAATATTACAGCCTTTGAGGTACATTTGTTCTGGAGTAGATGAAAATAGGTTTTTAAGGATGTGACCCCTGTGACCCCATTTGGGGTGACAGGGTCACGAAATCTACAATTTAGAATCCCCATTGGCCAAGGAGTCTGCACAAACTTTTCAGCTCTCTAGACCTTTTGGAACTGGAGAAGAAGATGAAAATAGGTTCTTCAGGATGTGACCCCGGTGACCCCATTTGGGGTCACGGGGTCACAAAATCTACAATTTAGAATCCCCATTGGCCAAGGAGTCTGCACACAACTTTTCAGCTCTCTAGACCTTTTGGAACTGGAGAAGAAGATGAAAATAGGTTTTTAAGGATGTGACCCCTGTGACCCCATTTGGGGTCATGGGGTCACGAAATCTACAATTTAAAATCCCCATTGGCCAGGGAGTCTGCACACAACTTTTCAGCTCTCTAGACCTTTTGGAAGTGGAGAAGAAGATGAAAATAGGTTTTTAAGAATGTGACCCCGGTGACCCCATTTGGGCTCATGGGGTCACGAAATCTACAATTTAGAATCCCCATTGGCCAAGGAGTCTGCACACAACTTTTCAGCTCTCTAGACATGTTGGAACTGGAGAAGAAGATGAAAATAGGTTTTTAAGGATGTGACCCCGGTGACCCCATTTGGGGTCATGGGGTCACGAAATCTACAATTTAGAATCCCCATTGGGCAAGGAGTCTGCACACAACTTTTCAGCTCTCTAGACCTTTTGGAACTGGAGAAGAAGATGAAAATAGGTTTTTAAGGATGTGACCCCGGTGACCCCATTTGGGGTCACAGGGTCACGAAATCTACAATTTAGAATCCCCATTGGCCAAGGAGTCTGCATATAAAATTTCAGCTCTGTGGAGTTATTAGTTCTGGAGAAGAAGTCGAAAAAGCGAAAAGTTTACGTACGGATGGACGGACGCCATGCCATGCCATAAGCCCATCGGGCCTTTCAGGCCTGATGAGCTAAAATGTATCAAAAGCTGGTATTCAAAACTTGTAAAGTGCACCATTACACACATAACATATTTTTTAAATATTTACCTGTGGAAGTTCTCGTCACTCTCCTCCAGGTGTTGCAGATTTTCCTCCACCTGTTCAAGGGAACCTCCTTCACGGATGTGAGGCTCAAAGCTGCGGATCAGCTGCTTTAGACTCCGACTCAGGTCTCCGCCTTCCAGACCTCCCTTCAAATCCATCCTGGGAGCTTGTTGTAACAACCTTTAAAACAAAGTTACGTAAACATTAGGATAGTTGTGTGATCGTATTTTGGTGACACAAGTCTCCAATAGTTTACTATTTTACGAAAAGTCTCCAATAGTTTAGGAACCGAAACCAGGAATTGTTCCCTTCAGATTGAATGCGCTCGAACGCAACCGCCTGAATCCCGAGAAACGTGATGTAATACAAAAGCCCGTGCAAACCTATTGGCGACTTCGAGTAAACGAGGTCAACGAAAATCGCAACAGTTCAAAGGTGACCATAGAGTGGATAAATTACACTACCAGGAGAAAGAATAGCTAACTTCACAAAACGATAATAACTACGATCTACCGGCCAACATACGTTAGAATTCAAAGTAAAAGTATGAATAAACAGATCCCCGTTCGATTCGTAAATTATCGTATTTATTAAATTATCGTATTATATCAACCTGATAACACATACCATGCGAACGAAATTATTTAAGAAACCTTTGTTTTACATTCTTGACAGATTGACTCATCTGGCGTTATGAACAAACTTATAATACTTAATCAAACGTAAATATAGACATCTCGACAGGACAGGGTCATAATTATAATTGAATATTTATATTGCGCTGAATCCATGCTTGGCATGCTCTAAGCGCTACACATATTATTACCCTGACGGAATTGTACTTTCGATGCTGCTACTAGCGCTCCGTTCCGTACCCTGTGTACAGCTGCATGGGTGGACTGAGTGCTATAAGGATGAATGCCTTGCCCATAGACGTAACACAGTATGTGACCCAGGCCACAATATGGGATTCGAACCCGGGTCTCTGGCGTGTAAGGTCAGCACGCTAACCACAACACAAATGAAAGAAAAAGTAGTCTTGCTTAATTGTAATTACACATACTTTTCTACTTAATATGATAAACTTATCTCCTAATTTGGTGCAAAATTAAGATAGGCTTATGACATCGTTAAAACTGATAATGATGTCTTTATGAGAGAATATACATGTATATAAATATAGCAACTCATAAAACGAATTTTTCATGAACTGATAAAGAGATATGTAAAGGAGATATTAGTCCTAAATAAGACAGACATGTCTGTCCGTCTGTCCGGAAAACTTTAAAGGCCCCGTAGCACATTATTTTTACTGAAATAAAATGATTTCACGAAAAGGTAAATAAGTGTTCCAAATGGCTAAATAATACTATTGAAACAATACGTTCTCAAGCGAATGTTCATTGTTTGGTTAAGCCATGCGAGTCCATTTCCCTTCGAGCGGGCATTTAAGGTGTTTTAAATATGCTACCATGACAGAATGGTCAAACATCTTGTCTGAAATCTCAAATTCGCATGAGGCCTACACATCTACCTCTCCCACTGAAGAGTTCCACACCACTGTCGCGTTATATACGTCGCACCATTTTCTTTCAATACGGATAACCGTTTTCTATGGATACGGCTTATAGGGCGGTGTAATGAGATGTGGCACAGCGCCTTCGAGGGCATTAAGCACAGGGGTTCGAATCGCTGTTTTGACAATATTTTCAAAATTCAAAGTCTAGATTGTTGCATTCATATGGTGTTTATGTACGATATTGTGAGCTCATATTCCAAATTTGAGCGAAATCGGATAAGAAATAAGACTTTGAGATAAATAACCCCGCTATTGATAACCACGCCCCCTCAATCAAGGGAGATAATTGTTGTTTTGCCCGAAAAACAAACGCACGTTACCAGTTTGGCCAAGGCGAGTCACTTACATTCCGAATGATTTGCTTAGTTATTGTCTGCGAAACGGAAATATCGAATGAAATAAATCATTAGGTATTCTGATTGTAAGTTCGATAAAAGTTTAACACATTTGACAAACAATGGAAACACCGGAAAACGAATACGGAAGTATGGCAAATGTGGAATGACGAACATACAATGGCCATTGTGCCGATTGATCGGCAGTTATCATAAATAAATATAACAATTACCCATTTCTTATTTAATTTATCAAGCAAAATATTTGAGGGGGGGGGGGGGGGGGGGGGGGGGGGCGTGTTGGCGTGGTTAACCGACGTCATAATTGACCAATGAGAGGCGCTTTCTATCTCCGAGCGATTTGAGAGCGGCGTGTTTGATCATGAATTACGGAAAAGACGGCGATTTCTCGATGTCGTCCACTATTATGTACACAAAGGAGGGTCGGCTATTTGCGAGGGTCAGTGGTCAAATGTGAAATGAAGTTAGAGAAAAATCAATGGGACACACAGAAAGGCAAAAGACGGGTCTATATGTTCAATACATTTTTTTGTGAGAAAGCAAAGGTTTATTGAACCGCACGTAGGAATAGTTTGGCCTTCCGGTCTTCGATCAGAACTTCGTAGAGCAAGTGTCCTCCTTTGTGTCTTTATATCAATAGCGGGGATATATCTCAAATCTTTATTTCTTAACCGATTTCGCTCAAATTTGGAATATGAGCTCACAATATCGTACATAAACATCATATGAATGCAACAATCTAGATTTTGAATTTTGAAAATATTTTCAAAACAGCGATTCGAACCCCTGTGGCATTAAGCATCCTATCTTGAGAATTCAACTGATAATCTAGAAAATTCAACTTAGTATTTTTCAAATTCATCTTAGTATCATGACAATTCATGTTATTATTTTGAAAATTCAACTGAAATAGGGCCAAGCTACGATATTATTCCGCACATTTTATCTTGAAAGTCCTATTTTGACAAATAGTCCCTTGAAAATTAAACTTGAATAGTGAACTTGGTGTCTTGAAAATTCAACACATTTTCTTCAAAATTCAACTTAATAATTTGAAAAATCATCTTAATATCTTGAAAAATCAACTTATTATCTCTAATGTTTACAAGGTGATGCCAATGATAAAACAATGTAATTACAAGATTTGAACGTTTTACATATTGAAGTTTAAAAGTTTAAATAAGAATATTTTAAAGTATAATTACAATTTGTTATTGTTGTTTATTCAAGTTGTAGTTACCAATTAAAAAATAATTATCTTGAAATTTAGGGTTTAATATTCAACAAAATTGAGTTTAATTTTCCAAATAGTCATATGAATTTTCCAAATAGTAAATTAAATTTTCAAGACACTAAGTTAATGTTTTAAGATACTTAGTTAAATTTAGAATAGAAAGTTGAATTTTCAAGATACCTACTTGATTTTCCAAAAAAATAAATTGAATTTTCAACTTAGTATCTTGAATTTCAAGGTAAAACCTTAAGATTTCAAGATAAAAGATACTGAATAATAGCGTAGTGTAGGGTTGATGAATTTGTGTAATTTAAACTTTTAAAACAACATACATTCGATGAAGTGTCATAACCTTACCAATATGAAATAAAACATGGTGGTATAAGTTAATAAGTAAAGATATGAATTGCCCATCAATTTATCAATTAATTATGAATACTATGCATGGTGTTTTTGATTTTCTAATTCGAAAACCTTTTCTATAGAATAAACTGTTTCATCATTGCTTACTTTTCCTTTTAAAAATAAAATATAATGTTTACAAACTTACCATTCACTAGGAAAACGCCTGATTTGTTCTACATGTTATAACTTGAAGGAGAGGGAATGCAGCTGACAATTCCGAGAAGATCATGAAATACATATAGAGCAAAGGTCGCCATTAGTTTTGCGCATGATAAGGTGCGTTGTGGCGTGCATTTCAGTAGCAAGAACATGTTTACTTAAACTTTGTTTTAAGTAGGAGAATGTCCTCAAACTGGCCATTAGTTTTGCTCGTGGAGCATGTTTTCGGCCTAACGGCCTCAAACATGGTCCACGTGCAAAACTAATGGCCAGTTTTCGGACATTCTCCTACACATATATTGAACACACATCAACTAATGTACATTGTTTCATTATTATTTTAAATTGTTATACTTTAATGAACAAATGAACAAACAAAATTTAAATTTGATAATTGATAAGATATCATACAAAATAACAAAATCATCAAAATATTTTTAGATATAATTACCCATATAACCAGTGTATAAAATAATCTTGAAAATTAACCCGGTTACCTTTCATTAAAAAAACTTCTAAAAGTTACCAGGTTATTTTGGCTGTCAACTTCACTCAGAAAAAACAAGCAGACAGAGTCGGCCATATCCCCCGCCATGTAGTAATATTGAATATATTTATGCATTTTCAATATAAAATGCATTTACTTTCTTGAAAATTGTTATAACTCATAACTCATAAGTTATCAAATTTCTATATAGCAAAAGGCACATCTAGACTACTTTGTTGATACCTGTACAAAGTTTGAGCAAAATATATTTAATAGTTTTGAAGTTTGAGGCCGGAATGAAAAAGCCCGGACGCACAGACGGACAGACAAACAGACGGACGGACGGACGGACTGAGACGGACGGAGCTCATTTCTATATCCCCCTGCAACTTTGTTGTGGCGGGGGATAATAACTAGCACCAGTTTCCATCACTGGTTAATTTAAACTGGATTTTCTCTTCTTTTTTTTTGTACTAGCATAGACGAGCATATTATGAAGTTCAGATGCAGGGGTGCCACCATGCTTGACAGAAGTTTAAAGAAATGCCTGTTATGACTTGCGAGGAAAGTTGGTCGGCTGTCGGATGGCCCTTTTTTTATGTTACTATGTGAATATTTTTTCATGGTATATGTTTTATTATTAAAACATTTTAAAACTGAGTTAAATATAGCGTGTTTTGATTTCACGTAATGCCATGAAACCAAGATGATGGATGCTTCTGATAGATCGGTTGCAGATAGAACTTTCCATTTACAACATTATGTTATTATATTAATAAAATTTTACCGAAGACCTTTTTTCATTTCATTTTAATAACTTCAAATATACTTTACATTTTCTACCAGGTTTTAAATTTAGAGCATCTGCATCTTTATTTCATATTTAAAATATGAAATATATTTCATTGCATAAACTTTATTCATTCATCCTCCAATATGTTTAAAGTGTCGCCACTAGCCATTTCAATTTTAAATGGGGTTTCAGGTTGAACCTCTCGACCTTGGTAAAGATAAGCACGTAAACACAAAATTAAAACTAAAAAATGCATAAACAACATGATCATGTAAAACATGTTTCATTTGCATATTTTGGAAGTTATTGAACAAATTATGAACTTTTGAAAAGATAACAAAATTAAATTGCTGATTAGGGGGACAATAAAGTGACAAATTAGTCACAATTTACCCCTAATTAAGTCATCAATCTCCACAATCATTAGCTGCATGATGATTTTGTTCATGTTTTTTCGAGGGCCTTCTTTAACAATGTTTAATGGATTATTATTAGTGAGCAAGGGTTAGTTTGATGTAGTGCTGTTTAACCCTGTTTTCTATCTGACTGTGTAAAATAAGGAAAAGACTGACAGAGAAATCGAGTCGTTGTGACGACTTGATTTTTTTTAGATAAGTTCTATAATATTATATAATAGTTCAGTTTTAAGGCGTCTCTGGAGTTAATGTTCAGTGTAATTTTAATAATGCTAACCGTTATTCGTCAATAATCATTGATATGCACTTTATAGATGAGGTAATCCTCTCCATCCTTAGTTTAGATAGTTTTCGATAGCAACTGTTTACATCGCCGCCATTGCACATTCCTCTCTCAGCGAAGATCTAACGGTACCTTTGATTGGTCAAGCAATTGACAATGCTAATCTAATCCAATGAAATTCTGTGTCACATCCATGTACAGTTGGCAAGCGCACCTGCAACATTCGGATTACTTCGGCAATGTTCGGAAATCGCTCGAAGTAAATTTGGGTCATAAAACGTGTCGCAAAGTTCAACAATGTTGTCAACAGCAAAGTCAGCAAGAAATGTCTGCAAATATTTGCAAGTAAGAACAGTTTAGAAAATGTGAAATATACCAATATTGGAGAGATTTTTGCATAACTTTTACACAACTTGATAACATTCTTGCTGCTTGATGAATGAGAAAGTAGTTATAGAACACAGTACAGTATATAACAGTGGAGTAACATTGCAATTTGCAATATATAAACAGAAAAAGATCAACAACAAAAATGGAAATTACCTAATACATAACTGTGTGATAAAAGTATCCCCGCCCCTTTATACCAAATTCTTATTTACTATTTCTATGTTTTGCGTGTATAATAGGGTGGTAATAATCTGTCTACATAATGTAATACAGAGATAGATATTGTGACAATTTACTGTGACAAACCATGTATTTTGATATTTTTGTTGCACTTACTTTTATTTTTGTTACCAAACCATTCATCTATGAATCAAACTTTCCTGATGATTTAATGAAAAATTATTGATTTAAGATTAATAAGTGTAATATTTTTTATTAGTCTTAAAAAATACAGTATTTCAAGAATACAAAGCATTTTAATTTTATTCTTGCAGCTCAACAGACTTCTCAGCAGCCAATCCAATCAATCCCCCATTTATGAATTAAGGATTTACAATGTGTTTCCAAAGGATTTCAAATCTTTCATTGAACTGTCGAACAAGTGGATGCATGTTCGATTGGAGAAATCGCCATTGGTTGGGTATTGGTTCAGTGAACTTGGGGGAATTAACGATGCAGTACACATCTGGGAATATGGTAAATGTATTGTTTGATTAATGAAAAAAAGGTTTTTATTTCACATGATGTATATTTTTATAAATAATTAAAAACAGCCATGATATTTAAACAGAAAAGGTGGTTGTCCAAGAGGAAGGAAAGCGAGGTAGAATGTAATTTTTTTTATTCTTGAATTATAAACACCCAATTTTATCTAATAATTTTATGATATAAGAATTACAAATTCAAATTATGTTAGCTTTTTATAGAAAAATCAATTATCTTTATTATTTATACCTACATTTTGATTCTGTTGCTGAAGGAAAAGTAATTGTTGCATATTTTGGTAAATAAATGCAAAAAGAATTTTACAAGGCTCCATTTAATGTTCAATTATTATATATTATATTTTGAATATGTTATATCTATTTATTTCTATTATATAATGCATGTCCTTTAAAAGGTTGTTTTAGAACTTGTTATGCATTACAAACAATAATTTCTTTAATTGCTGTAAAAGTAAAGAATTATTCAGGTTTTCAAATATCTAATATTTGTTTATCAATGAAATTTAAACTCATCAAATTTTGGTTGGATTTCAAACAACCCTGGGGAGACCTCATATCTCTAATGTAAATAACATGATTGCATTTTCAAATTGTATCTTGAAACATATGGAAAAATATAAAATGGAAATAACAAAAAAATCACTATACCTATTGCAATCAAATGTTACACAAAGTCAGTCAATGTTATTCACTGTATATATATCAGCCTGTGTGACATAGATATATATAAGCTATCATGTATATATCATTTTATTACTACAAAAAAAATTAATTTATAAAATAGATGAAATAAATATAGTCTTTCATTAATTTGTTTTCAAGAAAGTTTGAGCGACCGAGCGAGAGTAAGAAAGGAACTGTCAGAAGATGAGGCTTGGGTTAAAAACTACATTGCAAACGTGGGCTCAATGTGGCTGAGACAAGACAACGCATTGATGACCTTGAATCAAGGGACACAACTCAACACAAACATCAAACCAGGAGGTATATCCTATATCCTATCCTATATCAATATACCGGTATATATCCTATGAGTTGAATTTATAATTATTAGTTGTATAATGAATATATTTTGTAGTGAAGAAAATATATTTATAAATCATACATAGCATGTTTACCTCAAGAGAGAATTTTGAGATTTAAATATGATGGGCGAGGGTCATATTGCTTGTTTTAATAAGATAAGATAAATTAACAGATTTTAGATATATATTGCGTTGTCAAATGTGATTATTATAGTTCTTTGAAGAAAATGCATTGAGTGCAGTTAATACTGATGACCTGGTTAACTAAAAATGGAGCTATATGATGAATTCAAATATTGAGAAAATAATAATTGACAATGCATCAAACTGAATAAATCTCTGACGATAGTGATGATAATGGATCGTAATGATGAATACAGTGATGACCCTGGCAATAAACTGAGATGATAATTGATATTTTGTAAATCTTTCTCATTGTCCCCCGCCGCCGCGAAGCGCGGTGCGGGGGACATAGTATTCAGCTCCGTACGTCCGTACATCCGTACGTCCGTCCCGCTTCTTGTTAGCGCGATATCTAATGAACTGCTCAACCTAGAATCTTCAAACTTGGTATGAATCTTCATCTGGGGAATACGCAGACCTGAAAAGTTTTTGGTGACCTTGACTTCATTTTCAAGGTCACGGCAAGACTTTGACCAGTTTTGAAAATGTTGTTAGCGCGATACCTAATGAACTGATCAACCTAGAATCTTCAAACTTGGTACCAATCTTCATCTGGGGAATACGCAGACCTGAAAAGTTTTTGGTGACCTCTACTTCATTTTCAAGGTCACAGCGAGACTTTGACCAGTTTTGAAAATGTTGTTAGCGAGGTATCTAATGAACCGCTCAACCTAGAATCTTCAAACTTGGTACCAGTCTTCATCTGGGGAATACGCAGACCTGAAAAGTTTTTGGTGACCTTGACCTCATTTTCAAGGTCACGGCGAGACTTTGACCAGTTTTGAAAATGATGTTAGCACGATATCTAATGAACCGCTCAACCTAGAATCTTCAAACTTGGTACCAGTCTTCATCTGGGGAATACGCAGACCTGTAAAGTTTTTGGTGACCTTGACCTCATTTTCAAGGTCACGGCGAGACTTTGACCAGTTTTGAAAATGTTGTTAGCGCGATACCTAATGAACTGATCAACCTAGAATCTTCAAACTTGGTACCAATCTTCATCTGGAGAATACGCAGACCTGAAAAGTTTTTGGTGACCTTGACCTCATTTTCAAGGTCACGGCGAGACTTTGACCAGTTTTGAAAATGTTGTGAGCGCCATATCGAAAAGAACCGCTCAACCTAGAATCTTCAAACTTCATACTGGTATTCATCTGGAGAATACTCAGATCTGAAAAGTTTTTGGTGACCTTGACTCTATTTTCAAGGTCACGGCAAGACTTTGACCAGTTTTGAAAATGTTGTTAGCGCGATATCTAATGAATCGCTCATCCTAGAATCTTCAAACTTGGTACCAGTCTTCATCTGGGGAATATGCAGACCTGAAAAGTTTTCTGTGACCTTGACCTCATTTTCAAGGTCAGGGCGAGACTTTGACCAGTTTTGAAAATGTTGTTAGCGCGATATCTCATGAACCCTTTGACCTAGAGTCTTCAAACTTGGTATCAGTCTTCATCTGGGGAATACGTCAACCTGAAAAGTTTTCGGTGACCTTGACCTCATTTTCAAGGTCAGGGCGAGACTTTGACCAGTTTTGAAAATGTTGTGAGCGCCATATCTCATGAACCCTTCAACCTTGATTGCGACGGGGGACATGGTCACGTTTGTGACAATTACTTGTGATGATGATATTTTGTAAATCTTTCTCATAATGATGATGATGATGATGAATACAGCTGAGATGATAATGATTGATATTTTGTAAATCTTTCTCATGATGATGATGATGATGATGATGAATACAGTGATGTCCCTGGCAATAAACTGAGATGATAATTATTAATATTTTGTAAATCTTTCTCATGATGATGATGATGATGATAATGAGGATGTCGACAATGATAAGTTTTCACTATGTAGATATTTCTGATGATGTTAATGATGATTGCTGCTTTACTTTCCAGGTATATATGAACTCCAAACAGCATCTCCAGATGTTAAACTTGGTTCGGTGTCCTCGGAGGGCACTTCTCTCATTGGAGAATTCACTACTGTTGTTGGGCCAGTAAACAAAAGTGAGATATCAAATTATTCTTTAGGAAAACATATACTCAGATCAACAAGTCATTCATTATCCATCCTCTTAGAAATGAGAGTTATTATGCTGTACATTTTCCTGGAATTCGATAACTCTCCTTAGTAAAATTAACATAATGGGGATTTTTTTATAATAGTTCTCATATAACATGCAAAATGCATAGGCGGATCTGGACATTTTCTTTAAAAAAATTTAACCACCTACACTTCCCCTCCCCTTTCTGGATCCACCACTGAAATGAATTGAGTTTTTGTTGGTTTTGTCTCTGTAATATGAAAGATTTATTTCACTAATGTATCTGTGTGTGGCCACATACAGGGTATTTATTTATTGATTTATCTATCTATCTATCTATCTATCTATCTATCTATCTATCTATCTATCTATCTATCTATCTATCTATCTATCTATTTATTTATGTATTAATGTGTATTGCAGCACTCCGACTGCTTCACCATGCTTCCATTGATGGAGCCGTTTCGGCAAGTCAGCAGAGTTTGCAAGGTAGGAGCGTTTTATGATCATGTTGAACTTTATATTTAGGGATGCCTGTCCAAAAAGATATGGTAGGGAAAGTAGCATGAAGAACCAGTTAAGAATGCAGAGATGGAGCCAACTTAAGAGAATAATCATACCCCCGCTACGAAGTAGTCGGGGGTATATAGCGGTCAGCACGTCCGTCCGTCCGTTTTTTGTTCCGCTCATAATTCTGAAACCAGTTGCTCAAATTTTACGAAACTTGATATGTACAATCACCATGATGTGTACATCTGCCTTTTGTATGTTTCATACCCTCATTTGCATAATTTATGCAAATTTTCTCCGTTTTTCGACTTTGCCATTCACAGTTTTTGTTCCACTCATAACTCAAATACTAATTGTTCAAATGTCGTGTAACGTGATACATATAATCACCACAATGTGTAC